>CM014099.1:10999559-11384360 GCA_004119915.2 Collichthys lucidus | reverse complement strand
AGAGAGAGAGAGAGAAGGAGAGAGAGACTGTCATGTCTCCTAAGTGTCCAGAGATTTCGTGGTGGGGACATTAACCTTGTCGCACACAGCCACCCTTCAGCAGATAAGTGACTCCACATCAGTGTGTGCCATAGTTGTGGTTGTGTCGCTGTGTCTCTTGACCGGACCTCCTTTCCTCCTAAGTCCCCAATCTGTTTTTTTTTCCTTTCCCACCAACCAATTTATCCTCATTCTCTTCTCTGTCTGAGTCTCTCTCACTTCTCGTGTCCCCGCTGCCCTTGAAGAGGGATAAATGACTCCCACCATTCAGGCACATAGAGCACATCATTACAGGACAAGAGGCCACACACACACACCCACACACACACACAACACACACACACACACACACACACACACCACACACACACACACACACACACACACACCAACACACACACAACACACACACCACAACACACACACACACACACGATATAACCAAATGACAACAGAAAATAAATAAATAGTTTCAATTTTTTATCTCTGACTGTCTAGACATGGTGCACAAGTAAAGAAAAGAAACACCAAGGAGCGCCACCATTCAGTTAGAACATGAATTTATCAGTCAATGAAGTGTCATCAAGCTTCATTTTTATATTTCATTTGGGAAGCAGTGAGCAGGGAGCATGAAAAGGAGACTGATGGAGTTGGTGGACTAGCCACTTAGTGCTCAAAAACACTAGCAGCTGGAAAAAAGACTCAAACAGACAGAAAGTGAAACCTGGATTCAAAAGGGTGCCATCGAATTATAGGGTGATTATTAACATGATTCAATTCCCATATTTATAAAAAAAAAAGAATCTACTTATGTCAAAAGCATGGTGCCATCTCTTATTTCATTACCGTCCTTAGTTGGAAACAAAAAAAAACACATGATGGACTATAATAAAGTGCTTCCATTAAATGAGTAGCTAATGTCTCTGTGGTGCTGGTGCTAAAATATGAGTATGAATTAATCACAAAAAAATTAGTTTCTTATGCTGCATGGTGTTTGAGCACAAACTGTATGGCCCGTGTGCCGGTAAAAGCTGCGGCATCATAAAGGGGGCATACATTTAAATTGCCTTAAGCACATTAAAGGTTGGAATGAATAAATAAAGAAAACAAACAAACAACAGGGGCTGCTTTCCACGACGGGATTAAGTCTAGTTTCGAAACTGAAAACAAAGCTCAAAGGCCAGGACTAAGTTTAATCTGTATCCAGGAAACTCGGTACATGTTCCTCTGAGCAGCTTTGAGTGAATACGGTGGGGAAAGTTTGGTGGTTTCATGCGCTAACAGAGAAGCACTGTGTCTGGAAATCGGGATAAAGACTTAAGTGGCGCCTTTTAATGATTTGAAATGTGTAAAGTGGGATATACTGTGGTCCTTGCAGCGAGCGTCAACTTGACTTTCTCTCCACTGACACGGAGTAGAGTAGTAGCAGTGGTTGTTCTAATGACACGTTGCACAGCTAGGGATGAGTGAACAAAGGAAGTGTGTTCTCCACAGTTGACAGTGAAGAGAGAGGAGACTGGACAACACATCCAAACATAGCTGTCTGTTTTTTGTTTTTTTCCCCCCCAGTACCTGTCTGCGGTGACAGTGAGAGCTCTTCTCCCAGTTGACTTCGGGCCTTCACAATGCTGCCAAGACTGGCTGCGGCACCACGCGTTCGCTACCGGCACACCTGCAACCTGCAACGACAGTCCACATGAGCCGAGGGAAGACTGAGGATCAGAAATTACACCCACAACACATTGTCATGTGTCGTCCGTGCTCTGGCCGCCAGGGTTACCTGCAATAGCTAAACTTTTTGCTAAGAATTGTTATAACTGTGCATTAATGTCGCTGCACTGCAGGCTGATTCTTATTAATGCATAAACATTTAGAGGAGAGAGGATAATGCAGCCACACAGCATCATTGTCGCTTTATATAGACCCTTTCAAAAGATGCTAAACAGATGTGGCATTCTTCTGTATCACAATTAATATGTATGTATGTATGTTTTAGCTGTTTTAGCCACACAGATACACCAATCATTTTTTTTAATTCAAGAGATAAATTAATTAAGTTCAACTGGTTAGAATCAACAGAAAAGAAATCTCCTGTACCAAACTGTACTGTACAACCTTTAGTGCAGACATTTTTTGTGAAAGCATGTATAATGCATTAAAAATTACACACCACACCACACACACACACCACACACCCACACACACACACACACCACACACACACACACAAAAACACACACACACACACACACACACACACACATAAACGATTGTGTGATTTGCTGTCTGTAGGGCTTAGAAAACCGCCCGGCGACGAACGAACTGGATCTAAATATAAAACAGCGTTGAATATTTAAGGTCACATTAAAAAGGTTTCCCACAACGCTAATTTGGCTGCCTCATCATATTTCTCGCAGGAATTTAAATCTATGTTACCTGCGCTGTTACTCTGCGTGAGGCGCGTTATCCCGTGTGGCATTTAAAAAGGGAGCATGCTGGCCTTTGACACAGAAAATGCTAATGGATAGATGCTTTTTCCCGGAGTCGAAACACTTTGCGCTTTGGGAATCTGCATGAAAAACATTTTATAACACGTAATTTTATGCAATTAATACTGCTGTAGTCAACATACATGTATGCATACATGTTATAGGAAGTACACAGAGCGCTTCTGTTGGGAATAGTAGGAAGTGCCTTTAAAATGTGCACTGTGAACTGGGATCAACAGATAGGCAACACACAAGTTATTTCAAAGTGTTTATTTCATTTATCTTACTATATGACAGCATCTATGGTGAAACATCGTTTGTTGGTGCCCTCTAGTGGCGGCTCAAACTCAGCCAACAAGCACCTGACACCACACTTACTTCAACTACTTTAATCTAACAAGCATGAGCTGAAGCATGCTGCGTCTTACATTAATCTGTTATCTTTGTCATACCCAGCAAGCACAAGCCCAGAATTATCTCTTACCAAGGTTAGCGGAACCGCCTGATAACTCTTCTTCTCCAGATTTACATTTTTTCCATCAGGGATAAGATTTAAATGCCCATGAGTCGAATTGTGGACTAATTAGATGAGGTGCTTAATACAGTTTGGGGCACCGGCGTCCTAGACTTATGGAAATTTGGAACGAGCTGACGGCAAAACAACAGCCGAGTAGAATGTCATTTGATCTGAGCTTGCCATAGTTAATTCTGTGATTTTATGGTAAAGGTATAGAAGAAGAAGTACGACTAATAGCTATAAAAATATATGCACCGATGGGGAAACTTTCAATTCAAAATAATAATAAAATCTGACAGAAAACTGACATTTTTTAAAGCCTGCAGTTAAGAGCTTGAGCCGACACTTGTGTGAAGTTACATGACAGTTCAAAATTAAGAGTGCTTCCATAATACAGCCATGGCACATGCAGAGGCATGTATCCCCGCCATGGGTAGATTTATAGTTCCACTTAAACTCCAGCAGAGGAGACAAAAGCAAGAAACTCTAAATGTTTTTTTCCCCTCCAGTTAAAAAGTTTTGCAGTCTGGTGAGGTCTCCAGAAGACATGACACAGGGCGCAGACGACACACACAAGGGGCCGCAGAGGGCTGCCCCCCCGACACAACGTATGTCCTCGTACAAAGGATGTGATCTCGCTGCACTGTTTTCACCGGCGCGTGCGTGCAGATGGAGTCCTTCCTTGTGATTTGAAGCAGCCGAAGCAAACGAGGAGCAGGTGAGATGACTGCAATTCGAAACAACAACTAAGCAACTTGAGATTATCTGTCAAAACAATGTCAACACGAGTTACTGCGTGGATGAAGAGATAATGGTCAGATTGCTCTTATGGCACTGTATGGGAAATTAAATGCAGCTGTGTAAATCATGTTGGTCACAGCGTGGTCCTAAAACAGACACGGCTGATTTTTTTAGCACAGGATTAAAAAAACTTCTGTTTTTTAAGCACTAACTCGAACTGAATAATGAGTTGCGCATCTGTCTCAAAAAGTCACCTGAAGGACTTGACATTGCTAAAAACTTTTAAGTTTGAAGGACATGAGTCTTACACTTGAGACTCGAGTTCACTCTGTCTCTGATGACTTGATCGGAGGGGTTTTTTTTAGCGGGAGTTCAACATGATCTTTAGTCATGGTGGTTAGGCAATATGTCACTGTACTTTACGGCTGACAGTTATGAGAGACAACTGCAAACATCACACAGCGACGTGATTTTGCGACTGCATACAAAATGTGTGTTTGTCCAGGTAAAGTTTGGGAAAGCCGGGTGTAGATGTTTTTAAAATCTAATGACCGAACTACAGATTATGAAAAACCTTCCCAGAATGCAGCCCAAAAAAATGGCAGCTAATATTGTGGACTTAAAACAGATGTAAACCGACTGTTGATATGTGTGTTTTGCTGTGTAACATTTTTACCTCTTCTCATGAAATGATTAATTCTTGATGGATAAAGTCTTTTCATAACTGAAAACAAAATTATTGCAGCTTTATGGACAGCACTGTAATTGGACTTGACCTGTGTAGTTTGAATCTCCAGACATCTGGAACAAATCTAAACTTCCTTGCAAATTGACCATTTCCATACACGGGTTTGCCTTTAACTGTGAATAGGACACAGTGGATTTCAAACAGCTGTTAGGTTAAAATAATTTTATATTATAGCAAAATGAAGATCACATATTAATGCATTATGAAACTCTCCAGGTTATATTTATATCGGGCAGGGAGATTAACACTAGCCATTAACTATAATGGGATATCAGGACTTTGACCGGAAAGTTGAGCTGCAGCAGCCTCATTTAAAGATCGTATTGCTTTGTTTAAAAAAAAGAAGTTTATTTTAGTTGGTTTAATGCTGACAGATTTTCAAAGTTAAATTATCCCTCTCCTACCTCTTTGTATTGGTCCTGGCTGTGAGTGTGAGCTTGAGTTAAATTGACTGTCTGTCATGTGTGAGCTTGTTAGCTCTGTGGCCCCCGATGACCTGTTTCTCAGCGTTTCACCTCCTGCATGACGGGATAAACTCTCGTCTTCCTGAACAGGAGTGAGCGGTTCAGGGAATAAGGATCAAATATTTCCGACAAAAGGATACTCTGAAGATTAACAACTGCAAATCAAAACCTCTGTGCATTAGGGAGCATGTCAGAGGTTTCACAGAAGTCTGTGGTCTCGGACTCGTCGTGAAACGCTCGTTCAAGCTTGATGAACGCCGCCTGTTCACGAGGAGGCGCGAGATCACAAATGTTACCGGGAGTCCAAACTTTCGCAGTGTACAGCTTCAAAGTCCTGCTGTTAGAAATCAGCGGAGGAAAACAAAAATAAATATAGCTGCAAGCAGCAATGACGGGCCCATGCAGATCAGGCGATCATGTAATGTAATATTAGTAATCATTAGCATACATGTACAACACTGTACAACACTGTACTGTACGACACTGTACAACACTGTACGACACTGTACTGCACTGTACAACACTGTACAGCACTGTACTGCACTGTACAGCACTGTACGACACTGTACAACACTGTACTGCACTGTACGACACTGTACAACACTGTACTGCACTGTACTGCACTTTACTGCACTGTACTACACTGTACTGCACTGTGCAGCACTGTACAACACTGTACAGCACTGTACAACACTGTACTACACTGTACTGTACTACATTGTGCATTGAACTCGCCATGATCCAAGGAATCCAACGATACCTTGGTTTTGAAAATCGGGCTCAAAAGTTACATGCACAAATGTACCTAAAACTTTGACCCGTTGGTGGCGCTATACTGTGTTTACTGCCAACATGTAACTTGGTGACATTACACATACGACTGTCCTCAATCAATGTGCCAAATTTCACAACTTTTTACCATACGGGTCTATGGGCTGTTTTGCTAATTATAGCGCCCCCTAGAGACGTAATGACACCAGATTTGTTTCCTGCACTTGGGACACAACCTCGAAGCATGCCATACAATTTGGTTTTGTTTCGCCAAAGCGTTCCTGAGATATGAGCTGACATCGAAATCGGCGCCTTCGCCACTGATTTCGATTGGCTGTAGCTCGCAAACAAAGTCGAAATTGAAGAATCCGTCTAATGACTTTTGTGCGTATTGGTCTGAATATACTCTGTGCCGATTTTCGTGAGAATCCGTCAAATTTGCGGCCACTGAACAGTTAGTTTCACTTTTGACATAATCCAAGATGGCGCAAAACCTATCAGGGCATATTATGACGTCATAGGGTGCATTGAACTCGCTATGATCCAAAGAATCCAACGATACATTGGTTTTGAAAATCGGGCTAACGGTTCAAAAGTTATATGCACAAATGTGTCTAAAACTTTGACCCGTTGGTGGCGCTATACTGTGTTTACTGCCAACATGTAACTTGGTGACATTACACATACGACTGTCCTCAATCAATGTGCCAAATTTCACAACTTTTTACCATACGGGTCTATGGGCTGTTTTGCTAATTATAGCGCCCCCTAGAGACGTAATGACACCAGATTTGTTTCCTGCACTTGGGACACAACCTCGAAGCATGCCATACAATTTGGTTTTGTTTCGCCAAAGCGTTCCTGAGATATGGGCTGACATCGAAATCGGCGCCTTCGCCACTGATTTCGATTGGCTGTAGCTCGCAAACAAAGTTGAAATTGAAAAATCCGTCAAATAACTTTTGTGCGGATTCATCTGAATATACTCTGTGCCGATTTTCGTGAGGATCCGTCAAAATTTGTGATCTCTGAAACTTTTTTTTCACTTTTGACATTTTCCAATATGGCAGCCACAATCTTACGCAGACGTGAACATTTTGGATACGACCTGAATTGTGACCTTCCAGAGTATCAGTAGACATGAAAATTTAACGCCATATCCAAACGCATCAAGACAAACAAGCAAAAATGTAATTTTGTTAATTACAGCGCCACCTAGTGGACAAATACCACCAAATTTTATTGGCACACTTTGGGGCGGGTCTCGCTGCAGGTGACCAAATTTGGTCTTCGGAAGTCAAAGCGCTGCCGAGATATGAGCAAACGCCCTGTTTGGCGGCGTTGCCGCCAACAGCGATTGGCTAACATGAAAAGTTGGCATCAGCTGTCAATGGGGCCACCCACTGTATCTGTGGATATGACAATTTCATTTCAAATACAAACACTTCAGGAGATATGAGCAAAAACAATGTTTTGCTAATTATAGCGCCCCCTAGAGACGTTATGACACCATATTTGTTTCATGCACTTGGGACACAGCCCCGAAGCATGCCATGCAATTTGGTTTTGTTTCGCCAAAGCGTTCCTGAGATATGAGCTCACATCGAAATCGGCGCCTTCGCCGCTGATTTCGATTGGCTGTAGCACACAAACAACGTCGAAATTGAAAAATCTGACTAATAACTTTTGTGCGTATTGGCCTGAATATACTCTGTGCCGATTTTCGTGAGAATCCGGCAAAATTTGCGACCTCTGAAACTTTTTTTTCACTTTTGACATTTTCCAATATGGCGGAAAATCTATCATGGCGCATTATGACGTCATAGGGTGCATTGAACTCCCTATGATCCAAGGATTCCAACGGTACCTTGTTTTTGAAAATCGGGCTCACGGTTCATGAGTTACATGCACAAATGTACCTTGAACTTTGACCCGTTGGTGGCGCTATACTGTGTTTACTGCCAACATGTAACTTGGTGACATTACACATACGACTGTCCTTAACCAATGTGCCAAATTTCACAACTTTTTACCATACGGTTCAATGGGCTGCCATAGACTCCAATGGCGGAAGAAAGAATAATAATAAATATAGCTGCAAGCAGCAATGACGGGCCCATGCAGATCAGGCGATCATGTAATGTAATAAAAGTAATCATTAGCATACATGTACAACACTGTACAACACTGTACTGTACGACACTGTACGACACTGTACTGCACTGTACAACACTGTACAACACTGTACAGCCCTGTACTGCACTGTACGACACTGCAACACTGTACAACACTGTACTGCACTGTATAACACTATACTGCACTGTCCAACACTGTACTACACTGTACTGCACTGTGCAACACTGTACTGTACTGCACTGCACTGTACTACACTGTACTACACTGTACTGCACTGTACTGCACTGTACTGCACTGTGCAACACTGTACTACACTGTACTACACTGTACTACATTGTGCATTATGCAAGGAATCCAACGATACCTTGGTTTTGAAAATCGGGCTAACAGTTCAAAAGTTACATGCACAAATGTACCTAAAACTTTGACCCGTTGGTGGCGCTATACTGTGTTTACTGCCAACATGTAACTTGGCGACATTACACATACGACTGTCCTCAATCAATGTGCCAAATGTCACAACTTTTTACCATACGGGTCTATGGGCTGTTTTGCTAATTATAGCGCCCCCTAGAGACGTAATGACACCAGATTTGTTTCCTGCACTTGGGACACAGCCTCGAAGCATGCCATACAATTTGGTTTTGTTTCGCCAAAGCGTTCCTGAGATATGGGCTGACATCGAAATCGGCGCCTTCGCCACTGATTTCGATTGGCTGTAGCTCGCAAACAAAGTCGAAATTGAAGAATCCGTCTAATGACTTTTGTGCGTATTGGTCTGAATATACTCTGTGCCGATTTTCGTGAGAATCCGTCAAATTTGCGGCCACTGAACAGTTAGTTTCACTTTTGACATAATCCAAGATGGCGCAAAACCTATCAGGGCATATTATGACGTCATAGGGTGCATTGAACTCGCTATGATCCAAGGAATCCAACGATAAATTGGTTTTGAAAATCGGGCTAACGGTTCAAAAGTTATATGCACAAATGTATCTAAAACTTTGACCCGTTGGTGGCGCTATACTGTGTTTACTGCCAACATGTAACTTGGTGACATTACACATACGACTGTCCTCAATCAATGTGCCAAATTTCACAACTTTTTACCATACTGTTCTATAGGCTGTTTTGCTAATTATAGCGCCCCCTAGAGACAAAATGACACCATATTTGTTTCCTGCACTTAGGGCACAGCCTTGAAGCATGCCATGCAATCTGGTTTTGTTTCGCCAAAGTGTTCCTGAGATATGAGCTCACATCGAAATCGCCGCCTTCGCCATTGATTTCGATTGGCTGTAGCATGCAAACAAAGTTGAAATTGAAAAATCCGTCAAATAACTTTTGTGCGTATTGGTCTGAATATACTCTGTGCCGATTTTCGTGAGAATCCGTCAAAATTTGTGACCTCTGAAAATTTAGTTTCACTTTTGACATAATCCAATATGGCAGCCACAATCTGACGCAGACGTGAACATTTTGGATACGACCTGAATTGTGACCTTCCAGAGTATTAGTAGACATGAAAATTTAATGCCATATCCAAACGCATCAAGACAAACAAGCAAAAATGTAATTTTGTTAATTACAGCGCCACCTAGTGGACAAATACCACCAAATTTTATTGGCACACTTTGGGGCGGGTCTCGCTGCAGGTGACCAAATTTGGTCTTCGGAAGTCAAAGCGCTGCAGAGATATGAGCAAACGCCCTGTTTGGCGGCGTTGCCGCCAACAGCGGTTGGCTAACATGAAAAGTTGGCATCAGCTGTCGATGGGGCCACCCACTGTATCTGTGGATATGACAATTTCATTGCAAATACAAACACTTCAGGAGATATGAGCAAAAACAATGTTTTGCTAATTATAGCGCCCCCTAGAGACGTTATGACACCATATTTGTTTCATGCACTTGGGACACAGCCCCGAAGCATGCCATGCAATTTGGTTTTGTTTCGCCAAAGCGTTCCTGAGATATGAGCTCACATCGAAATCGGCGCCTTCGCCGCTGATTTCGATTGGCTGTAGCACACAAACAACGTCGAAATTGAAAAATCTGACTAATAACTTTTGTGCGTATTGGCCTGAATATACTCTGTGCCGATTTTCGTGAGAATCCGGCAAAATTTGCGACCTCTGAAACTTTTTTTTCACTTTTGACATTTTCCAATATGGCGGAAAATCTATCATGGCGCATTATGACGTCATAGGGTGCATTGAACTCCCTATGATCCAAGGATTCCAACGGTACCTTGTTTTTGAAAATCGGGCTCACAGTTCATGAGTTACATGCACAAATGTACCTTGAACTTTGACCCGTTGGTGGCGCTATACTGTGTTTACTGCCAACATGTAACTTGGTGACATTACACATACGACTGTCCTTAACCAATGTGCCAAATTTCACAACTTTTTACCATACGGTTCAATGGGCTGCCATAGACTCCAATGGCGGAAGAAAGAATAATAATAATAAGAAAACGTAGAAAAACAATAGGTCCCTGCAGCTATCGCTGCATGGGCCCTAATAAGAAAACGTAGAAAAACAATAGGTCCCTGCAGCTATCGCTGCATGGGCCCTAATAATTTCAGCAGTCGTATTATAGGACTGCTTTGTTGTTTGGAACGGTTTGTGTGATTAGAAAGTATTAATAGTACAGCTGCCAACAATGTGTCATCAGAGCGGCGCTATAAAAGGACATGAGGGGGGAATTGTTCAGGCTGCGTGACGTCTTACTGAAGAAAAACAGCTTTCTGGTCCATGACTAAAATGACAGGTGGTCATGTGCCAATCACAGCGACATTAGATGAGAGAATCTCTCTTTAAACGTCCACAGCAGGTGATTTACAGTCAGAGGATGATACCGGTCAGCGACACGCATAAAGAACCCGAGGCAGCTGGCGGAACAAATTTTTAGTGCTCTGCTGAAATGTGCCAATAAAATCTAAATGGGAAAGCCACGATAATAAAATATAATGAACAATACAGTGTATTTTCTTTTTTGCTTAAGTGAAACAAGTGTTTCTTCCCTCATGACATCAGGTTGTGACGTACGACAGGTCTGTGGATTTTGTTCATATCTGTAAGAAAATGAGAAATGTGAATATGGAATTTCCTCTCTTTAATCAATCAAGATAAAAATGCGTTTCCTAGAAGCGTGAGGAACGATGCCTTCACGGGGGCAGAGTGAAAGACGTCTGTCACAATCACAGCGACAAACTTACTTCATTTACACCTACAGGAACATTTTATACGGTAATCAAAGGCGAGGTTTGTCTTGGGATTCGCGGTCTCTTTTGAGTCTGCCGTGAAGGTTGACAAATCCCAGCCCAAGACAAACAGCAGCCTAATTACTCTGTTGAGAAGTGTTTCATAAAAACCTGACAAGCTGCCGGTGCTGACCAGGGTTTGAAAAGCCCTTTGTGGACAATCCGTCTGAGAACATATAGGACGCACTCTTAACTCACTTCTGAAGAGGCTTTATGTACTACCAAGGCTTTAAAACAAACACACGCGAGCCGCGCGCACACGTGCCAATAACACGCTCCCGCGGTAACGCGAGGGACTCTCCCGTTTCCGTGGCAACAGACAGACGTGATTGTGAAGTAGTGACTCCTGTTCTGACTCAGGTAATGGGAGCGAAAGGTGTCCTAGGCTCAGACTAAGGATTCGAGCATGGTTGGCATCCACGCTCCACCCGCACTGTTGACAGATGAGAAATTTCAACTTTTATTCTATTTCATTGCAAAAGGTCGAGTTAAATAAATGCCAAACTATGCTAAAGTCCGTTCTGCTCCAAACTTAACCACTGTTAAGGCGTTAAATATTTGGAGAGCAGTGATCGCCGGTGTCCTGACCTTTGAGTTTAAGAAACAAAACTTCCACACGACGACTAAAGAAAAATGTTCTGGGTGTCCCGTGATGTGCTGAGGAAAATCATTCCCTCTGCTACAAAAGATCAATGAAAAAAAAAGATTTGAAAAGAACATTTCCTTCCTCCTCAGGATATACAACTGTTGGTGATCGGAGTGAGACTGGGAAAATTAGGAATACTGCAGAAAAAGAGGAATAATACGAGCCTCTGTGTGACTAAAACGCCCCAGGAAAGAAAAAAAAAAAAAAAGAGACTGACAATCCCAAGATTATATGACGTATGGCTAAAACTCTGTACGGGGCAGGAGAAGTTAAGGCCTTTATTTTCACATTCCCTGCAACCCGGCAACTGATCTAAACTAAATCTATCATTTCCAAACGCTCCATGCTCTGCTTCATATTTTACAAATGCACCTGACATCTTCTCCTGTGTCATTTTTTTCTAAGCAAATATGTTTAACTTCTATCTGCGGCGATAATCCATACTGAGTTTTGTTTACACCAGCCAGAAATCAATTTGTCAAAGTGTTTCCCCTTTTGGGAACATCTCTTATTTTAGGAGACAAATCCGGAGGCAACAAATGAGGTGAATCCTTGTCTCTCTCTTCAGTGAAGCCTCAGCTTCTCCAACGTCTTTCCCGATGAAGACACTTTAACCTGTCGTGTTTCATCACGTACGTATATGCTGTATAAGTCTGCATGCGCTTAGATGTTCGCGAGCCGGTAGATGAGGGCCTGCAATCACCGCTGCCTGCTCGTAGTTATTTCCGATGGCTGTGTGGAGGCGGTCTGACAGGACTTCCTCCTAATGGAGGGAATTCACACTCGCTGACGTGATGCTGACTGCTGGCAGCGCTATCACCTGACCACAAGATGGGATGGGAACATGATGATGATGAGGCCTACTCACAGAGTTCCCCTGTCCTTAAAAATACACCTTTTCTCTCAGCAGTTACTACACACAGTCGTTCTGAATGGCAGAGCTCATGTGCTGTGGCTACTTGTGGTTCTCCAAATGTTGGCAAACTATAAAAAATAAGGCTTATTGTCCTGTTCTTACCCTCTTGTTGCCAGTATATTATACTAAAAATCTCCTAAATGTGAATTGCGATATTACATATCCAGACCACCAGAGCTTATCTGGACATTAAAGTACATACAACCAGAGGAGCCGCCACATTTCCACACTTCTGTCTAATCAGCTGACCAAAATGTGTCACAATTTAACTTGGCTGATTTTCAATGACAATGACTGATGTATCCTATGTCAACATTATGTACACGTGCCCATGAACGTAACCCTGCACACAAAAACACACCAGCTGGTCAACAGTGTGGAAACATCACACAGCTCAATAAAACGGGAGGACTCTCTGTCTGTTAAGATTTCATTAAAAACTGTTCATCCGTTTGGCTTTGCACTTGGCGGGTAAATTACTGAGGATTCGAGGAGGCCCGGCGTCGAGTGTGAAGTAACTTGGATGAGCTTATGAAAGTGGAGAAACCTCGCCCTGCAGGTGTAGCTCCAGATGGACAGTTTTTAGACATATGATGCTGATAATACCTAGCTATGAGGCCCTGCGTAATAGGAGTCTGAATGTTACCCTATGCATATATGCATTTAATAAATACTGTCAGCCTGTCCTTCATAATGCCTTGGGAAGCAGGCATAACTTTTAGGGTATCTGGCTGGCTTCAGCATGAATGCATGGATTTTATCAATAATAATGATATAGCGGTAAAGGTTTCATTCATTCACTTACATATTCACGTTATGTCTGGATAAAATAAGTTAGATTTCACCAACAGGGCATCTTCTGCAAATGCTGATCACATCAACAGATTAAACTCTTGTACATTTTGCTCTTCATGAGTGCAGTGTGTCTTTGCCCGACAAACCTCCATTTAAATGTCATTTAACAAAAAAGCAGAAACAATAATAATGATTGTGATTATGAATAATTTAGGTGTGGCTCATGTTTTGATGACATTTCAATAAACTACCTGTGTAAAACTGATGGTGTGTTATAACATTACTGTGTTGTTAATACAGGTTTTTAAAAGGAAGGTAAAAATGGCGCTTGCTTGCAGACATCTAAAAGGGCGGGAGCTTTCTGGCTCTGCAGGTCGATGATATTGAGAAAGCTGCGAGGCCAAACGAAACGTCCAGCTGGATCTGGACGGGGGGATAGTTAGGAAAACTCCTTTTACATTAGTCACCATTGTGACAAATCATTCTCTGCGCAGATTTCTTTGGAAGCGGAGAAATACATATTACCAAATTTTAAAAGTATCGCTGTCTCCCAAAAGGAAAATTTCAGTTTGTACCCAGACTAAACTGCTGGACAAAGTTTTCAGGACTGCATTCTGTTTGAAGCATCTGCAATAAGCTCCGGCACACTTGTCGGCAGGACAGCGGGTACCAAACAGTTGGATTTGGCTAAAAGGGTCTTCAAAACCAGATATGAAAAGAAATTCTGCAGAGTGTGTTGTGCAGTAGCAGTCGATGCAGGTACACAGCGCATGAGCTGCAGCAGCACAGTGTGGAGAAGGGACGTGGACGCGGATTTAAATAAATATAGCCATGGGAGGAACATAATGGGCATTTTCAGGCCAGGTGTGGATGCACAGCCTATGATCTTTGAAACCTCTAAAAGTCGCATGTAAATGTATAATTTGAGCGCTGTATGTAATGATGTCACCGTGAACCTGTGTCATCCAAAAAGAAAAGGGAAAAAAAAAGTATGACTGGACTGATCTTCCTCGAGTAATCGGGGCATGTTTCATCACAGTGGCCAGAAAGTAGGCCCCTGTTGACAGGTGGAGCTGTGCTGGAAACTCTCAGTGTTCACCTTCAGCACTGACACAGCACGACAGCTGCTCTCAATACATACGACCACAATATCCTGACATGCGGATTATAAAACTGCAAAAGTAGAAAACTTCTGTAGTTGACTCAACATAGATTTTTTTTTTTTGGGTTACAGGTCTGTTGGTTTGCTGAATGACTTCAACTCACACGTCGGCTTGATGAAGTGTCTCTGTGACTGAATCACACAGTGACATCATCATTGAACTGTTGCCGTCAACAACCACTCCAGTGAAAGAGAAAAAAAAAAGAAAAACTATGATACCTGTGAAACTTTATCGGGGGAGAGAGCCAGGCGGAGTTGGCTGCAGCTCTAAGAAGGAAAAGACTAATCCCAGGGTGCTGTAACCCCCCCTAAAAAAAAAGTCTCATGAGATGATGGGCGGCAAGCTGGAGCAGTTAAATGACTGGATGACAACGGGGATGAACGCAAACAATGTATTATATATGGAACAACAAATATATATAAAATATGCAGGGCAATCCTGTCAACTGGAGGCTAATCTTGCTTTCCATTTTTATTTTAGTTCCTTATAACCCACTTTGTTATCTACACTCATGTCCTAGTTACTCGTTCATATTCCTCCTCAAGGTTAGACTGGCCATCTCTGTTGTGTCATTTACTCATACACTATTTTCACTTCACTTGGGGTGAATCTGAACTGATTCATTCACTTCACAGTTCTCCGTCGACATGCAACAATAAATAAGTTTTCCAGTCACACTACCATGTACTAATGCGAGTTTCTGTTGCTTGATTTGCACCTGTAACAACACTTGATACGCTACCTGGCTGCGAGTGAGCACAGGAAGTGGACACCGTCATCCAAATGAAAACATAAAGTGCCTGCACACAAACAGCCTGAGCTCATAGTCGCAGATTATTAAATGCTATGTATCTGCAACCATAATTTATTGCAAGTTTAACATATTCACTCATTTAAGTCATACTCCCATAAAGACTTATTCACATCTTAATGTTTAACAGGCTACATTAGCTCATACCATTAGAAGAGCTGTACCAGCATATCACCAATCAATCTGTATAACTGATTAAAGATATGAATCATATATTTCCTCCACAATAAAAGCCTCGGGTGGTTTTCCAAGCTGCTCTTTCTAGTTGCAGGATTTCAGGACTTTCCGCCCTGTGCATAAGTTCTCGGCGCTGTGCTGGATGAAACCATGCGCAGTGCCCAAAAGCGCAACGGCAACAAATAAAACGTTCCTGGGTAAAAACGCCCAGCTCATCTCCATACCAGAGACGCGTGGCGCGCTATGGATGGTAACAAAAAACGACGCGGGCGTGTGTCCGTGTGCGTGTTATCCAGTGTCCGAATCGTGATCCAGCCTTATCCTCTGCGCTGTTAATAAAGGTTTTACGGTCACATCATCACGATCCAGTGGAAAGACGTTTATCCACACATGAGCGACTCCACGATAGCCACATGCACCGAGCACCATGAGGAGGAGGACTGGACGGATATGCTCCTCTCTCCCTGGCTGGCCTGTCGAGCCCTAAAGCAGGTTTAACCAGCGTGTGTGTGTGTGTGTGTGTACGCATCCACTTACGCATCCCAGGCAGGGCGAAGGAAACCTAACCATGCCGAATAAACTGCGCGATCTTCCGCGTTGATACGGAATTCCAAGTCGGTGTGCACTGCTGGAGAGAGAGAGGAGGGGGGAGAAGCGCACGGCGATTGTTGCCGCCCGGGTCCGTGTCTATTGGTTCCCTTTCAGCTGGGCCAGCGTCAGCACACACACACATACACACACAGTCTCCATTTGCAACTCCATCGCCCCCCATGGGCGTGCGAGGCCGCGGGCTGTGACGCAAATGGCACTGGGTGATTTGCAAATGACATACAGTATCTTCTTCAATCAGTGTCGTCGCCGCGGGGGGGACAAGGTCCAGAAAAAATGATCACACGCTGGAAATATCCATCCGATGGTGGGTGACGAGTAAATAAAGGCGGATGAGCAGTTCGCTCTACGGGGATGCGGTTGCATAACTCAGGAAACTTAATAAAAATGTGCACGGGGCGAGCGATGTGCAGTCTCCGAGACTGATGTTTTGTCGTTGTTGCGAGTTGGATCGTGATGGCCTGTACCACCGACACTCACGCGCACGAATCGATCCTCGACTTTTTGGCCACAGGAGGAACCAAAGCGAGCGAGCGTGCACACACACCGAGAAGGAACCGAGTGGCCTCGCTATGGTGGATGTGTGGTGGCCAGTGCTAGGACGCATGCACGTAGCTGACGGGGGAAAGACAGGACAGCCGGAGTGGGACTTAGGACCGTATTCACAGGCCATAAAAGGGCCCGCATGAATACTATTGTGCTCTTTTATCCAAGAGTCCCCCAACTATTTACAAAAGGTTGGCCAACACACACAAAAAATATCGCGGCGAAATGGTGGCGGCGGTTACAGCAGCTGCCACTGGTGCTCTGCGCAAAGCGGCGAGCACAATCATTGCGCAGCGCCGGACTTCCCCAGTTTTGTTGCAAACTATGTGATTCGTCCAAAAGACTTTTTTTTCCCATTTTATCTCATTCAGCCTGTCCTCAGCCTGGCAAGCAGCGAACCAGAGCGCAGGGCAGCCGCCGTTCTCATGGCACGATTTGCATCGCCCCCCATTATCCCCCCCTGAAAATCTCCTTTTACACGGTTATATTGTCAGCCTTAAAAAACGCCACTATTTTGAGCCACAAAAGGAGGGCAGCTTGACTCGATCAAAGGAGAAGCCAAGTACAAAATGCACCTTTCAAGCCGTAAAAAAGGAGAGGGCCCCCCTCGTAACGATTGCAGCATGGCAGGGGAGTGCGGCGTAAAAACGAGCTAACCCGAATAAAATACACACAAAGACAAGGTGCAGTGCTCCCACAAATACGTCCATCACCTCCCTGGTAATAACACTAACACACCCTCGGTCATTTGGATGAGCCTGGAGCCGCTGAGGATGGCGTTATTATGAATGTAAAACGCTGCGTTTTGCGGCTCCGTGCCACCTTTTCCAAGAAGCAGCTTGGCGCACAGGACCGGTGACCCTTCCATCTTTGCGCGTCCTTCTACGGAGCGAAATCACGAACTATCCGCCGTTTTGACGGCCCGTGGTTGAATTAAACACATCGCTTTAGGTGATTTCCTCTTCGAGGAGGCGAAGGCTTGCGTGTGGAGGCTGCCACAACTCTCTGAAACTATTCCTCTCCCCGCCGCGGCCAGGCAGAAACAAGAGGGCGATGACGCCATTTTCTGCAAAAACAACCATGCTCGGGAAGCCAGAGCGAAGGAGGTTTTTAACCCGCTCCGCAGCCACACAGTCCGGCTGAAACGTGTTAAAAACAAGTCCTTACCTTGTATTTGTTGGACGGGTGATGGGATAGCGTGTTTGAAGGGGTGAAAAGCTGAGCGGCCGTAGCTACTTCGAGTCCGGAGATTGTTTATTTCCTCCCAGCGTCCCCGGCTCACTCTGAACAAGTTCGTCTGCGAGCCGCTGCCTTTGTGCACCCAGAGGAGCCTCTCAGCATTAAACCAGTCCTCTGCGCAAAGGTGCACCCTCTACGTCCAATTTGAGCTGGAAACGCCGCCGCTTCAGGGCGACATTTGGCAAAAATGAACGAGACGACCTCTTCGGGTGAAGTCAAGTTTGATGAATTTCAAGCTTTAAAGCAAAGGCCACGGCGGTAGCACGGGTTTATCCCCCCAAAACGCGCAACCGTTTTTGAGGACACACAGCTCTCCACGACGCAAACGCAAAAATGAATCCGGGGTGGATACACCCTCCCCAAACTTAAGACTTTAAAAAACTTTACAAATACTATATATTAACGATTAAATAAACTCATTTCTAATTCACAAGGGCAAGAGTGATATTCAAATATCCAAAATTATATACTGTTTATATATGATAAAGTCCAGGGGGGTTGTAAATGTGTCCAAAAAGTAGAGACACGTTCATCATAAACCTGCATCTGATGCAGTTCATTCACCTTGTTTTAAAACATTATATCATATTAACTCTGTGCAAATGAGTGTGTGGGCTTGTGAGTGTTAATGAAGCCCCCTTCATTTTGCATGGAGACCCCCTCTCAGGACCTCTTTAACTAAACTTTGGCAGCTAATGATGATTAATGTCATCACAAAGCTGATTACAGCACTTTTAGTCTCATGCACACTATGCAGGACACAGCTAATTCATAAAAAAAAACAGCATTAATTATTACTGGAGTGTGTGTTTGAGGGCATATGTTAATAAGGTTCACAACTTAAAACATAGAAATCATTGTTTTATTGTTTAACAAGTGATAAGTGGATGCTTAATTTTAAAAAATATCGATTTATTTCTTAGCTGTTGCGGCTAACGTGAAGAAGCTAACTCGATTAGCAGCAGCGATGTTAACTGACATCCTCCTCCTCACTGTTCCTACATTTGACTTGCTCATAAACAACCCACAAACCCAAACTATGAACATGTTAATGTTTTGTTTTGTTTTATTTTAGTTTAATAAAAAAAATTAATCAGTTTTGTGTCATTTGGCTAGTTCAACCAAGTTGCCTAGCAACTGCACAGCTAACGGCTAGGTTAGCTTCATTTCCACACTGAGAGGTGGCACTGTAGTCCATTTTTAAAGATATAATAATAATTTATAAGACTAATAACTACAGTAAATTTAAAAAAAAAAAAGCAACTTGTTGCTGACTTTATGTTAAAATAGAAAAATCTTACCTTGCCCGGATTGTACAAGCCATCAACTTCTTAGGGGGGGGGGGTCATAGAAATTATTTTAATGAATTAATGTGAAACACCTTTGAGCATATCAATACAGCTGAATGTTAAATCACCACCTGAAGTAAACCGTCTCCATGGAAACTCAGAGATTAAGCTAAACTGAGCTAGTGAATGTACTTACTAACTAACTAACTAACTAACTGACAAGTTAATTGGGGCTCAAACATTTTACATGTAAGTTGATGGTGTAGGTGAGTTTATGCAGGTGAAGTAAAGATAAGATAAGATAATACTTTATTGATCCTACAACAGGGAAATTCACTTGTTGACAGCAGCGAAAAATAGAAACCAAGGAGGGAAATACAAGTGTACATATTTACAAAAAGTACTAGAGTATAATGTGCAGATTTAAGAATGTGCAGAAAAGCTATAGAGTCCAGGTACTATGGAGATTAACTATTTGGGAAGAGGTTATGTGTATTTCATAGAGAGATTATGTTATGTTGGAGCAGTTACGGAGGATTTGCAGTAACTTATAGAAAGTTTTAGCAAGTAAGACAAAGTTAAAAATAAAGTCAACTCGTCGGAGCAAAGTCTGCGATCAGTTCCTCACCTTACACTTATCTTGTAGTGTCAATGCCTTGTTATGCTATGTTATTTGATTCAATGGTGAGACTAGATATCAAAAAATCCACACACAAAAAAAAAAATCAAAATCAACCCTACCTAGTAACTATTTTTAATAATAAAACTGTAGCAACTAAGTGGCTTTAAAAATGCAAAAACATAAACACAATTGGCATAAACTGGAACTGGAAACCTGACAGTTAGAGACTTAGAATTAGAGAGTATATGGTTGAGAAAAGTGTCTCACGTTATGCAAAGCCGTTATCCTATTTTACCCAGAACAGGATGACAATTTGGTGTGGACACACTGTGAACAAATTGATGTGTTACGCCTGTTGTAAAAGATTTCTCTTCTTCTGGCAACATCTTGAGCTATTCATGGAAAAAAAAAAAACATTTAGCCACCAGGTTAGGCAGTATTTGATAGATATCACATATGTATGTGCAAAATGATATAAAATAAATGCTCTGAATGCGTCCTACAAAATCTCAAATCGCATAAAGAAAAACTCTCAACTCTCTGAATGCAAAGTGGGTAGAAAAGTGTGGTCGTTGGGGGGAATTTGAGAACTTCTATAAGAGTTATAATCCCTGCCAGCTCTTTCCTTTAGGCTCGTGAGAGCTCTCAACAAAAGGTGCCCACCACTATCGCCTATACACAATTAACTAAAGCACCAGCATTATTCCATTATCATAAGAATGCTGTTTGCAATGGGGGGAGAAACTCCTCGGCATTCATGGACGTCGACGAATAGAGCCCAGAGCTTTTATCTTCTCAATTACATGCAGGCTGCATTTATCACACCACCTAGTGACATGTTTGGACACCTTTTGTGCATGAAAAATAATTAATTAACGCTGGTAATTTAAATAGCCTGTTTATAATCAAAGCATTGGCTACAAGTGGGCCTTGTTTTGGGAGGGAAATCCTGGAGACGCTGGAGATTAGGGTACAACTTGATTCTAACAGGGGCCACTTAGTGAAAGACAAACAAGATGAACAGATTAGACTGATCCCATCTTTTGTTTTTCTCTTTATCAGGAGTAAATATGACTGGACAGCTTATGAAAATCCCAGAGTTCAACTTTCTTGCCATCTCAGGAAAATTAAAGTCTGTCTTTATTAAATGTTTGTCACGCTTCCTTGGATGTGTGAGCATCTGACATCCTTGGAAGTCGGCACAGTAGCTGCCGTGATTATGAATTCAGCAGACGACCGGTGCAGTAATTGTTCATCCCAGCAGGAGCATCGGAATAAATGAAGACTTAAAATAAGAGCAGTTCCTCACTTTGAGCTTGGCGTCACTTGTTCCTGAGTGCTTTTGATGTGATATGTGGCTGATGAGATTTTAGTGGTCGTGTTAGAGACGACTGACCACAAGGTGTCAATGTTGCTGGGAATCTTTTCTCTTATTTCAGTCCATTAATGTTAAAAAAGCACAGAGGAAAAGCAGCGGGCGTCATGCTCAAATAAATCTAATTGGAGGTAGCGAGTTGTCTGGAGAGCAGTAAAAGATGGGCAGTCTGTACATGTAACTACAGCAACCATGCACGGTGCTTACAGACTTTTACACATGCAAACCTCTTTTAAAAAAGTCCTAAAACATCATAAATCCAGACAGTATATTTTAGACTGAACCTTTCCTCTAAAAGAAAGTAAAATAATGTTGCAATCATGAAAAATAACGCAGCAGCTCCTTTTCCCTCATAAACTCCAACCTTAGAACGCCGGAGCAATCTTAGGGGGGGCTTCGCATCGAGGCACCAATGACCATGCAGAGTTGTGAGTTTTGGGGCCACTGTGTCCTTTTCTTTCACGTTTCCGTGTGTAATTTAACTTTTCTTCGCTCTCCGCCAAATGAGATTCTGTTTCTTTCTGACCTTTGTCACATGCCGTCTCCCTTTTCTCAGATAAGAAAATTACCATAAAAAAAGGCCAAATGGGTGTCTAAGCTTAAACTTGAACTACAGGACCTTAAGGACAATATAGCAGTTACAGTAATATCAATCAAATGGCTTAAAGTTTGCAGCCTACTGGTGACATTCTTCACACGATCTCTAGCCTAAACTCTCACGCACACAAGAGAGAAAAAAACATCAACATTTGGACTTTTTTTTTCATTTTTTTGGAATAAAACTTGTAACATATACAAAGTTACTCATTAAAACCGTCATAAAACAGCCCCTAGATGCTGCTGCAACGAAGCAACTCTATTATTTATCATCAAAAGCCGTCTCGTGATTTAAATAAAATTACATTATTCATGAGAGTTTCTACACTGAACCCCAGGGACTGATCAGGCTAATCTTTAGAGCAGATTAAGCCAGTGACATATAGCGAGTCCATTGAAATTAAATAGACTCTATGTAACTTTGAAAAAGTAATACCACTTATAAAATGTAACATTTATAAGCAATAAAACACAGTCTTACTTAACCCTATACATGAAGAGCTTCTGTTGCTTCAGTTTTACCTGGTCTGATATGACCACGAACTTATGGTTGCTAATACAGTATATCCTCCATATTTGTAGTTCTGTTTCACTAACAGACATCCCACAATTCTTCTTGTCGAGACAGCGGACGCTCATATCAAAAGTTAGTGCAGCTTTAAGGTTTATTTGGAATATTATAGTGCTGAATGGGGGAATGTGGGAACAGTACTTCCCCCTGTTTTTGTAGTTAGCTGCAGTCTCTCTGTGGTCATCGGGTTTCTTTTTTGTTTTGTCTTTAATTCTCTTTCTCTCTGGTCACCACTCTCTGGGAGTCTGCGGCCACATCTGACTCAGACTTGAAGGCAGATTAGCGATTCTCTACAACAGTGGCAAGACTTAACCACGGACAGTACAAAGAAAGGACACACTCTTCCTCCTCCCTACGTGGATCATAGGTAGACCTACGGCAGGAAGAATGATGCCTGGGTGCTCGAACAAGCCTAAGAGCACCTAGCTGTCAATCAAAAGGGGCTACGTTAATTATGCATAACTTTAAGCCTCAATATAATTTGAGCAGGTCAGTTATAGATAAATTCACCCTCCGTACCGTTGACATGAACGTGGAAATTATCTATAGAGACCAAAACTGTTTTTTGAACCAGGCTGTAAACATGTTTATTTCTGCTGTGAAGTTGGACATTTTAACATAGGGACTTAAGGAAATGAGCTCGTTCTGCAGCTTGCTTCAAACGGCCGCTCGAGGAACTGCAACTTTTTGGCACTTCCACATCGGCTGAACAGTAGAAAGCCATCCCTGTTGGCAAACATCAAAAACAGATAAATAATGTTAGATATATTTGCTGTTAATTAATTGTTTAATCGCCAAAAAATCGTTTTCCTAGAATACATAATATTAATATTACTGTATGGTTTAATGTGCAAAAACTAATCCCTACGCTTCCAGGGGGTGTTGATAGAGGCAGCCACTTAAGCCACTTAACAAGCCCTGAGTTACAATTCATAACATTTACTTAATGAGTAAAAAATTCAAAGTTAGACTCCCTTTAGTCAGTTCATCAGAATTATGTGCTGTGCTCTACCACAAGACTCAAATTGCCACCATGAGGTTTTTCATCTAGAAAAGATGCAGCACAACTGTAAAAATTGATCATGTGATCAAAGGCATTCTTCACCGCATTGCTGTGGCGCCGTCTGTAAACGAAGACGAACAGGAGGAGCGGCAAGTTTGGGCGAGACGGTCGCTGTTAGGATCTTTGGAGAAAAAAAAATGCATTATTTACATTTTCCTGACCTCTTTTCATAAAGCTTCACAGGTAAGGACAAGAAAAAATAAATAAATAAAAGAGGCACAGAAGTGAATTCTCAGCGAATGTCTGATTAGTGCCGACAACGTCCTTTCTCAGGCCGAGCGGGGAGTTTGTTGAATGACTAGCTGGAGCAGAGATGTCGTCTCAGTGGCCTGCTTTCCGTGCTGTAAACAATAACACTAAAAAATCAGTGCTATAAAGAGAGAAGGGCAGTAAAATGGCACAACAGAACAGTCTGGCTTAATGCTTTATCATGGGCTCCCATCTGATCTCTCCCACAGCGTGTCAGATGAACATTGTCAAAGACCATTTTTGTCTGTGTTGGAGTCATCAGTCATCAGAGGGGATATTCTCTCCATCTTCCCCGGAGGTCAAAGGTCAGGGACAGCTACATCCCTCATGCGGTCTGCTCTGGAATTCAGGTGCTGAACGCATGCCAAGGCGGCAGGGTGTGAACCAATTTGCCGCGATTAAAAGACTGTATTTCTAATTTCTAACTAATAAGTGGTGTTTAACAGGTGATAAAGGATAAAATAAAGAATTAGCTTAGCTCCGACTACAGGCACCAAGAGGGACTCCCCAAAGAACACTTGTTACGCACTTAATTATGTGCCCGGCAAAATTAGTTTTCCCATTTAATTTCCTTGCCAACATTGGTGATTTGCTGCCTGCTGAGCCATAATAGTGCTTTTGTGCTATCAGCCTTTAAAGCTGGACCTTAACCTGGCAAGTCAAGCTGCTGTGGAGATGGAGCTACAGAGCCGCAATCCAAGATTCTCTTTCTATATATGATTAGATTAGACAGAAACAAGTTAATAACACATCAATGTTTAGTTTAATGTGTTGTCCAACACAGCGTGTCAACCTTTGAATGGTGCCGGAAGTCACTTTTAGATAAATGTTTATAATGTTTATACCTTTAGTTTTGCATGTTAACATTTACTTATTTATTTAAAAATTACATTAATTTTTGTGTTGTTAAAATTACATTGCATCTAATTATTGGGGAAACACCAAAGTTATCAGGATTGATCCTCTGGGGAGCATGAATATGTGTACCAGATCTTATGCCAAGCTATCAAAAAAACAAAACAAGAACGTCAACCTGGGAAAGGTCAGGAGCTCATCACAGTCAGATGGATTGATCCTCTTCATCCAATAGATTTTGAGTGGACTGGTTGACCAACATCACCGTCGTCAGTGGAGAAGCTAGAAAAAAGAAAAAAAATCCTGAAAGCAAAAGTGTCAAATGTTGCAACTCAGACTTTGGGACTTGGAAGTCCCCGTGTCCTCAGCACAGTTCAGTGTTTTCAATAATTCAACGCAATCACAGATGCACTTGGTAAAACGTTAAGCACAGAATATATAACTGAAGCTCCTTTGTGAAATACTGACAGCAACAGAATACTTGCTCTTCTCTGAAAAACAGAAAAACACCACGTGGAAACATCTAACAGATGCAACATATGCAAAACAAACCATCATCGGACTTCAGAATTCAAAGCTGCTTCTTCGACTTACAAATAACACCACATTCACTTTCAATCATTTAATAAAAGCTTGAATATAAGACCCATTTTTTTACAGCAAGTTCTGATGGGAAATCCATTTTCTGATCCAACTGCCGTGAGAATGAATAAACCTCGACTCTTACAAGGCTTTTTTTTTTCTTTTTTTTCTTTAGACATTCAACATTCACCACAGTTTGGATCAGATACAACAAGCAACAAACAGTGCGCTGGTTTTAGGGGCCAACTCAGCATGAATATAGTCTTCATCTTTTTTAACTGTAGTTGCCAGAAACACTTTTACAAATATATAGATATAGATTTTTTTCTTTTTTTTTATATCTCAAATATTTATATAAATAGAAGTTGATTAAAGATCTGGGCATTATGACAAAGTGCAAAAAAAGGAAGGGGGAGGGTTTTAAAAAACAAAACAAAATAAAACCTGTTAATACCTCCATAAAATTCAACAGCAAATAATACAATATACAAACTGCTCAGAAATCAACATCGATGAGCTTTAGTCTTAATTTTAGCTGCAACAGACTGTAAATTCCCATTCCTATTACCATAAACAGTAAGTGAGGGTGGCATTTCCCCCCCAGAAAAAATAAAACAAAAAAACGTCTTAGCGCAAAGATCGTCATCTTTGATCCGTAGATACACGAAAGAAGAGCAGAGAAATCTTCTTGCATGAACATAATTTCCACCTAAACCTTTTTTTTTTTGTTTTTTTCTTCAGCCATTAACCAACATAAAACATCCACGTACAAGTACACCTGTTGGTATGTTGCTTTAAAATGGAGAAACTGAAAGAATGATTTGTTTATAAAGTAAATTGTAGGCAACTCATAAACCATGTGTATCTACAATCATATAAAAGACCACAAAGCCGGTATCACTGAACTGATCTGAGAGCTGTTAGACGATCTCACGCGCTGATGAGTAAAGTGTCATCATGGGAAGCACTTGGGAAAAGCGAAACACAAACACACAACAGATTATGTACAGTTCATTCATCGTTAGTGCTTAAATGCTTTTGAAACAAACGAAACGAAACAAAAAAAAAAAAAGACAAAAATCCTAGATGCTATTTCCACTGAAGCAGTTGGCAAGTACCAGGTGGGAGCGTCTCTCACAGCTTCACGCCGCCATCAAGCAAATCAAAATGCTTTCAGTTACTTTAGCTTTATCGGCTACGCCGGATGAATAGACGGGGGTACTCTTCAGACATTTTCAAGGCTTCTATCATTTGACACACTTTTAAGGTCAGGAGATCGCCTGGCGCTTCATAATTTTGACATTTTTCTTGCGGCAACACAACACGACACCCTCAGTTAAATAATACTGTGTGTGTGTGTGTTGCTTTAAAAGTTGCTAAGATTGAAGTTTTATTTGTAAATTTCCCATTTGAATTCAAGGTCTCCTCAATGAACGCTTGTTTTGTATATGTGATGCTATACGCGTGCATCTCCTAGACATTTCAAAAAGCCTCACTGGAATGGCTACGCTGCGTTTTCAGAGAACTAATGGTACCGCTCGCTACTCGACGGGTGCAGCTGGGAAGCAAGTGAAGGCATTTTGATCTGGCTTTGATTTGTTTTTTTAAACACAGACACACAAACAACCAAGCATAATCGCACTGACGCCAGACCAATCAGTCCTGGAAGATAAAAAATATATAGCTATAGTTTTGAACATTGGAAGAAGTATGGAGAAAGGTGGGAACCACAGGTAAACAAAGATGCGGGGCCCTTTATATGAAAATACAAACCAGGGTCTGGTTTCACAAAATCAACCTTTGTTCATGAGTGGAGCTCGTATACAAATATGACTGTCAACTGGACCGTCTTCTTTTAAGTTGGACAAAATTTAAAGAGGTGAATGTTTAATCATGTGAAGACACCTGTGTCATCTCCATGGCAACTGAGTAAACTCCATCTGCTGACGGAGGCTGTAGGTCTGACCCGATTTCAAACTCTATGCTAATGTGTTCACACTGGAGAAGTGACAAAATTAGTATAGACTCGATAAAAGTCAGCAGGCAGGCTACAAAAATATATATATATTCTGAGTGTGCTGTTAATGGAAATGAGGAGTTTTCTCATTGCTTCAAAAAAAGCACATAATTTGCAGGCACTGTTATATCATTTCTGATCACAGACAGTATGAAACATGGTGTGGTGGCTCAATAATCCAAAAACATGGACAAAGACGTGGAGCTGAGGCTCAGAAAACCACCTGTGACAGCAGCCACCTGTCAATCACAGCGGCTATGCTCTTAATTTTGCATATAGTTAGGTTGCACTTCACTTAAATGTGACCAATGTTTGCTCAACTGTTATCGGAGCACTGAGCAGGGGCAGGACTTAGGAAGGGTCAATTAGTAATGTGAGATACCGCTGAAAAGCCATGTGGGTGTACGTTGAGATGAGCTTTTTGTCAGACGACATAATTAGCAAGACTTAACTAGAATTAATTTCTAGAGAGAACCACGCATTGTTGTTAAAATAGAGCGACGACGGTGAAAATTCAATATTTGGCTGTTCCGAGTATGAATTAGTATTCATTTTAAAAACTTGCAAATGAACACTTTTTTGAAGATTTTGAGAAACCAGGCCGATCTCTCATGTCATATCGTTAAACACAGACCAAGGTAGGAGGGAATAAACACTCCCTCTCTTTAGCTCATATTCAGAAAAAGGGGAAAAATATTAATAAATACAAAAATAATAACAGATATGTACACATTTGCAACAATATGAACTCATCATAATACTTTAAACATTTTCTTCAAAATGCCATAGTTTTTTTTTTTTTTGCTCAAAAAAAAAAGTTTATGTAGCTCAAACCTCGATGGTCAGTTAGAAAATCATTTAAGAACGATAAATTATTACAAAAAAAAAAAAAAAGATCCAACACCGTAGTAATAATTCCTTTTTGGATGCAAGTCCTGACACACAGACAGGAGTTTGTGTTTCTTGCAACAACAACAACAATCTTCAAATAAATTGCATTTCTTCCTATATCGAAATACAATGCATTGACACGGCGTCGTTACGGTAACACAGACGTTCTTCTCTTCCTTCCCTCGCGTGAACAGGTCCTCGTGTGGCACTGCTTGAGACAGTCAGTGAAGAGGGAAGCAAGGACAGTAAGTGCACTTTAAACACGGGCATGATGGGATGGATAGGGAGAGAGGGGGAGGAAAGGAAAAATGTAGAGATGCTGGAGAGAAGTAAGGAAATAGAAGAGGAGGGAAAGCTGGATAAAACCCAACTACAGCTGCTGTTGTCTCTTCCATCTCTGAGAAAAGCTAAAAATCAAGAAAAGGAGAGATAAATGGGCGGGGAGGGTACAGCTGAGGTGGCATTGCAGAAGGTCAAGTCCTACAGTAGTCGTGTGAGTAGGTCCTTCAACCATCTAACTCCCAAAAATGATCACTTTCCTCATCAGCTGACCAGAC
Organism: Collichthys lucidus; assembly: GCA_004119915.2. Lineage (NCBI taxonomy): Eukaryota > Metazoa > Chordata > Actinopteri > Sciaenidae > Collichthys > Collichthys lucidus. Next base: position 11,355,617 of record CM014099.1, on the reverse strand, counting down.
GTATCAACCAGGAAAACGGTCACAACAACCGGAACATGAACTCTGATTGTTGGTCTCCCCGAAATAGTACAGTGTTGGTATTATTCACAATGCCTTGAAAACGTTGTGAGGCAAATTCCCTTTTCAGAGGATGAGTTTTTTGGATCCCACTGTCTTTGTTCTGAAAAGACCGCGACCACAGTGATGCACGGCAGCTTTCCGTCCAAACGCTCCATAATTAGAGGTGGAGAGTGGAAGTGACTGCCAGAGCCCCGACGATGTCGCAGCCAGTGAACTGAGCTGTCATTGGGCAGATAGGGGGTGACATCGCTGAGATGAAGCAGTCTGATTGGTGCTGTCAGTGGAAGAAGAGTGGTGAGGTCAAAGGTCACAAACGGTGGTGGCCTGCACAGCTGCCCAACATTCAGTCGGTGAAACTGGTTTCTGTCAGTGATGCAACTTGGCCTGCGGGGAGATGAAGACAGAAGTGTATTATATTTGCTGTGTGTAAAGAAACTCCTAAACACGAGATGCACAAAACCTAGCAGTGAGTAACAACATCTAACATGCTTTTAAACTGACTTCTCCCACTAAACACCTGACAGTGACATTACCACAAGAACAAATCACATGCTAGCTCTCATTCATTCAGGCATGTGTCTAGAGAGTGACGGCCCCAGTGCATGTGAATTTGTTGTGATGCATTAATTTAGATTGTGACTCATTTGGACAACAAAAAATAAATAGCGGGTTGGTTTTCTAAAAGAACTGAGAGACTGCCAGCTTGTAGGTTGTACTCCGGCACAGCAAGTGATGATAAACATGCTTGCAGTGATGATAAAATCATACCCAGGAAGCAGATAAGTCCTCCTGTATGTAACCTCTACCTGTCTCGGGGACTCGGGCCCCGAAGCCAGTATTCCCCCGCCGTCGCTCCCGTTCCCAAAGAGGCTCTCCAACCCGCCCGGTCTGCTCAGCTTGCTGGGCTTCCCTTTGTAAGAGCTGGGGCTTCTCCTCTTCCTCCCCTCCGCTCCTCCCCCATAGGCCAACGGTCCGGATGGGGGAGCCAGGGGCTGATGGGGCGCGGAGGCAGGCTCCCTGCTGGGTGAGTAGGGTATGCTGGTCGTGCCAAGTTCGCGGCTGGGGAGCACCAGAAGATTGCCATTGATGATATATATATTATATAGTGAGCTCCGGTTCAGTTTTCACTGTACAGTATGGTCTAATTTGAACTGGTATAAAATCATCACAGCGGATTTTACAGTGCTGTGTATTTTAGAGGAAAGCCAAACACCTGTCATCACAGCCTCTGCACTGCTGGCACTGTCCTCTGTGGTTACACACTGCTCCACTTTTAATAAATCACCCGTCTCATGTGTTTCTCTACATACTGTACTATTTTGTGCTGAGCTGAGTCTGTATTGTTTGTTTGTTTGTTTGCAGCCCTGGCGATCATCAAAATTTCCTTTGTTAGATCAATAAAGACAATAGCTTCTTATTCGAGGGGGTTAGTGTCTTCTGAACAACACAAACTTCAGACAAAGCTGTCACCTTGTTTATAAGATTTTAAGATCTCAGGCTGATCACCCAAACAACCCTGTACCGACCTGTTCTGTGAGTTGTGGCTTTGAGACCCATCAGCTCTGAGTAGCCAGTCCTCTCCGCCGCTCCAAAGCCCGCTTCCCCCGTGCCCAAGTCCCTTTTTCCTGGCTGGGGTTGCTGATGCCCCCCCTGAACCTTGTAATGTTGGATGATAGCTGGTGCCGTTCCTCTTGTGATTATCCACAGTCGGAAAAAAGGAAGAAGAAGAAAATGACGAAGAGGAGAACGAAGAGTTTTTTCTCTTCTTACATCCCCCTGCTGGGTCCTCCATGTCTTTGGATGGGCGGCTGCCTTTATGCGTGCCGTTACGCGCTTTACCCAGAGTGGAAACTGGGGCGACGGGCTGCGCGGTGTCTCGAATGCTGAACACCCCGGCCATGGACGCCGACTGAGGAAATGTGGTGGTGTAGGAGAGGGAGTTGGAGTGGGAGGAAAGAAGAGGGGACGTGACAGAGATGGGAGAGGGAGTCTGTTGTGAGGTGACGGGGGAGGTACCAGAGGAGGAGAGCGAGAGGGGGCTCTCAGAGGCCAGGGGCACCTTCCTGAAACAGGAAGAGAATCCTTTAAATGAGACATGCACCAACAGAAACAGCTGCTTCTTTGCCAGCTCCAAATATAGATTCAGAGCACTAAAAGTTAAGTGTTAATCAATATGTCGTAATTTACTGAGCAATAGTTTTGTGTTTTCATGAATTCATTAATTTTGTATGATTTTCTTTGCCAATTATACATCTCTAACCTTTTAATGCTGCCATTCTCCTTCTATGATTTAATCAATTATTGTTTTTTTAAATCTTTAAACAAAACATGCATAAATACCTAAAATCTCAACTGCCGTCTTGTGTCAATACATTTAGACGTGACAATAAATACACTTCCTGTCTACCAACTGAATTGTATTTCTCTGTCTCCTATCAAACATGTCGTTTCTGCTCATATTTACCTCTTCAAAGTGACAGTAAATCTCATTTTTCTCATCAGGAATGTTTAATTTGTAAGTTCTCCCCGGTGGAAAACAGCCGTTACTGTGTATCTGTGTATATACAGCTGCATGGAAATAGATTTGGCTATGAATTGATCCTGCCCCTTCTTTTTAAAATTATATTTTACTCCTTTATTTTGATGTCATTTGCCACTCCATTTTATTTATTTATTTTTCTTTGTCTGTGTGAATGAGTGGCTGTTCGAGGGGATATAAATAAAAATCTTTGTAAGTTTGTCATAAAGTTTGATATTACATTACATTACATTACATTGCATTTAGCAGACGCTTTTATCCAAAGCGACTTACAGAGGAGGACATAAGCTGAGAAAGGTGTAAAGGAGCCCAGAGTAGTTTGTTAGTTTTGTTAGGCACTTGATATGCACTTGAAACTTCAATAAAAAATATTGTTTTACTAAACAAAGCAAAGTTTACCCAGAGTGCACACTCACCTCCACATCTGTGCGTTAAGGTGTTTCTCCACCATGTTCTGGAGCGCCAGCCTCATCCGGTCCCATCGCCTGTCAAACACATAGTGGCCCCGTCCCATGAGCCTGCTGCTGAATACGCAACACTGGAAGGAGAAGGACGAGAGGAGGGTAAAAAAGGGGATTGGGGACAGAGGGGAAGTAAGGTGAGACATGGAGGAAGAGATGTTGATGGGAAAAGAGCGACAGGAGGAGGACGTATGTAAGGTAGATGTACGCAGAGTGGCAAAAACACAAACAAAGAGAATGCAGAGAAAACAATGAAAAGGAGAGTGAGTGAGAGAGAAAGAGGGAGGAAGTAAGAGGTGTGTAGACAGAGCAGGATGTGGAGTCGAATGACAGAAAGATGAGAGATAGATGGAAAACAGCAAGAATAGGAGCAAGAACATGACAGAGAGGGCAGAGAGGAGACGGAAAAATACCTAATTAGTAGTGACTGATCTAAAAGACACAACCATCTCTCAAGCCCTCTATGACTTAAAACGTGTAACGTCACATGTTTAATGACATATACGGTATAAGGTGTAATCTAATTAAGACAGGAAGTGAGTCATGCATCCTTCCTGTGATCACCTTTCTGGCAGGAAAGAGTTGTTTTGTGTTTTTGTGTTAACTACAGAAAGTGTTTAAATGTGAATGTCAGCTTCTTCTACACAAAATAATGGAGTAACATCATAGCCGCTTTTTAAACTGCTCAGTCAACATACTGAAAATAGAATTGCACCTCTTTTTGTGCACTGAGAACACTTATAAGAGTTACACTTGAGTCTGAACACCGACAAATTATTCCTCTAAATGGCATTTAAAAGTAGACCCTGCAGGGTAAAAATGGGAAAAATTGCCTCAAGGTTATAGACTCTAAAAATGTTAGTGCAGCATTAGTATGACAGCACTTACCCCTAAAGGCTGCGGGTGGTGACTGGAGCAGTGAAAGGCAGGTCTGTCAGTGTCCTCTGGAGTCTCCGCGTCTCCCTCGTCACTTGAGAGCCGACCGCCGTCTCCTGCTGCCGTCGCCCAGCTGTGGGGAGACGGCTCTGGGTTAGGGGCCGGAGCCGTGGCTGGTGCCGGGGGCAAAGGACTGGAAGTGGAGGTGGTGGAGCCTGGAACCCTGGAGTGGACATGTCAGAAGTATAAAAGGTGAATAAAAGAAAAAAAAAAAGAGAAGGGAAAAAGGAATGAAAAAGAAAAGAGGGAGGAGAAGGAAAAGGGACAGAATAGAGTCTGAACAGATGTCTGAACAGATAAACACAAACGCTCACGTCAGTATCAAATCTACACCAAGATGTTTGCTACACAACCCCAAATGACTTCCCTTTTCAAAACATCTTTTATATAGAAAGAGGAAATTAGTTTCTCGTAACACTTTCACAAGTATGTCTCTTTTCTGGCACTCTTGTGTACAGCACCCCCTGGTGGAAAGAAATATGAACAGATAAGATGTGCCTGGACAGTTAAAACACCAGTGATGTGAAAAGGCATTAAAAATGTCAAAGTAAAAGACTTTTGAGTATATTGTGTGCAAAAGTATATTTATATAAAAGTAATAAATAAGTATAAATAATGTAGATCAATTTCAATATTGACACTTGACTTTTCTGAATGAAGCCAAAACAGAGATGTAAGTAAAAAAATATATAAATGCAACTTATAATATCCAAATGTTTTATTCTTTCGTATGAACGCGGACAGTTGATACTGTAGGAGTCCGCTCTCCTACCTGGGTATGTGTGCATTTGCCAGCCGTAGCTTCAGTGTGGACAGGGGTCGTCCATTTGGGCAGTGAGGCTTGCTGGGACTCGCGGTGTCTTGTGACGTGATACTCTGGCTGCCGCCGCCTTCCTTCCCTCCCTGTGTTGCGTCCTTGTCTTTCTCCTTCGCTCCCTCCTTCGGCCGGCCCTTGTGTTCAGCCAGGAGGATGTCGAAATGTTTCCTTCGGCCGGGCACGGCTCGTCGGTGGGTTAAGGAGTGAGTCTGAAGTGGCCAAAAAAAAACCAACAACACACAGACAAAAAAAAAAGGTTAATAGCAGTTTTATACCTGTCCTTCTGAGAGCTAATAAGCACCAAACAGCACAAGGTTATTTCCAGGGAGACTTAGTTAATGAAAGTATTGATCTGTGAAGAATTCACAGTGTGGCTCAAACATAGTTCAGCAGGCCTGATGGCTCAACTCGCAGGAGCTGGAATCGTGGTTCTCTGGTTTCAGGAAAGTTTCCATAATCACTGAACCTTGCTGCTGCCCGCGTCACACCAGACTAACACGGGCAAATATTGTCAGTGCATGGTGAGCTTGTCTACCTTTCCAACTACTCTGGAAGGTAACCACTCATTAAACATTTGGTTTTCAAATAGTCCAAATAGAAGGAAAAAAATGTTTCCTGTACTCACTCAACGGTCATAGTGGGAATCAGAATCATCTTCACAAGCTTTAAGGCCTGGAAGGTGCATCTTTACCTCAGGATGGCAACTGATGAGATTTGGGAAGATACCCATGCCATTATCAGTTCTGCTTTAGTCCAGTTCTTTACCCTGTGAAACTTCTCAATGCAACTGTCTCCACAAAGTGTAAAAACAGAGTTGAAACTTGACTCAGGCTACATGCTGCTAAATTTGGATATTTATCCTCTGTAGCGGATGTGCTGCTCGGCTGACCAGTAGTGGCACTAATGCTTGAAGTGTCGAACACATGGCATTCCGGTCTGGACAGTTTCTTCCTCTTTGCCATGACTCCTTCATGTTGCACAAGTGTAGACGCAGGAGTTTATGTCACTGTTTTGCAACTGAAAAACTAGCCGGCACTGATGAAGGGAATTGTTAAGCACAGAAGTGCGTCTGATTGATCGGACTTTATGTTGATTTAGGTTCACTTGTTTAGGGGGGGGTACAAGCTTAAATGCCCAGTGAGTAACCTGCTGTAACTGTTAGCAGGAGTGATTATCAACATACCGCCTGTCTGATTTCCTCCTGCTGCAGCTTCACATTAAAAGCATTAAACTAGTGAAACACAAGTGAACTTGTATTATGAAGTAGTCACAGGAAACGCAATGAGCTTGTCAGTGAGCTTGACAGACAGGAAGTAATAGAACAAGAAGGAGCTGTTTAGATGAAGAGCTGCAGGAGGCAGGCTGCACACCTTCGACTTCTCAGTGAGGTAACTGACCGCTTTTACTTTTCCTGCTGTTAGCAGACTCATGCCGTGAGCAGCATGAAATCATATCATCACGTTTTTCACACACACAAAGATGGAAAAGGGACAATTATTGCTTGTCTTCTTTGTTAAATAGACAATTGAGGATGATGCCAACAGAAACTGAAAAAAAAGAACAACTAATGAATTTATTTTATTTTATGAGTGTCATTTTTTTTTTCATCACTAACTTAACATGAAACATGATCAGAGGTCATTAAACCTCTGAGAAACCTGTCGTCTTCACTTCCTCCTGCAGGTTCAGGAGCTTCTTCAGCTGCTCTACAGCATGACTTCACAACTTTCTTCAAAATGACTTTGCATATCTCTTATTTATGAGTTATTTCTGATCCACCTTGTGTACACGAACTACTGTGACATGTGAATTTCCCCACTGTGGGATCATTAAAGTCGTATCTTATTTTAATTAAGAAAGTTCACAAGATAGATTTTACCATCATCTCATCTCTTTTGGGAAACAGGGCCCAGGTCTCTCCACTCTCATTTGAACTGCTCATATAAATGGAGATTAAGATACGCTTATTCTCCCCAACCACGGTGAAAAAACATCAACACTCTAGTCTGATACATGTTTAATTACTTAATAACCAGTTTCAAGTGATTAGCAAAGCTTGCTAGAAGTAATTAAAGAGCAGTGAAATAAAGAGTTTTGCTGCTAAAAGATGCTGTAGCCTCAGCCAACATCTATAATTACCTCATCAAAGCAAGTGTAAGGCCTGTAATACTTCAGCACTGCTACCCAGCATTAACTGAGAAATGGGAAGTGCAGACGAATCGCAGATGGCAGGCATGGGTGGCGGACCGGGTCATGACTGTGGTTGGTTAGTCCTACAGTGGTGATGTTAGCGCGCCCTTCTCAATATTATTACTCCCATAAACAAACAAAACTGCTTCCCTGGTCAGACGGCCTCAGACAGGAAGCAGGAAGAAGGGTCATTGTCTTTACAGAAATTACACAGGAGGCGGAGGAGAGTGTGAGCGATGGTGTGTTTGTGTGTGTGTATTTGTTGTTACCTTGCAGGTGAGAGACCGAGTGCACGGTCGTTTAGTCTCGGGGTCCTGGACTCCACAGTGCTTGTTGGGATCAAACACTCGCCCGGTAAAAAGACAGAAACAAAAACACACACACACACACACACACACACACACACACACACACACACACACACACACACACACACACACACACACACACACACACACACACACACACACACACACACACACACACACACACACACACACACACACACACACACATTAGACTAACAGCCATCATTTAGCCATTTTTCCCTTCCCTCAGGTGAAGTATGAAATCACATTAGCTGGGAGTGGGCGCCTTCCAGTACCACAAGTGCATTATTAATTTGTCTCTTTTGAGATGACAGTTCACTCGCTGACTTTCGCCTATTCACATATTCCTTTTGTTCTCTCTTTTCATTCACTTGTGGTCTAAATGCTTTATAGTAGTACTATTCTGTGTGACATTAGTAGCGAGGCTTCCAGTTTCAAACAGATAAACTGTACAGATCCTGCAAGCTGTGACAAATCACTCATGACAGGACATACTGGCAGCCTGACGAGAGTCAACTGTGACTGGCAGCCGAGGAAACGCTCTCCTGCTTAAATGAGAAAAATCTGAGGAGGAGTTGTACTTTGACGATGAAATGTAACTGTTAAGACTGTGTCTGTTTGCTGCCAACATCTCTGATGTTTACTGTAAAGAGCTCTTCACAGGTCAAAATGTGTTTCAGGCGATGAAAATTATTAGGTGTACACAAGCCGTGTTCGCTCTGCCCTGAAGAAGGAAGAGTAGCTGTGTGAGTGTTACACTCGTCACCTAAAGCTAAAAATGAGTTCGATGTTTTCAGGGGCTTTAAGAGTCGATTCACCAAACGTCCTTTTCATGAGCACGTCACAAATTCAATTGCCTGGATGTTGGGAGGCAATGACAGTCATATTCCACTGTGGTAATTTACCTAATTTGGGAATTTCATGTCCGTTCACTCTCACATTTTCACTTTCATTTGACCATTTCTTTCTCAACCATAGGTATTTTTAATATTGTATTTGATTTGGATTTATAGCTGTATTTGACAGCAGGGAGAGAGAGTACGCAGAAGGACCAGAGATGACCGCAGTCAGGACTTGGCCTTTTGTACATGGGACACAGGTAACCATTATAAAATCAAACAACCAAAAGTTAAGATTATTGTTAGAAAACGATCTATCTAATTTGGTCCACCAATGATGTGTTATGTTATAAATATGTTACCTCTCTTTGTCATTTCGTTAGGTCTCAGTCAGCTGTTATTTCCAGACTCATATAATTTGTATGTTTTAATTTTTTTAGAGAATAAAAAGCCACATTTCTTGAAAAACCAGTGCCTCGTCACTACCTGCTCGCTCCCCAAAATCCAAAGATGTTGCAACGAGAGCAACATAATGACAACACAGATTTTAAACTAATCCTCAGTTTCACTGTTTCGTCTCCAAACAATACATCCACTCTTCGAATTAGTGCCGCCAAATCTAATTGATGTTTACACGTCAATTATTTTTAACACTCGAGTTCATTTTCTCTTTCATATAAGTGTTTTAGATAATATGGTTAAACCAGGGGGCGCTTTAAAGCTTGCTTACTGTTACTTGCTATTTATAGACTCAGTTTTCAAGCTGCATCTTGTCAACAGTTGCTGCAGTAAAGTTGGTGACTAAATTGTTTTAACTATTGAAATTAATCATAAATTGAAAAATAAGAATGAAGTTGTTTTTTCCATACATAAAAAAAACATCTAAATTAACCACTTTTATTTTATTTTTTACATCCTGGGTCAAACACTGAATGTTTACACTAAGTGAATTTTCACTGCTTTTCCACAGAGAAAGCATTGCTCGGAGGGAGAGAGACCTTTGTTGACCAACACAATCTAGCCGGCCAGCAACAACCTCCGGTCAGCAGGTTATCTTAAAGAGTGTCACAGGGCTGTAATCTAGTGTCGGACTATCCTATAATCCCTGTAATCTTTTTGTGTTTGCAGTATGAGACAGCTCCAGTAGATACCAGCAGACTCACAGAAGTCCAACAGCAACAAGCACGCACTTAGACATAAACAAACTCCCATGCGCCGTGACAAGTTCACACAAACTTAAAAAGGAAGTTGAGAGAGACAGAGAGAGGAAGATGGTGAGTGTTAACAGACTGAAGGAAGACACTGATGAGAAAGGGAAACCAAACAACACAGACAGCAGAAGAACAAAAACGAGTGAGAAACAAGATGAGAAACGGTTAAAAAAGGAGGAGATGGGAGTGTGTGAAAGGAAAATAATAAAATAAATAAGGCCAGAGTAGGAGTGCAGTGAGAGAGAGAAAACAAGGAGGTTAGAGAGTGAGAGGATGAAAAAATATAGACACACAGGAGGTGGGGGAAATCTCTCAAGAAGACAAGCAGCTTCTTGGCAGCGGGAGCTCGTGAATTAGAGGGTGTAAATCAGAGGCTAGGAGCACAGCGAGACTACAGCGCGAACGATGAGAAGAAAGAAAAAGAGAAATGAGGAGAGGAGGAAGAGGAAAAACTGAGATAGGACACCAACAACCAAGACCCTGAAGCATGCAGCACAAATCCTCTTAACTTTATTGCTGTGGCATGTTCGCATGTGGTATCCATGTTAATATAAAATAAAAGGAAAGTTTGAAAGGTAAAATAAGAGAAAGGCATTAAAAGCTATAGGGAGACATTTCTTTCTTTCCAAAAAAAACAAACTGTCCTGTCTGCAGCCAAACAGCCAGGAAGCTTTCCAAAGGATATGAAGATAAGAAATACTGAGTGTGAACTTGTGAGAGCGAATGCATGTATGTAGAAATTCTTGTGTAAGGCTTAAGAGAGAAATTTAAGGAGCAAAGAGAAATATTAACGGTTTCAGTACAGGACTGTTTATGGTTTCAGAATCATAAAAAACAAAGGCAGGATTAAATTATTAAATGTTCTTCATTCCTTCAACTGAACACATTAGTCAGCAGTCGAGACTGTGGGAGCTCTGTGAAGCCATGAAGACTAAATAAGTGTCACTTTGAAATATAAAATTGCAAGAGAAAGCATGCACGCAGAAGGATTTCACCCAGTTCAATACAGAAAACTAATTTTTTTGACTGACCTGAGAGTCTTTTCTGTGACCTGGAGGGTGTCTTAGTGCCATTTTGGTGCTTCCGGTCCAATGGTGACGCAGATGACACCAGCAGAGTGCCGGATCGGTGTGAAGGTGAGGGTGAGGGTGAGTGTTTCCGGTCCAGCGGGGAAGGAGAAGGTGTAGACGACGGCCGCCTGTCTAGGGGAGAGCGTGCTGGACTGGGCCGCCCGTCCAGAGAGGATGGAGACGTGGTGGTGGAGCGCGGTGTGGACGGCCCGCTGGTGCCGCGGCCGTTTATGAGCTTCTCGCTGGACCGGTGGGAGGACGGGGGGAGTGAGGGATAGCTGTTTGAGGGAGGAGGGAGAAGTCGAGGAAGAGGAAGAGGAGGAGGAGGTGAGGCGCACATGTGACGCTGAGTCGGCTCGGTTGAGGCACGGCATCTTCTCCAGGCTTACGACAGGGAGGGATACACTGGAGAGGGGAAGAGCGTAATTAAAACGTTGTATAATCGTTCAGGAAACAGCCAAAGCAGCATTTTATGAATCTCTGCGGGGAAGCGAGTACGTGCCCACCATGTCTTGTTCCGTGCCCCCTTTGGTGGGTAGACAGCGAGCGGCGCCTTGCTGAAGCGGGAGTGAGGGTAATCTTTAGGGACCCTAAAGGCCAGCGTGTCCCCAGGACTGGGAGCCACAGCGGGGGCCACTGCAGGTGCTTTGGGCTTCATTGGGACCAGTGGACTCCGGGAAGGGACGGGGGAAAATGTGGCGCTTCTCTGAAAAAGGTAAAAGACAGAAGCAGGGACGAAAGATCTTAAAAGGTCAAGTGGATTCATGACACACACAAAACTACACACTCAAAAGATCAAGACACACTTCTACTATCAAGATCCTGCATTGCTAGTAGGTACTTTTTTTGGATCTGGGACTTTTTTTTTTTTTTAAATCTGATTTGCATCTTACTAGCACCCGTGTGTGTAGTGCAAAGTGGTTCTTACACCAACGTGTTTATTTATTTATTTATTTTTTTTACCCTGCTTAGGTGCCAGATGGCTGTGTTGTAACACAGGAGAGACAAATCTGTGCCAGAACCTTTCCACAAAAAGAATAAAAGATTTACAAATCAATTAAGTGTATTTATTTTTTCACTAATTACCAACTTGCCTGACACCATCTGAAGTGTCCTCGTGTGATAAACTCCACCACGTGAAAGTTCAAACGAGAGCAACAATTATAAATACCTTTTGACCCAGATCTGACCAGAATGCACAAGTGAAAGGATGCTGAGACACAGAAAGAAACGTAGAGGGGAATAAATCACGAGGACGTGTGTGTGTGTGTGTGTGTGTGTGTGTGTGTGTGTGTGTGTGTGTGTGAAGGGGGGGTGGGGGTTAAAAAAAAAAAGTAGGAGGGGAGACGAGCTCACACTTACGGTTTTTGCTATGCATGTCTTTGTGGGAGAAGGGTGGGGAGGGAATGAGGGGGTGTGGTCCAGGGCTGTTTGTCTCTCTCTGACTGTCTCACAGGGAAACTACACCCCAGCTACCTGAATGAAAACAGAGGGGTGAACGTGTCACAAAAACAGAGAGAGGCGGCAGGGAAAACACACTGCGCACAGTAACACATTACTTTGAATCGCTAACAGTGGCGTGAGACATATTTAAAAAATGATTCATGTCATGTTATTTGCACAGTTCAATGTTCGTTTAAGAGACTAGCTGCTTTGGGATGTAAACAACCAACGTATGAGTGAGGTCTTGCGAGATTTAGCTGATAGATAAAAAGGTGAAAAGCAGTAGTTATTTTTGGAATGCCATCAGCTCGTGTGGTTCGCTGAATTTCCTGTCTGCTGATAAGATGCTGTGACATGATTATATAGTAGCAGGCTCAGGTAGAATCAACTGCTAAATTTAAAAAGTTAATTACAGACGCCTTTCCTTTGATAAAAGGCCATATCTGTTTGCTATCTGATGACATTAATTTTCACCTTGCAAACATGATCACATACTGTTGCAAATGAATAATGTCCATCGGTGCAATGATCAACAAATAATGCAACTGCACTCGTGCATATGCTCACAATTACACTGATCAACAACAAATGTACTGTCCACACACATCTTTTCTCAGGCCCTTCCTTAAAATACTTGAAAGCGAGCATGACATGTACAGCCCAAGGTCAAGCTAAAACAACTCCCTGAAACGAGATGCACACACCCACACTGTGACCGACCAACATGCAAAATTACAGTTACCTGGATGCAACTCCAGAATCTGTAAGTGAGTGTGTGTGCATAACGTACAGCCTTCGCTATCGATTTATCCCGTCAGGCACCGCCATGGCACCCAGCTCTCAGCAACCGAGGTGCTTTGCCTTCTAACAGGCTTTGCTGTGGGTAAACACCAGAGGCGAAGGCTGTTAAGGATGTGATGTACTCTCAGCCAGGCCCCAAATCCGTGCTTAAGTTAAGTAGCAAGACCACTGAGCACCGCCAGCTGAGGGTCCCACAGCCTAACCACATGCCTTCAGACTTGAGTTTATAGCTCCACGGGTGCTGCACCTGTAGTTTGGTTTACGAGGCAACAGAGGCAATCCAGCCAGCAGCCTCTGTCTCAGTTGACAAGCCACTAGACTGACTAGTGTGAAACAAACTCCTGACGAAATAGCACTGATGTCATGGTTCGCTCAGTGTGCAGCATAAGGGATTGTGTATGTGTATGTGTGTGTGTGTCACAATGTCGGACAAGCCGGTTAATGAGTGTAGTAGTGCTCTACTAACAGTAGCACGTTGGAACAAAAGGGCAGAGCAGACAGCCTGACCGACCCCTGTGTGTTTGCTCAGACTGCATGAGTGCACATGAATGTGTGCTGCAGGTGACTGAGGGAGAGTGTGCGCACAATGTGTGTGTGTGCAAAGTGTGTCTGTGTGTACATAAGAGATTAAGCCACTGCATGCATAACAGGTGTGTGTGTGTGTGTGTGTGTGTGTGTGTGTGCGGTACCACATTGCAAATTTATACACTGTGTATGTGTATTTTTGTCCTATAGCCTGTATGCATAATTGAGTGAGTACATCTCTGTGTGCAGTATGCATATGTATATATATAATACTTTGTAGGAGCATAATTAGTGTATGTGTGTATATTTATATAAATAAGTGTGTGTGTGTTTGTGTGTGTGGCAGGTGTGTAAATAGGCCAGTGGAAGCAGAGGCAGCTGCCTCAGAGTAGCGGGATCAAAGTCCAGAGGCACATTCGCAGGTATGCGACTACAACAGTGACAGTTTTACACATTCACACACGCACACTCTTTAAGTCAATGCAACTGTACAGTTCAATGAAGATGTATGAATGGACTGACAAAATTGCATGCATGTGTATGTATGTGGTGTTCTTTTTATTTCCTGTTTTTGGCAGATTTTTCAAAAACCCGAAAACAGGGTTTTGTGTCTTGTACATGCACATTTATGTTTTGGTATCTATGAATTCTGCGCTGCAAACTTTCATATAAATACTTCACTCGTAGGCCGAACATTTCAGGCAATTCCTGCAAACTCAGTTTTGCGTTCATGTACTGTGTAATTCTGTACAAAGCTGATCTAAACTTCGTTGGAGCTGCTACAGCAACTGTTATAACTGTGGTTGTAAACTACAGTTACAGATACAAATATCAATGTACGTGTTTAGAAAAATAAAGTTACAGATAACAAGTTCAAGTTCACCTTTTTCAAAATTATATAATATTCCTGATACTTGCTATTCGAGGCTCTGTTGTGTGTTTTGTTTTCTTTGGATTCCTGTTATTTCTTCCTCATCAATAAAGCTCAATAGCAAAACATTTTTTAAATACGGGTTGTTTTGCGATGAAAAGCTACAATTTGAGAAAAAAAAGTAACTCTGAGAATTGAAAATTAAAACAACATAATCACGGGCAGTTTAAATCGGCGGCTAACAAAAATGATTAAACCTTTACGGCTAGTAAATCTGTATCTATGATAAGACAAAATGACTGATTGAATGACTTGTTGTGTATTGTAACAGAACTCATCTTGTGAGCAAGGAGTCGGTTGGGAGCTAACCGTACTGATTTACAATGCATGGACGGCTGCCCAGGCAAGGTCACTAAGCCACTCGACCACAAGGGCACCCTCACTACTACGCTCTCCTGCCTGCCTGCCTGTCGTTATGGCAATGCCGAGAGGCCCAGCTGGCTGCCGATTGGCTGGTCGACTCATCCTGTGGGTGGAGCCGCCGCCTGATGAGGAAGCTGAGGCTCTCGGAGCTCGTCTGGGTTTTGTTTACGTTGAGAAAGAGAAGCAGGGGAGAGAGTGAAAGAAAAATGGGTGTGAGGAAATTGTGAAAAGCATCTATAAAAGATTCGCAGTCACTTTGGGTTTCTAGGAGTCAAATGCAACAGGGCAGAATGTAATGTAACAAAGCAAAGGGAAGGTTAACTCCTTTTAATAACATTCAAACACATCAAAATCAGAAGAAATCTCAAAATCACCACATTAACAACCCTAAAATATGCGGCTCACAGTTCCCATACCTCCCAGTTGGAGGGTGTTAAAGTAATGCAATAATAGTAAAAACTATTTTGATGCCATGCACAATACAAACCTAAGAGTACGGAAAAAAAGCAAAGAAACCTATCTCTGACGTACAGTAGAAACGGGTATTTGAACTGGCCAAAGCCTCAGCTAATGGTTGATACACAGCCAAGCCTCAATGACAACACCACAACAGTGAAATGAGCAACACCACCAGTAAATGAAACTAAGCAAGAGTTTCTGTGGTTAAGAGCAAAACTTTCCAACAACAGACAAACATCATGTGAAATGAACAACTTGGCCACAACTCAGACACACACACACACACACACGCACTTTCACACATACTTTTAAACAACAACAAACCCGAGACTCCAAAACATCAAGCGGACCCAAACACTTGCTTTTTGACGTGTCTCGGAGGTCAATTAATCCACCGTTACAGAGAAAAGTTGGACGGCGAGCAGAGAGAGAGAGAGAGGGAGAGAGAGAGAGAGAGAGAGAGAGAGAGAGAGAGAGAGAGAGAGAGAGAGAGAGAGAGAGAGAGAGAGAGAGAGAGAGAGAGAGAGAGGCAGACACGCCCATCAACAGCAACAACATGACCCTCTCATCACACGGTCGAGTTACGCGCACGTAGCAGGGGAGTCAGGCTGAGATAGCGCAGAGAAGGAATCACGGTCGATGAGAGGATGGGAAGGAATTAGCTGAAGTTTCCGAGAGCTCATTCATCTGCACGCACAACTTCAAAAGCGTTCTCTCATCCCTCTTTGAAATACACTCATACTAAATCATACTTAACCCTGTTAAAAGCACTTAAAATGAAATCATACAGTGCATCTTCATTGGAGAAATTTCGTTACAACATCCTGACACGGTGATAATAAGCTCTGAGGTTTTCACTCACGAGCATTAAAAACAATGTCTTTGCACTTTTTTTTTTTCCTTCTTTTACAAGCTCACTGGAGTGAGCGCTGCACAAACACTGCCAGTACGAGGGATTTATTTGATGCCCCACTGGGGCCACTTATGCTAAGAATATACATGCTCGCCTTCCTCTAAGGCGATTTAAATCAACAAATCCACTAAATGGAGCAAGTCTCTGATGTACATAATGCAGTATATATTAACCTTTTTTTAAACACAAGGCGTGGTGGTATATATTAAACGTCTATCCAGCTGAAGCTGAGTCCACTCTTTTCTTCGCTCACAGCAAAGCCTGAGCAGCAAACTGGGCGTGTATAACTCAGAGGCACTGACCCCTGAGGCAGCCAACAACCACCCGCCCCCCTCCTCCTGTGTATGCATGCATTTCTCTATATGTAGGGTCTGCTTCAGTGCACAGGTCAAGCAAGAAAGCAGGTCCCATGATGGACACAAACACACACCGTGACAAAAAAGACAAATACAACGCCTGTAAGCAATTAAAATGAATAAAAATCCCCAGCAGGGAACAATGGCACTGCACTTGTTTCCATATTACAGTGACATGATGGGAATGTGCAACAATGGGAGGAAATGCATAAAAACCTCAGAAGAATACCCTGACAGGGCCAGTTCCTCGAGGCAGTGTACTCAGCAGAGGTCGAAGGGGAGCGTTTTTCATGCCATGGCAGAGTATAATCCTTCAAATTTAAGAATGGAGTCAATTAATCAACCCAAGTGGCCAGGCGGTACAACGTCGAGGTCACTGCTCTACAGTTAAAGTTATTAGAAACATAAAATTATATATGAAACGAGATGAAAGTGACACGACTATTCTACTAATCAGCAAGTGACTTGGCCTGCTGGTCTACAGCAACGCCTGCTTGTCAGCACATTACGGCCCAGCGATAGTTTTATTTTATGGGATGAGCTCTCAGGAGATTCCCACTTCTGAGTCTGTGTGTGTGTGCATGAGTGTGTTTTAGACCTGTTGTTACACAACTCTGTGTGAGTGTGTGTGTGTCAGCAAGTAGAAATGTTGCCAACAAGACTAGGGTGGTGGTGGTGGTAGGGTGGGGGCTACAGGGTGCAGGAGTAGAAACAAAACAACAGCGCTTGCCAGGAGTCTGTGTGTGTGTGTGTGTGTGTGTGTGTGTGTGTGTGTGTGTGTGTGTGTGTGTGTGTGTGTGTGTGTGTGTGTGTGTGTGTGTGTGTGAGTGTGTGTGTCTCACAATACCACTGACCTCTTTCTGTTGAGAAACAGAAAGTGAGAAATGTGTGTGTGCATGCAACTCCACTGGCCTCTCTCCTCTCAGGGAGAAAAGTGTGTGTGTGTGTGTGTGTGTGTGTGTGTGTGTGTGTGTGTGTGTGTGTGTGTGTGTGTGTGTGTGTGTGTTCATTAAGCTTGACCATGTGTCCCAACTCGCGCTCAGACAGACAGACGGCTCAGGCTGCTGCACGTGCCACCAACAGAAGGAAGCAGCAGCTCGCAGGCAGATGCAAGCAGCGCTCAGCCCACAATCAAAAACAAACAAGAGTGAGACAGACAGGTTGGAGGGCCAATGAGAGCAGAGATCAACAACAGATATTACTGCCTATTTTCTATACATTTTAAATTTAAATGCACACTTGAATGTAGATTTGAATACCTTTTTAACGTTTAATATAAGTATGCGACATCTCAACTTAATCACTATGATTTGCGGCTAAAGATTGCAGTCTCCATACCAACAAATATTGCATTTTTAAGAAAATTAAAGTAAGCCTAAAGGGGTTATAAAGAAAATAGATCAAGCAATTTTAAAAAACATTATCTTAAAAGAAGAAATGGTTATTCTCATTATTAGCTTTTTGCATACACAAAAAAGCTTGTTCAGAATTCTACATCTGGTGCATTATTCTGTAAATTATTTAGTGTTTTCCAGTTAGTATCAGCCTGCTGAGAATTACAAAGCATAAGCAAGTGGTGTTTGTTTGTGTAGAGCATAAGTTGCAGGGAGGCTATGTTTTTACAGAGCCCTACAGGAATGGAACAAATTTTTGTATCGCCCTGAATGGCAGTCTGTGTGTAAGTATGTTGGTTCTGTGCCTGTGTGATGCCCGGAGGTGTCTATCTTCCTGAAGTGATATGATTATGCCGCTGTTATTGTGTGGGACTGTGCCCTGAGGGGGTCTTACCATAGTGTGCGAGGATGCCCTGAGGAGTGACCACCTGATTGCAGACATGGCAGACAACAAGACAAAAATCCTCCAGTGCTGGAAACTGGCTGGAGACGAGCATCTCTGAAAAAGAAGACACGGAGAGTAGAGACCACGTTTTAGAGAAAGAACAACAGAGTTAAATACGGCTTGTTTCTGCAGAACGGAGACTTAATCACACAATTATTAGTTTTATTCAAAGTAAAATTACTTTCTCTATAGCAATACATACATTATAAACACTGGGGAAAAAAACAAAAAAAACAGTAGTTCAGTAGTACATGGAGTGAAGCCAATGCCAAAGTGCCAAAATCTGCAGTTCTTCCACCGTCCACTTGGCTGGCTACAGAGAATGTCAATCACCATAAGTCTCCATATAAAAAATATCAAACTTCACAGCACAAGGAAACATGTTTACAACCTGGTACAAAAAACTTTGGTCTCTATAGCTAATTTCCCGTCCATGACAACTGTACTGAGTCTGAATTGTTCTGAATTATTTTTAACTCACCTGTTCAAACTATATTAAGACTTAAGAGTTATGCATAATTAACAGTGTGGCCTCCTTGATTGACAGGAGGGTGCTGAAACAAACAAATGTGAAAAATGAAGCAACAAATTCATTAACAAAATATATTTCAATGACTCGACAACTTTCTAAAACAACTTCCTAAAACTCAAAAAAAAAAAAAAATATCTGCCAGACTTGAGCATGGTGCTCAACATGATCATTTAGTTTTGGAGCAAGTCATCCGTTGCAACAAGTATCACTGACATGGAACATCATAGCAAACACACACCACAGATGTGTGCGTCTGATAGTGTGCATTCTCTTAACCTCAACGGACAACACATAAACACACACCGACGAGCATATTGTATTCAAACTCGCGTACAGTAACATTATGTCTGGAGATACAAGAGATATACCACCCAACCAACAAGAACTGAAGATAAATGGCAAATATTGAAAATACAAACAAGTATGTCCAGTTGAAAATAGCTGTTATCTCTTTTGGCTAAGCTTAGAGAACTTAATCACACACATTAGAATGGGGCTTAAACCAGACTCGCTGAGGGGAGGTGGATGTGTTTGTATAAGTTGGAGAATGTGTGGGTGTTTCCTAAATAATGGATTACAAATAATGCACACAAGTAAAAAAAAGTTCAGTAATACTCCTGTTCCTTTCCTCAAAGTGTACTTCTACTCTTTACTCGAGTATACTTTTGAGCCAGTAATCTACTTTTTTTTTTTTTTTTTTACTATGCTACATTCACTTTTTTTTTTTTTAACACAGATCTAAAGTGCACGGGGGGACGCCTCTGCAGCATATACCTCGCTGCCAGCTCAGCTGCCTGGAGGAAAAAATAAGCACCACCTGTCTTTTGACCACGATGCAATGTTGACGAAGCAAAACCCAGAACAAGTGGAAGCTTCCAGCGACAATCCCGGACCACACTTTGTATACCAGTATTTAAGGAAAAACACTACATGATGAAGTGCTGGCTGTGCCTCCTAAAAAAAAAAAAAGAAAGAGCTCATTGATGTAAGTTACACATAACTGTGTGTAACAAAAACAAACAGTTAGCTATGTTAATGTTTGATGTGTAACATTGACCTTTAATGTCATGATAATGACACCCCAAGTCACACCTTGATATTAAATATATATATATATATATATATATATATATATATATAAATATAAAAATATAAAAATACAAAGTAACTTCTGCTTTAATTTATCAAGCAACTACTTCGTTATTTTAGTCTTTTTTTTAAAAAGGAAGTCATTATTTTATAGATTTCCAGCACGACACCCACCACCATGTGTTAGTCAGACAGCACATGAGGTGCCTGTTGTCATGACCTTGCATTTCTGGTGAGCTTTGTGTTATCTGGAAAGTCAAAGAGACCGACGGTTATGTTTGGTGCCCATCAGTCTGTCGGTGCATGTGTGTTTGTGTGTGTGCGCAAGGGGGAAAAAAATGATCTGCTGGGTCATTCAAGGTCAAAGTCATATTACACACATACAACATAAGCCTGTGCGTGTGTGACATAATGTGAAAGGTCAGATGGCTTCATTTCGCATACATGAAGCGCTTCAAGGACACACACGTCGAGAGGTTTTCATGAGCACTGATATGGAATATTTCATTACTTTTGAGTTATGCTACTACTGATTGAAGGTTGCTGTTAAATAAACACCAAACAGTAATGAGACTAAAGCCAATAACGGGCCAGACGGTAATAACAAAGCGATAAAATAAACTGGTATTAGCTGCAGAGGAGCAGGATTTCATATCAGACCTACAATTCAATGCTCAGCAGCTGAACCAGTTCGGGCTAAGATGCTTTGCCCAAGTTCACCGTCTCAATACAGAAGAGGAGATTTTTTTACTCATGCCATAATTTCCAAGCATGCTGCAGGATTTAAGCCACAGTTCAAACTCTCTGATTCCTGTGTCCGCTGCACAAAAACTGCTTTCCCTCACTAGCAAATAAACTGTAGCATTTGGCTGTGACTTAACCAGAGAGCAGCCTGATCAAAGCTATAAAGCAAACACAAAAAAGGTGTGGCAGCGTGTGAAAGACAACGTTTAAACATTGTCATCGCAATCAACAGGTTTGTGTGAAGTATTGAGCGTTCCTAACTTTGTTGTGACAGCAGTTAAACAAAGAGACTGGAGACGCTGCTGCAGGTTAGCCCTACCTGACAAGTGGTTTCTGTTCAAAAAAAAAAAGTAGATCAGCATCACGGTTTGTGTCTTTCCTGTGATCGTCTTCAGGAAATGAACACATTTTCTTGTTGATAAACTTTCAGCGAAGCCAAGCCAAACAACACCGAGAAAATAAAGAAGAAGAAAAAAAGAAATGATGGGAAAAAAATTGTTTTCTGGCAAATGTTAAATTCCAAGGTTTGCAGAAAAGGACTTCAGTGGGAGTACTGAAGAAAGAAAAAGAAAAAAAAGAAGAAGCAAGAATGCAATTTCCTCTGCATGCGCCAAGTCAAATGCAAACTAAGTGTGTAGCCTATTTCTGCAGAATTGTGTTCTTCTCCTCAAGCCAGCTGATACTAGCTGCCAAATGACTGACAGGCCAGAAAATGAACTACAAAAACATCAGTCGCTGGTGAATGAGCATGTTTGGAGCTACTAAAACAATGTATCATTGGACACTGATCACATTTAGAGGAAGTAGATCAACTTCACTTCAATCTTAAATGATCTTTCTGGTAAACAAAAAAATGGTTTCATGGCAGTGATTATGAACATGAGAAGAACGAGAAGACACTGAGCTCTAGAAAACTACGATTTTAATGATTCATGCCAAAGTAGTAATATGACACAGAAACAGTGACATGTTTACTGAGTAAATGCCGTAAAATGAACCAATTTCAGGGGAAATCTTTTGAGTAATCGCTGTGTTACAACAGTCGCAGAAGAGGGAACAGGCCACAGCTTCGACTGTAGTTGAACTGGCAGCACCAGATAATTATTGGTACTGCATCTGAATGTCTGACAAAGTAAACAAAGCTTACCAACGGTTGGCTGGCAGCTAATGTTGCAGACACAAGGCCTAAAAAGACTGGTCTGTTTATTTTTTATCAAAAAAATAAATGTCCCAGACACAAATCTGGCTTAAACTTAGAACGTTCTTCTATGACAGTCTCGAGTTTCTCGTAAGTAAACCTGTTTACAATCGCAATAAAGCGGTAAAGACAGCATGTCACAAGGATAAACTGAACAAATGTGCTGTATTATAATGAAGAATTCAATCATACTGATATATATCTAAAGACATTACTGAATACAGTACGACTGTTTAAGGTTCGGATATAAATGTCAGGCTGAAAAATGAACCTCCTGCCAGGGAAACTATTACATAGGAGCCACATTTATGAAACTACACTTATGATCTGTCTCTAAATACATAAATATTTTAGTGCTTTTAATTGTTCTGCTCGAATCATTCAGAAGGCAACAAGGTTTTGAATAATTTGATAATAATTTAAAAGAATTTAGGGTTACATTTTCAATTGACACACAGATGTTTTCTTTGTTCTTTGTTAGTTTGTTTAGTCTCTAAAAATGTCAGAAATGTTTTTCAAAAACATTCAAAAAGATTTCCTCAAGTCGTTTTCGTCTCCAACTCTTGGGTCCAAGAACCCAAAACACTTTCAGTTTCCAAATCTCACATGAGATGAAGAAAAACAGCAGTTTAGAAACTTGATCTGGTGAATGTTTGGCATTCTTTCCTGAAAACTGTTTATCAAAACAGTTAGTTAGATTAGAATCGTCAGTTCTTAATGTTTTTTTGTTTTGTTTTTTTGCTGTAGACTTCTTTTTGTTTTTTACTTTAATGCACTTTTCACTCTCTTCTTTTCACTCGCAATGTGTCCTCAATCCACCTCACTATGCAGCATTTGCAAGAACGAGGCATGTATGCATTATTTTCTTTGACGGCATTCAAGGGTTGACAGGGTAATGTGACTAATTTCAACACACACACACACACACACAGGAGCACCTTCTGTATAGGACAGCTCTCAAAGTGTGCTTGCAAAAGACGTCATCATACCAGCGACACACTGTATCTCACATGACGTTCCTGATGAGACCCATCCCTACTTAAGACATTGGTAAACATACAAATTGCAGTGTTACAGCGCTGCCTATTTATAGCGAAGATGATGACAGTGGCTGCCAGTCTAGTCCGACTAAGTTGCCGTTGGCTGTCATCATCTCTGCTGCGTATACGTGTGCACGAGTTAAGCACGTTAAAGAGACATAGATAGCAATCATCACCACGCGACAATTACTGCCAACCCCCGGGTCTCACCGCCTACAAAACGTGTGTGTGCGCTCTGATGTTTCATATGTAATATATGAATATATGATTAATCACACTACAGGCAAGTGTATAAACACAGCATTTAAAGGTGTGTTTCCGTGTGCGGTTATCAGGCTTGTTGACGTGTGTGTGTGTGTGTGTGTGTGTGTGTGTGTGTGTGTGTGTGTGTGTGTGTGTGTGTGTGTGTGTGTGTGCATATCACTCTCAGCAGGCCTTAGTGTCGTGTTGCCAACAGATCAGTAATTCTGGAAACACCGCTTCATGTTTGGCTTTGAGAGAGGAAGATGAGGCATGTGAGTGTGTGAATACGTGAGTGTCTGTGGGTTTGGGTGGGGAGGAGAGGAGAGGAGGGGGGAGGGTTGGTATTTGACCAGCGAGAGTGAGACGAGAGAGTTTCCCTGGCTGCGTCACTGCGTTCATACGAGGGCTCCAGCACGCTCCAACTTTTTCCAGGGATGACTTGAAGTGTGTAGCGCGTGCTCCTGTGCGGTATTTATATGTGGTGAAGTGTGGAGGATCTCCCCTGGCTCTGTGTCCCTGGGAGGGGGGGGTGGAGGTACCCACTCACTGCTTTGGGCCACCCCACACTTACACACTATAGTCTTACACAAAACCCCAAATGCAGGAAATAAAAGACTTTGAGCCATACACAAACTGAGCCTATTAACATACAAATATACTAAAATAAAAAAACACAACAAGCTCTTCTAGTGGACTACGAAATAGGCAACTTATCCATCGATTACGGGACTACAATGTGTCTACAGATAATATTAAAAAACACATTCAATCCCCAGCTATATCCATTTATTTCCAACAGCACAATAAGAGTGGCAAAATTGTTTATATGCTGCTTATTATGTACCACACCTTCAGATTTGATTCAGAATCATCCACAGTGGACGCTGACACCTGCGCCCGGTGCTCAAACAACCCAAAAAACAATCCAGACAACATGATGTAACAGCTACTTGGTTAATATTTAACGCCGTCCTCATTAACTGTAATTTTTCCCCCCTCCTCCTCTGTTATGTCATCCTAATGATGCAGGTAGAGCCGAAGCTATTAACTGATGAAGTGATTAACGAATGACAAAAATAAATAAATAAATGAGCAATTCATAATTTTTCCATTTGCCAAAAACAAAAAAAGACAAATAATTCTCTTGTTTTAGCTTCTCAAATGTCTGTGTCTTTGTCATATATGATAGTAGACAGAATATGTTTTTGCTTTGGGGCAGTTGGATAAACAAGCAACATGATTGCATCACCTTGAGTTTGACATTGTTTGGGCAAAATGTAAATCATTTGATAGAAAAAATAATCAGCAGCTACAGCCCTAAATGTAGGATGTTGTATTTTGTAATACACACTTCATAGATGAAGTATGTGTTTTAAAAAAGTACACCAATGACAGTGATGGTGATTTACGCCAGCACGGTATTAAAAACAAACATTTAGACATCCTTAACGCTGCAGAGCATGTACAACAAAAACCATAACAAACCACCACAGCCGTCGTTGTGAGTGTGTTGACTTCCTTACCTTGTGCGTTGAGCTTCACGGCTTCGCCGAGGCAGCAAAGCTCTCTGTCGCTGTTATCCGAGGACGTGTCTGCGTCTGAACGAACACAAACAAAAAGAAAGAAATAAAAACACGTAAAAAAAAGCATTCATTAACAAACTTTAGAAAGGGGGAGGGAGGGAGGTGGGTGCGTAGAGAGCCATGCTGGTCCGAGAGCTGGCTATCGGGTTAGCATTAGCTCGCTAGCGCCTGAGTGGAGCTGTCACAGCTAACAAACTTACAGCTGGACAGTTGAGGGTATCATTACCGCACGCGCCTGTTGGTACAAACTCTGCAGCCGTTGACGGTTAGCTTCGCTCGCGCGCCTATGCACGACCGTTTAAAAAAATAAAAATAAAAACAGCCAACTGTTTTACATTTAATATTATTATTATTATTATTATTGACAGTTACTTTGCTTTTGAGCTTTGACAGACCCTGCATGGTGGAAGAGGGGAGAGGGGGTTTGGAGAGAAGCTTTTTAACTCAACTCAATCACAGACAGTTGGACCACGCACTTCCCGACAGTTTGTCCGCAAAAACAACAACGCTACCCGACGTGCGAACTTACTGTCAACAAAACCTAATTTAGCCGCACTGACGAAGGAAGACCAAGGCTCGCAAATGAAGGTATCCACACTTGGTATTTGGCGATCCAGTGTCGCCATTGCTCTTCCTTCTTGTTGCTTTTGCTGAGAGCCGTTTTTTTTCTCTCCTCTCTCCCCCTTCGCACGCAGCAGGCGAAAAACGAAAGAACGAGATATGCTGACGTCGTCGTCGGCGACACTCGGCCGAGCTCGGCATCTGTCGGCAGGGTTGAGAGGTTGAGCTGCAGACAAGGGGAGTTAGACACGAGTTCAAAAGTTCAGTGCGCAGATACCGACGAAAACATGTGGACATTATGTGTGTTTCTCACTGTGGAGCGGTCAGTTTATGTTTAGATTGAATTTATATTAGATAGATTTGAGATATTTTAATTTAAATCTTTAAATAATTTTACACGAAGCCCCCCTTCTCTATTATTCTGTTTTTTAATGTATTTGTATTTAATTTGATAATTTATTTTATATATACATAGCATTACATTACATGGCATTTAGTCTCAGGGATATACACTAAATCTTTTTTATTAAATTAAATTAAATTGATCACATTTTCTAATTTCAAATAATTGTTTTTTTTAATTATTATTCATTAAATAGACCCATTTTCAGCCATTTTGCTTGCAAATGATTCTACTTAAGGCTCCATTCACTGGAAAGTCTCTGCTAAATGGGATAGGACCTGCATTGACCCTACTATCTCATGTCCAAATGGATGCTTTGAAAAAAAAAAGGGCTATTACTCAATTACTTTTTCCTGTATTAATTATCTTTACTGTTATATATAGAGACACATGACATGATATAAATTATCCAACAGATATATCCATATATTTGGATATTTAGGTGTATATAATGTATAACACTTTTATTTGATTTTAAAAAATTTGATTTGCTGTTTTATCAGTAGGGGAGCTTATCTTATCACTGTCTCTGACATTTATTTTATTTTATTTTTTTTGCTTCCATGTTTTCTAATAAACATGTTAAACAAACAAAATCTTTGAAATTAAAATATCACAAGCTAATTTAATGAATGAAAGAAAAAACAATCAGGTTTTTGTTGTTTAATAGTGTCAGTTATTGAATTAGCATTGCCTCATCATTCAAAGCAAGCCTATCAGTTACAAAGAGGATATTTATTAATAGGCTGGTCATTTAAATTCTATCGAACATAGGGGAAATTATTGAGGATAATAACACACAGTGGGGGAATGTCAAAGCGACAGTCTTTTGCCAGACTTGTAAAACGATTTTGTAGTGATAATAACCTTGTGTTTTGTGTGTGTTCTACATCATCATCATCATCTCCTTTTATGTTCTGTGTTGAGGCTGGAAATGTTAGGCCCTTGTTTAAACTCAAAAACATACCAATACTAGATTTAAATCTCTCGTCTCTCTTCTCGCCTCATTAAAATAAATGTGAGTACTATGAGGGCTGGCCAGGAAGATTGCAAAGTAATGGGTATAATGGATTTTAGAAAGATGCGGCCAGAACTATAAATAACAGTAAAACCGCTTTACTATCTGACATTATGGTGTTAAATAGCCCAGATTATATAGTAAAGGTTACAGCTGCAGCTTTATTATGACTTGTTTAATTTTGTGCATAGCAAAATTCTGATTATTGGGGCTCTCTGAAGGCCTAAAAAACGATTAAGCACCAACACCTACATAACATGACCAGTAATGCCCAAAGTGAGGTTGGGAAACAACCAAGGGTCTTTCAAAGAGGCAGGAAACATCACCCCAGGATGCTGAGACTGCTTTAAGTGTTTCAGTAGGTCAAGCTCATGGCACCACATTGACCTCTTGTGGCTAAAAACAGAAGCTGCATTTCCAGTGCACTGTCAGGTTCGTCTCCTTTTCCGGTAGATCTTCATAGCTTGCCTTCCTCTCTCTGAATGAGAGTCTCTGATGAGGGGTTAAGTTGGATTAAGTACTCTCTCTCTCACACTCTCACACATACACAATACACTAGTTTGTGTTGAACAGAATCCACTGTGATCACGCCTGTGATCACATGACACAGCATGAGGTCGTCTGTTTCAGCTGAATGAGTGAACAGACAGGAGGGTGGAGACACAGAGGAAATGGCAGCCTCAAATGAGGGAAAGGAAATGTCTTTGATTAATTTATACTGATGTGTATCCCATTCACATTTCTAATGATAATCTATGGCTGAATGAAACCCTTCCTGTTTTTCTCTCACACACACACGCCAGAGCACGCTCTCTGTTCTTTTCCATTCTCTATTCTCTTTCTCTCTCTCACGTGCTCGCAAACATACAAAGCATGACTCAGCCACAATGTTGTGTTTGTTTCGAGGTCACAGGACAAATCAGGAGGTCACAGGACAAACCAAGGAAAGTCTTTCTGTGGTTTTGCGTCACAGATGCTTCGACGCATTCGAATGCTTTTACTCTTTCACCTTTTTTTTTTAAATAGATGCACAACCTCGCATGCACACAGAAACAACTAAAGATACTAAAGAGATTAATGAAAAAAATCATTAATTTTTATTGAAAAAACAAAAGGTACATTGAAATTGTGCACAGAGTGAATGTACATATCTGTTGAGTAAGACAATTTGGCAGGTTAAATGCATAGGAATCATTGACAAAGCTATAGCTAGTTGGATGATGATTACAAGTGCGGAGGCATAACCAGTACACCAAACACACGTGTTGCGTGAAACTGCTTCAGTTTGCATCATCACACAAACATTTTTTTTTTCCTATATCAAAAGACAATAATCAAAAACAGAAATTCGTTCAAATAATCACCTACATAAGCTGTAAAAAAAAAAAGTGGCACAGCTTATAAAACACAACATAAGTTTGGTGTTTCATGGAAGATTTAAAAAAAAACTAGACAATCAAAAATACAAGACAGCAACAAAATAAGTGATTTATAGCATCACGCGGAGATATGAAATAAGCTTAAAAAGAGAAAGGAAAAATAGCACTTTGGCAGAGTTGTGTCCGTGATGCACACAAAAAAAAGTGATGAATCAAAATTAAAAGTCACTACTACATTCAAAATGTTGACAATAGACTTTTTTTTCTTTTCTTTTCTTTTCTTTTTTACTTAAATGAAACATTCAAGGAAATATTTCAATATTTCCACTGGTACCTTAGTGGAAACCTAAATAAATCAAAGCTATCGGACACAGATGAACAAAAACACTTCGAACTTTGGCTGCACTCACACAACAAGAGTTTCTTGAGCGAATTAAGTAGCCAACTCTCAATCAAGATTTACACTGTCACAGTGCTTTAAAAAGACAGCATGTTAAAGCACCATATGAGTGCACTGTGCATGCCGGGATCATGCACTGAATGTACAAACTTATGGTTAGGTATACTTCATGAAAACATGTCAAGACATGTCTACACTAGTTTTGGTAATTAATAACCCTGGTCTTGTCTTGACCTTGCAATACACGCTAACCACCACTAGAGGGCACACGGTCTTAACTCTGAGAGCCAATGAATGAGAGAATGCATTAATATTCAAGTGAGTCACTTTTTAAGGGTGATTCAAAAAAACCTAACCTAACATTTCAAGACCAATACCTAATGTCTGCAATATGCGTCAATAAATTACAATGCATGTAAATTTGGTAACATGGTATAGAGCATTATGCTTCATAGTACCCTTCTCTGTTACCCTGACAACCCTGATCACATTATCTCTATTGCTGCAAACAATACAAAATGAAAAACTGCCTCTTGTTGTTGGTTTTAGGTCATAGACAAAGAAGGGTTAAGTACCTTACACTCATCAGTATATAATTAAGCATAATAAACTCTAAAATCCTAAAATTGAGAACCGGAGAAGTGCGGAAACCTCTCCACATGGATTCCCGCTGCTGTAAAGCTCTGGTTTAAAAAACATATTTGGTCATCGTCTGTGCATGTATGTGCTTACTAAAGCATGAGAAACCGTTTAGGAAGTATCTTAAGAAGGCACAGGTTGAAAAGCATTTGACATACTACTTGCATTGGTGTTGCTATGGTATATGAAACAGGTAAAAAAATAAAGAATAAAAAAAAAAAGCTAAACTACACATGAAACGTTCTCCTTCCGCTGCCTTCTACTACTGCAGGGTCGCTCGGGTCTTTTAGGCAGCATACACTGTTTTTTTTTAAACTCCTCTCAGCTCAAGTACGCCGTGTATGTGCGAGGAATCATACGACATGAAGTCATTTTGGGTTACACAATGCCATGTGTACAACTAACTAACTAACTAACTCCAAAACTATCACCTTCTATCATTTTATCCTCCATTTCTGTCTTCATCATCTTCACGGAGCATTATTTTTTTATGTGTATGTGTAATAATGTCTTCTTGCACTTTTAGATGTGAAGTGTGCGTGCGTGTGCTCAAATTATGGCTGTTTGTGTACCTATGTGTGGCGTGCACGTGTCAATTTCTGTGTATGTGTGTCTTTGTATGTGACTGCGTGCGCGTGTGTGTGTGTTTGTGTTGCTTAATATTGCGCTGAGCTTTAGATGGGTGCAGGGACCTGCTGCCTTCCAGATCCAGGTTGAGAGGAGATTTTCTGGGAGTGCCAACGGGTCTCCTTGTACACAAACCAGGCGTTGCCTGCCCAAATGAACATGTTGAGGTAGCCGAACACCTGAAGGGTTGCAGAGAGAAGAAAAATAGATTAATCATATTGAAAACGCCAGTAATAAAGGAGGATTGTCTTATAAAGGGACAGTTGAAGGACCACATTGTCTGAGGAGAAAAGTCTCGTGACTGCAAGTCAGGCTGCTTAATGTTTAATTTAAGTCTTCAGATATTTACTAATTATTCGTTTTTTATAGGTCAAATTACAAAGAGTTTAAGGAGTTATGATCTATAAAAAATAAATCCAATAGCACAGGAAGTATTCTGGTTTCTGTTTGTAGTCAGAGTAGTATTGACCAGTCATGATTAAGCAACAGTCCATGTGTAGAGCAACAGATGTGGAACATATTGGCTAAAATGCAATCCTGGAACCAAACCTAACAAAGTTAAAGTTATCTCCATTCATATGCAAATGGGCGTTCAATAAGATGAGCAGAAATGTGTCAGTTTCACAGTCAAGTTGCTAATCAAACTTCAGAGGATATCAGTTGTCCACTGAGGACACCAGAAACTTTGCCGATGGCCACTTAGGTTAAATTGTTATCAGGGAAAAGCCAATGGGTTCCAAGACGCAACGTTGACTCTAGAAACAGTTAATTTTATTATATTCATTATTAAATGACAGCTGAAGTCAGCACAAACTGAGAGTGGAGTCACCAAACGTTTCTCGTTCGTGTAGCCGTTCTATATTTCTTCTCACCACAGAGATGTTGAGGGTCCGCACGCTGGCGTACTCCGTGACCTCGCAGGTGACGTTGCTCCCCTTCAGGAACGCCAGCGTGGCGCTGATACCCTCAGTGTCTGTGGCGTCCTTCACATTCTGCAGGCCCTTTGCCCAGGCGGACGAACACACCAACCACAGGAAGACCAGGATCGCTGTGATCACAAAGTCCTGGAAACAAGGAAGAGCACATGAGCTTAAGAAACGGAAGCTACAAGTCTGTCGTCGTCTGTGATCCACAAATCCCAGTGTGAAATGTCATCATGTAAGATCATTACTTACAAAAATGGGTCCAAAGTCAGAGTCCTTGTAGACGTGCATGTAACCTAAATACACCAACAGAGCCACCATGCTGTACAGGAAGCAGACGGTGGCGATGCCCACAAAGAACTCCGCCGAGGAGGCTGAATCGCCCACCAAGTGTGTGGTCGCGACAGAGTGGTTACAAATAGTGGTGTTTCCCTCGATGAGTGAGACCTGGCTTAACCTGGCCACAAAAAACAAGACGGAAGGTTTAAATCATCGCTATTGACGCTTCTGGGTGGTCATTGCTTCATGTACTCTTCTATAATGGACTTATCATCATCTTTTCAGGTGGTCCGATGTGCCCTGAAAAATCAACAGATGAGGTCCTCACCTAAATGGGTAGTGGAAGTTGGCATTGAGAGTTTCGTTCCTGCCATCACCACAGAAGAGAGATACCACGTTCCTCCCTGAGTATCCACCACAGCTTCCAAAAGCAAATATGGCCGTGAGCTGTTTGGACAAGAGAAATAGAGAGAGAGAGAGAGAGAGAGAGAGAGAGAGCGCAAGATTAAGGAAACGACTGGGACTGATGTGAGAAAAACTCTGTTCAGCTTTGAGAGAGTCAACATAAAACAAGAAACTTCAAATCCTGGAGATTTGTTTAAGAGAAAAGGATGATATACAGCTTGAAAGCACAGTGAAATGTCACCAGAACTTCACACCCAGAAGAAAAGCTGGCAGCCTAAAACATAACGTCAGCAGCAAAGAGCCAGAGGGACCAACAGATGGCCTGCATCTTACTCTTACAAACAGCTGAAAATAAAACTCACTACGCAACTTTTTTTTTTACAAGATCAGTTTACTTAAGCATTTAATGGAAATATCCTCTCTAGATCACACCGTGTTTGGATAAAACAAAGATCATGAACGTCTTTGTTTGTAACATTTTTTATGTGCTTTTATTTTGTAGGCCTTCTCAGCTGCTATCTCATAAAAAAGAATATAATGTGCCTTACATGGCTGCACTAATGCCGCTATTCAGCTCTTAAATTCTTTCTTGCAGAGGCAGAAAGCGTCTGACTCAGCGTGTAGGCCATGTGACACTAATACTCTCCTTAAAACCAACACATACTAAATTCTTTTAGTCAGGGTGGCTGCTACTAAGCTTAACCCTCAAACTGCAGCAGGCAAAACGATCGTCGTGCAACTTGTGGGTTATTCAGACTCTCACTGATATCGCTTTACTCATACGTCGCGGTTCATTGTGATCAGGCCTTAAAATATGCACTATATATAAATCACTATATACAGCAGAGGGAGACTTTGCTTTTCACGAGATGTGTTGTTAGGGGTTTTCACACATTCTCGATATGCATAGCTCCACGTCTCCGCCTGTCATCACACATCCTGAATCAGCCTCCCAGCACAGACAGACAGCTGTGCTGCAGTACAATAGTAATCCAAAGACAACAACTTTTGTGCGGCTTCGCAAAGCGGCCGTTTCAAACATTTTAAATCATGCGGGCAAGGGAAATGCAAACATTTCTTTAGCGCAGCTACTCTGTGTCCTGTTGTAAAGGAATACACTGAAAACTAATTGAATTCAAAAATCCAGATGTTTTAACATCTCTATGTCCCAATAAAGATCTGACACTGACCTTCTATCATCTTAAAAACTTCCTTTGTGGTGGGGTTTTTTGAGCCACCTGTTGAATGTAAATCTAACGTTATTTCTCCTTTTAGCTCTGTTTTTGGTCTCCACCAACTCCTGAGGGAAATATCTAACTCTAGCTGCTAAATGCTCCACCGTGTTCACCGGCTGGTTGCTATCTTTGTCTGTCTGCTGTTTGGTGTTGGGCAGAGAGCGTGCAGTGGCTTTTTTTTTTTTTTTTTTTTTTTTAGAGCTTTGTCTCACAAAACAGCTGCTGGGGCTGGGATTGAAAACCAAAACAATGAGCTGAAAGATGCTAAAACACAAAGTTGGGTTAAATTCTGTTTCATCAGCAACACAACTGTATCACACACACACACACAAAGTGCTTACGACAGTCCACCTCGACTTTTAGACTTTAGCTTCACACCACAAAACTGCACACACATGCACACATACTGTACTGTACATCTACACACACACACACCCACACCTCTCTCCAGATGTTCCTCCAGATGTCACTGGCTGCCACTTCCTGTTTTTCTGGCTACACACACCACAGTGAGCTACTTCTTTCTCACTCTTCTTTCATTGACTCTATCACTCTCCCATTACGAGGTCATGGAGCCTCAGCATGAATAACTGTAACTACCAGCGTGGACCAAACACACACACACATAAACACACACACACACATTGGCATTTTAATTCTTTTGTTTATGTTTGCAGCACATTAATACTACACTGTGCAAACACTGTCCGACAGCTTGGTATTTTGTCATGTTTCCAATATCACCATTTAGTCCTAATTAAGGCTACAGGTGGCCCCTTCTCCAAACATGGTGACCGCCACAGGCCATGGGCATACCAGGCATCAGCAAACCACGTGTCAGATACTACTACCGAGCTGTGAGACAGAATTTTGCATACAGAAACCACTCGCGTGTGGCAGAAGTTTCCCGTATGTGATGCAAATAATAAAAAGGGAAAGATTGCTTCAAGTGTGACTGAGTTGTAATCCGATGAGTATTTTGGGTCAATTTGAATCCTCACTTCAGTTCTTATACAGAAGTCACCCAGTCCAGGTCCAAAGAAGAGAGAAATAACTAGCATTTGTTACTCTTCCTGTTTTCTACTGCGTGGGAGATAATATCTAGGGAGGTATGAATGTTTAGGCCAAAGCACTCACATGCCAAGTAAAACTTCTTCATTCAGATCACTCAGAGATTCACAGGGTCAGTGGATTTTGGACAAAAAAAATGTTGGATTCAAGACAAGACAACCTGCTGGATACACTCCAGTTTTATCAGCAGCAGTCATGGTAAACCATCTGTCAGAACTCCATAATTATATCATCGACTTGCTGTTTTTTACTCAACGGCTGAGTTAGATTTCTCTTCCAAATCCATGGGCCAAACATACATTCACTGCTGCTGCCTGCAAGTTAAGATATATTCCACAAACACTATCTTAACGGTTATGTTATTTATTAATGGAAGGTTTGCTGAGCGTGCATGCGACGGCTTGGTAATAAAAGCGTCTCTGATTATTTTCACAAACAGGTCTAACATATTATGACAATGTAGCATAATAACACAACAATAATAATAATAATTCAAAAATGACAAATCATAATAGAAGTTATCTCATGACACTTTCCATACAGAGCAGGTCTAGACTGTACTCTTTAAAAAAAAAGATTCACAGAGACCCAACAATTCCCACCATGAGCAAGCACTTGGTGACAGTGGCAAGGAAAAACTTATTTTTAACAGACAGAAAATTTAAGAAGATCTGAGCTCATTGGTGGGTGACCGGTTGAGTTTAAGACAGAGAAGGGGAAAAGGGCAGAGGGGTGGGTAGATAGATAAATTGTTATGACTTCCTAATGTAAAATGTGAAATGTGAAATGTGAAATACCTTTTTTGTCTAAAACCCAAAGATATTCACTTTATTAATCACATAAGACAAGGGAAATTTTCACAACTTCAAAACAGGAAACAAAGGTATATTTAGTATTCTCGATTGAAAAATGACGCAAATGAATATTATCAGAATAGTTGTGGATTCCATCTGTTGATCCATTTTTTTATGACCACTTATCCTCATCAGGGTCACAGGGGGCTATCCCAGCTGACTTATGGGGAGATGCAGGGTACACCGTGACTCTTTTTTGGTTACTTAACTAAATGATTAGCTAAAACATAAAACTGGGTTGTGAACAAATACTAAAAAATTATATATTTTTTTACTTTTTCATATCTGTATCAGTGCAGTTACATCTCAGATATGACAGAGCACCGTTAAGTTATCCCATAGACTAGAAAACAGTCGGCCAAATAATGGTGCTTATAATAAAACCTAATGTTCGAGTATCAAATAATTAATTTTCCAAGAATAGTTTATGTGTAGACACTGATATATTGCTATAAAGTAATGTTTGTAGTTTGTACTCTGTGGACTTGCTTAATCACATTGTACCTATGTGTCTGCGCTACACATGCAGCGTTATCACATACGGACATTCCAAGCATTGCATGAGTAATTATGAGAAACACAATTTATCATCCAGACCCCTTGTGAATAAGAAAATATGTTGGCTTGAATAAAGGTTACATAAGGCCAAAACAGTGAAACACACACACACACACACACACAGAGCCTTGTCCTGAGTCAGATGACTGGCTGCTGCTCTGTAGCTCTGTAAGTGTGTTTTTGTGTGTGTGCATTATGAGAAACCAGAACAGCTGAATAGAAACTGTTGCTGAGTTGCACGCTGGATTTCTCTGACCCACTTTAAGCGGGGCTGAACTGATTACTGGACTTTCCGTAAGGAAATGTTCTCCGTGTGGCACAGAAACACAGTGTTTCTTAAGCCTGTGGATGTTTTCACCCTTCAGTTATAAGAAAGTAAATTATTGGTGAGAGGATGCATTAATCTATAACTGTGTCGTTTGAAGGACAGGCCTATGTAACCAGAAGAATGATCCAAATGCAAAAAAAGGGCATAACTGAGCTGAAAGTTTTCTTTGTTTAACAGCTCGATCTGTGTTATAATGTTAAAGATATGAATGTGTAACAAGAAAGTCAAACAAAGTAAAGTTTAAATAAGTTTTTGTAATAATAAGCACATGGATTAATGGATGAACCTGCTTATTCTAGGTGATAAACATTGGAGACATTTGTATTCATTGCTAAAGGCTGTAAATCTTCAAAGTTTTAGTTGGAAGAAAGGTGAAGGAAGTTGACACATGTTTTTTATGAATGTGTGAAAAAAAGTTATGGTCATATTTTGGTGGTTTATAAATATTATTGCCAGCTGCAAAGAGTATTCATCTTTCTTTTTTTTATACATTCTCCCCCTAAATCATAAGACTTTAGGGAGTGAAAATCGCCGGGAAAGAGGGAAAATCCAAGCAGCAGGAGAAGGGACTGATCCTCCCTGTCCTCTGGGTATGACACACTTAAACTCAAAGACCCACAATACACACACACACCCACACATGCATATAACTTACCCACTCCACCAGTTTGACGAAGCCCAGAGGCTCCTTGAGCGGCGACAAGTTCAGCCGAAATCCGGTCATCATAATTGTGCTTCTGATCCTAAATCTTTATCCAGTTGTTTCTAACTGTGGATAGTGGTCCAACGGGGAGGAAAAAAAGGGGAGTTGTTTGACAGAATGACGTGGTTTTACTGCCAACGCTGCAAAAAAAACAACAAGCCCAACTTATTTAAAGTGAGTTTTTCATGCCAATTCTGCTCTAAAGCAGCTGGATATAACACCAAACACGGAAAAGAGATCTATATACTTACTGCAAATACACTTTTACGCATGTCAGGAGCTTTTAACAACAAAATGCAATGGAGAAACTTGAGTTGAGGTGGATATTTTTTGCAGTGCAGCTTGAAAAAAAAAAACGAGTTCCTAGGGCTTCTCTTGGTGATGCGCAAAATACGCAGACGGTAAAAGCGGATGAAGTGCGCAAAGGGTGCTAAATTACGCGTTGCCTTTGGTGAGAAAGTGTCATGCGTAATTCCAAATGAAAAAGCGTATCTGGTGAGTTCTACTCTTGCAAAAAGTTCTGTTTTCTTCTACTGGACTACTGGAAAAAAACACTACAAAACTTTCAGATAATAAAAAGAATTTCAAAGACGACTTAAGTACATGCAGCTACAACATAACCACCAGAAAATCCATGCACAGTGACACCAGGAGACTTCCACATCACAAGTTACAGCCCGAGTACCAAAAAGGCATCAGAAGCCTCCTACTCAGTTTTTATTGGATCCATCCGCTCGAGCGAGTACGCAGGCTGCCTCCTCCTTGCTGAGCTTGCAGTTCTGTGACGCCTCGTTGGTGCCGACTTGGGTCATATGACTGAGAGCAAACCACAGATTTGCAAAATTCTTCCAGCAAAGAAGAAGAAAAAAAAAGATCTGCAGATGAGATTGGGTTAAAATTAGTAAAGGGTTGTTTCACCGCAAGGCATAAGACATAACATGAGATCATCTGAAGAGTTGGTGCTCTCTGGTGGACAAGCTGTAATGGCTTGTATTTCTGTTCTGACACTCACTGATTTAAATATGCAGTGATACAGATATACCAGATTCAGCCTACGTTTAGTCATTTAGCTTTTATCCAAAGCGACAGAATCAAGTGACAGATGTAGGAGGGGGTGGATTTTGCATTTGAAGTTGTTGGCAGTGTTAGGAGAGGAGTTAATCTCTGCAGAGCGGGGTCTTCAAGAGTTTTGCTGAAGATAGAGAGGGACAACTGAGGCAAAATAATCAGGGAAGATTAGTAATCAATCCTGAAGTTTCTCGATAGCTGCGAAGACAGACAGCAGTTCAGTTTTTAAGGGGTTCAGCTGGAGGTGCCTTTATTCCTGTAGAGATGTCTGATAGGCATTCAGAGATCCGTGCGGACTGAGTGGACTTCAGATTGAAGTTACAAATAGAGCTGTGTGTCATCTGTGTAGAAGTGATAATCAGAGGGTGCGAAGGGGGTCCTAGCATCGAACCCTGGGGCACCCCTCTGGTGAGGTGGTGGGATGTCCAAGCCAGGATACGTTGCACTTCTTTGGTCTAGCTCTAATGAGGAGAACTGCTCAGCCTGTAAAAGCAGTTGTATAATGGCGATTAGTTTTTCAGACGTTGATAAAACTTCTCCAGACCCAACAGACCTGGGACTGGAGACTTCAAAATGTTAACAGAAAGCTTGTAGTAACACTGTTGGAAAACTTATTCAAGATCTTTTGCCAATTGTAGTGTTGTACTTTGTTTTTTTAAAGATACTGTACTAGAAGACATAGATATCTGTTAAAAATTCTGTTGGCAGCATGCAAAAAGGCTATTTATTACAAGGAGGTGGTTTAATGTTAAAACACAAGACAAATGGCTGAAAATTGTGATGGATGTATGTAAGACAAAGCTGTTAATTCATAAGATAAAGACTCAGGAGAAATGGATAATGTTTGCATGTCGACGACAGGGCGTGAGAACAGGACAGTGGATCATAGTCAGTGGTTCTGTGAAGATATAGAAGTTGGGACTGTCTGAAAATATTGTTTTTCTTTTAATATCTTTTCTTTTGTCGAAAAATTAATAAGTAAAAGTATTAAAGGAAGCTTGCAGCCTCCTCCCTTGTTAGTCTCTACTACTAACCTAAAGTGTTATGGTGGGACAGAGATGACATTTACTCCACACAAAACAACAAAGGAAAGGAAATGTCTGATCTGAGTAGACGGGGCAAGTTCAGGATGTGTCTGACAAGAAAAGGTCCATTTCCAGACCTGCAGTGTCTGTAGATTAAAAAAAAGTTTATTCTAATGTAACAAAAACATAAAAGTTCTAATTTTTATGTGATTAATACACTATTGAAAACCTAGTTATGCACTTTATATTGCATTTCTGCCATATTCTATATCAAATAGAGCCCCAAAACTTTGAAACGGGTCAGCTGAAGATGCAAATGTGAAATATGTCTGCAGGCAAGCAACCAAATATGCAAAATAAAGTTTCCAATAATTCATTAATAATAAACTTAGGTGTCAGTGAAGCAGCTCTTTCAGAGATATTTGTATTTTTCCTAGATTTTGTTACCAAATCTGAGAGCTCCTTCCAGGAAACTTCTTGGGATACTATAGATCCAGACAGTACAGTGTTAACTAAATGTCATTTGGGTTTTACTTTTGTACATGTGTATGTACAAAAATGGGTCAAAACTAAACTGACACAATATTTAAAATCAATCCTAAAGTCTGCAAAAATAACTCAACCATTTCAAACTGACAGGGTGGCATCTTTAATCAATGTTTTGTTGACAGTATAGCAAGTTAGTTAAAATATCAGTTGTGTCGGGTGAGAATTTGGGACAACCAACATATACATACGAGTAAAACAACAACAATAACAAAGAGGAAAAAAAAGTAGTATTCACAAACACGTTTTCAGCCGCTAACACGAGGCATTCACGCAAGGACACACGCACACAAAACAGTCACTGCAAATTCAGTCAAGCTGTTTTGGATATTTTTTCTGTTGGTACAAAAAACGGTCGTTCTGACAAAAATAATAATAATAATAATATCATCTATTGTTTTTGTCTCCTTTAACTTGCCATCGCTGCTTTTTAGTCATGCTAGCTGTAGTATGTACAAGTGAGAAGGCAGTATGGCCGCATCGTTCGTAAATAATGACATTTACTGCAATATTTCTGGCATTTTTTTTCTCCCCCCCTCCTTTGTCATACAAAATAATATTTCTCTGAGGTAAGAACTGAGACAGTATCAAAATAGTAAAATCAAAGTTTTACTAAAATGCACCCCGTCATTGGAAAAAGAAAAAAAAAAGTGTTACTCCAGAACAATTACGTAACAAATGAGTCGACAGATAACAGGTGCAAAAAAAAAAAAAAAAACATTAGGTAAAATAAAATAAAGAAAAACAGTGTGGCATTATTTCAGCATGTGACTTAGCTGTGCGGTTTAACCAGCTTTGTCTGTGTTTGAGCGGATAAAAGAAATCACAGAGAAGTAGCAGGGTCGGTGTCCGCTGGGGAAAAGCAAATAAGGTCACCGAAGCTCTAAGAGCTCCAGTGAAGCTGCGCGGGGGCCCAAACACTTAGCAGACTGCGGTAGCAGCGGGCAGCTCCCGGGAGAGTGTGTGCGAAGCTATGAATGTTCTGAAAAAGAAGTGTGCGAGCAGAGAATGAAGTGGAGTTTTCAAAGTAGCTCTGTGCGGCCGTACTTTGAGCTAAACGCTAGTGTCGGCATGCTAACGCGCGCTAAAAATGCTGGCTCCTAGCGCGTTAGCATGCTAACACTTGCTAATTTGCGCTAAAAAAAAAAAAACTAGCATAGCTTAGGCTAATTGGGAATGTCGTTAGTTTTGCAGGCGTTTGGTCAGAAATAATAGTGTCATGATTTACACCTGAAGATGGCACTAGATGGAAAAAAAAATGACCATGAATAAAGTCAGTAGGGTTCAACCTCAGTGGAACATGAACGTCTATAGAAAAATCTCACGGCAGTTTCAGTACAACGCTGCCATCCTTGGGGCCAATTATTTTGCCAAAACGCGGCGCCTGCAGTAGAGGAAATTTCCAGCAAAATATTTAGCCTAAAGAAAAAAAAAAAAAAAGCATGTTTCCTGTGCTCCCAGCTCCTCTTTAAAATCCCTCCAAGCTCTGTGACAGAAGCAGAAAAACAGAAAACCTTCACTCTGAATGGGCCAACTCAGCAAAGTGACTGAACACACTCAAACTCCACTGAGATGCTCTGAAGAACGGAGGATCATTAACTCCAAAAAGGCATTTATCAGCAAGATCCCATGAATCCAAACAACGTGCCATCACTGGGCATGTTTACACTTTTCCCCCCCTGGAAACACAGCTGTTCAAGTTTCCCTGCTTTATTTTCCACAAGTTAAGGCAGTGATACCAAGGGCGACGTTTTACTGATGTGCACCAACTAGCTTTTTAGAAAAAACAAACATGATCCTGATCTGCCTCTTGGTTGCTTTTACATTGCCCTTAGGTTTTTTTAAAAAAAACACGCTGACTACTTCGTACTCCGATCGTCACAATGCTGCGTCTCCTTTCAGAATAAAAGGCCGGCAAAGTAAATGGAAGAAAGTTCTCTATTTTCCCCGATCAACAGATAGTTTTGCATAAAGGAATACTACACAATCCTTTAGAGGAAGAAAACCTCAGTACACACACACACACACACACACACACACACACACACTCACTTATACACACAGATATCCAAGCACACACACACCGACATTTAACATACATTTCTGTCCAGGAGCCACATATGTAATCTTTCATAAACACATAATTAGATCATCTTCATTCCAGTGAAGACAATTTTCTGTGATGTATTTTTTTTTCTTTTTTGTTGTTGTTTACATCAACTCTTGGTCTTATACAGCAAAGACTGGCTTCGAGAGCGCTCGCCATCGTGAAGATCCAATCCGAAACCTTTGACTCAAATCCAATCTTAGATCGTAAACTTTGGTCCCGTGGAGATTTGTGGCCTCTCCGGGACTCTGACAACACTTATATCATTCAGAATATTACCACTTATTATTATTTATATAATCTGAAATTGAAAAAAAAAAAAAAAACACCACTTGGAGGCCATGAGGAGAGTTAGCGATTTCTATGGATTGGACTTTCACGATGTGAATGCTCTGTGGGCAACATAATGGTAGGTAGATGATCATTTATATACCTTCAGAGATGCACCAATAACATTTTTATTTGGCAGAGTACAAGATATTCAGGTAGTACTTGATATATGTTGGCCTTTTTATAATTTGGGCCAGAACTACAGATTAAAAGCAAAAAAAAAATTTAATAAAATAAAAAACAGGGAAAATGAATTCCTTCGTTAACCCATAATTACAACTTTAATTACAATTAAGTGTCCATGTTCTTCAAATAGAAGCAACGTATTAGCTGTTATCAGTGAATGTTATCGGTGCACCGTTATATATACCATAATCGTTGTTTTTCTTCCTTCACGTAAAAGACAAAGCTAAGTAGATTCAGACATGTACTTTTTTTTTCTCTAAACGGTTCTGTACACAATACACGGGGCGTGGTCATTGGTGTGGGGCGTGGCTTCATGATTCTTCTGTCACTGTCGTTCTCATCATCGTCAACTCGCCTTGGCGTTCGCTCCGCACGCAAAGCTTAAGAAAAGCTTATCTTATCTGCTTTCTGTGTCGGCATGGGGGGGGGGGGGGGGAATAAAAAGTCTGCCGAC
The DNA here is from genome assembly GCA_004119915.2 of Collichthys lucidus. Classification (NCBI taxonomy): domain Eukaryota; kingdom Metazoa; phylum Chordata; class Actinopteri; family Sciaenidae; genus Collichthys; species Collichthys lucidus. The sequence goes on along the minus strand of CM014099.1, from coordinate 11,314,007 downwards.
ATGCAGCCTTGTCGGCGGCCAATCACATTCTTACCCTCGTGACGTGTCTAACCTATCAGTGCAATGAGCCCAGGTTCAATTTCGGAGGTGGGCGCGCGGAAACGATCGCACGGTTTGTCGGCATGATCGCAACTTTCTCACCCTCTCTGTCATTCTTGACTCTGCCTCTCACTCATTTTTCAATATTTTTTCCCCCCTCGCACTAATGAGGTGTTCGCCGTTCATCAAAAGTGTGGGTACGCTTCTTAAAAAAATCTCCACTCCTTTTTTGGAGAAAAGCGTTTCTTGGATCTGAGGGTGGATTTCTGTGAATTTTAAGGGAGCTCTCTGTTTTTTTTTTTTTTTCGTTTTTTTTTTTTAAAGGAACATTTCAAGGGGGGGTTTTCAGGCTTCGGGAGAGGGATCTATTAGCAGTGCACGCTACCTCAATTTTCCGTGGAGACGTCAGAGGCCAAAAGGTGAAGGCTTAAAGGGGGGAGGAAGGGTTGTTTTTTGGGGGCAGTTAAGAGTGGAGGGTGGGTGAGGAGGGGAGGGTGGGGGTCGGGGGGTCCAGTAGTGCTGCGTTCAGTGCAGCAGCTCTTCGAGCTCGCTCTCTTTGAGCTTAGCATTGTCTCTGACTTCGTCGAATGTGTACGTCTTCACGATATTCCCGTTCTGAAAGACTGTGTGCAGCAGGTCCTGGAGATGAAGAGAGGGAGGGTGAGATGAAGAGGAAAAAGGGAGGGGCAGAGCAAAAGAGGAAGAAAAAGAGGGAAACGTGTGATGGGGAGAGGAGAGAAAGATCAGCGTCGGTAAAATCAATTCCTTCCTGCGTTCATGTCTACGGAAGTGTCATGTTGCGCGCTAATCGCTTGAACTCACCACGCCGTACTCCTCCAGGTCGCCCTTGCCCTCCTCCAGGGTGACAAAGTCTCCGCTCTGTGTCCGGTGCAGAGACAGGCGACCTTTCTTTGACCTCTTGTTGGGGTCCGCCACCGGGTCCTTGAACACATTCACCTTTTCCGAAATAGAAAAAAAAACAATGTCACGCTTAAGCAGAAAGGAAATCACGGTCTATTACATTTCATGTGCACGGAAACTGACAAAAAGTAGAAGCTATGATCCGAACTTCTTCTTCAGGACTTCTACAACTACATTCAAATGTGCTGCAACCTCACCCCGAGTCCATTAGTGACCACGTAGCTGCATTTGAAGGAGCAGTTGAGCAGATCTCTGGTCAGTTTCTGCAGAAGAGCCCCTCCGGACCCGAAGGCAATGTTCTCGATGGACCACTTGTGTTCTTTCATGCCCTCCACTATCTGTGGAAAAACACACACACAGTCAGAAGAGATAAATTCTTACTCTGAGCTGCTTCTACTCTCTGTGGAGAGATACAACCTTTTGTTCTAGTAGATTTTTTTGTGTGTCTGTACCTCCTGCAGTGTGTTGATATCAACTCCGTCTCCTTGTATGACTCTGATGTAAGGAGGAAGAACCCTAAAACCTTTAGAGTTCTCCACCGGAATAAACTTCTTACCCAGGATCTCCAAAACCTGACAAAAGTAAAAGAAGAGAGGAAGCAGGTGTTACACTGTGTGTCCTGGCTCTTTTTAACATCCCATCTGAAAAGGAAATAGCTCACACACACACACACACACACACACACCTTCAAAACCGTATCCAGAGGGTTTCCCGAGTCTGGTCGGACAACCAGCGGGGCATCCGCACTGCGCTTCTCTATCAGCCCCCGTAGGTCCTCTCCCCAGATCTTCTCACAGGCGTTGTAGATGTCGTAGCTGTCGCTGACTATGGATACGGGCACGCTGGGGAACTGCTTGATGATGTGCTCGAAGGCATCTTTTTCATGGTCCTTTCCCCATGCCGTGATGGTACTGCAGAGAGAGAGAGAGAGCGCCAGAGGAAATGATTACGTCACTGTCCTGCAACAGTTTCTCTTCACTTCTGGTTGATGGAAACGTCTGTGATCCGAGTGTTCTGCCTTTTACGTGAACAAATTAAAAATGTAGAAAAGGAAATGAGAGAGAGGTTCAGCAGCAGGAAACTGTACGGGCCTATAGAAGTGCAAGAAAACAACAAAGAAAGCAAAAATAAGAACATTTAGATGAGTTATCTGTGTGGAAGACTACGGCAGCAAAAGAGAAACAGAACAGGAGGAGAAGCACGTTAAAAGGTAAAAAAATATATTCTCACAGAATAAAGAGAGGAACAGTCACAAGACATTCATCAAATGTCAGTGCCACGGATCATCCAGAAGAGGGCAGTGCACTCCAGGCTTTGAAAATTGTATATTCTTCAGATTACAGCGTAGACTGTTGTAGCCACCTTAAGGCAGCTCGCGTCCCACATGCTGGCGCACCATATGCTGACAAGAGCCTTAAAACTTCTTGGCGTCCAAAAGAAAATAGCATAATTTTTCCGCTTTCCACAAACAAGATTCTGAATCTCGTAATAACTAGTAGTTGTTTTTGAGCTGCCACCTTTAAAAGATCTGTAAAACCTGTTCAGTGTAAACAGAATAACCCTGAGATTATTCTATAGTAACGAGATGAAGACATGAAAGATAGTATATGTACAATATTTGACTTCTTTACTTAACTATTCCAAAAAACATGTTATTTTGCTTCATGTCTGTTACATTTAAAGTGTACTAGGGCAGGAAAACTTTATTGAGCAAGAAGCTCTGAAGGTGACACACCTCTGCTCTCAAACGCCCCAACCATCGCTTCCCTTTTACGTCAAAAGCCAAGTGGAATTTCACCGTGACTCCTCCCTTCGAGGTAGAAACCAAACAGGGGGGGGGGGGGGGGGGGGGGCAATTACATAACGGTTACCGTGACAACCACAGCCACCATCCCCACAATGCACTGGTGCGGGGAAGGGAAGGGTGTGCGCTGGAGCAGCAGTAACTGCCCTGGTGGTTAGGAAGGATGTGCACAAGAGCGAAACAGAAAGGGAGAAAGTGTGTGTGCGTGTGTGTGTGTGTGTGTGTGTGTGTGTGTGTGTGTGTGTGTGTGTATCAGTGCCACACCAGAGACATGTGAGATGTGCGTCAGGACAACAGCCAATCAGAACCTTCAACTCCAAGCCAATCACAGCCCCATTCACAAATTCACATAGATGAACCAGATAATTAGTGTGAGGGTGACCAAGCACCAATCAGGGAAGCAAATTAACACCGACCTCAGCCAAATGATGAGGACAACTTTAACCCTGGCTCCATGAACAGTGTTGGCAGGTAACCAACTCTTATTTAAAACACTTTTTTTGTTTTGAAAATCTATTTAAAAGAAAGAAATATGATCAAAGTTTGCTTCCATACCTGGCTCTTAGCCAGAACGTGGACTATCTCTCCAGAGGCAGCACCGGAGATGAATAGCCGACTGTGCCCCCCCGTACTTTGTGTGAATGTGAAAACGTGGCTTTTGCTGATAATTAATTCATACGTGCACAGGAATTTCACAACTTCCAGGAGCTAAATGTTGACGCTTCAAAGTTTCTGCGAACCTTTGCAAATCCCTTAAAAAGGAGTGTTGTACACGTTTGGCAGACACCCATCATAACTTGGAGGTCTTGTATTACTGATGTAATAATTAAAGTGGGTGCTGAACTAAATGCCCTACATCACAATGGAAAACGGTGCCGCTAAGCCCTCTGGAAAAAGCCAGGAAATACTCTACGAGTAATAAATGTAGGCCACACAGTGAGATATCCCGTCTTCGAGCAGGTGCAAAGCTTCAATCAGCAACATTAAAGCAATAAAACGGCGATAATAGTGTGTGAGTGTGTGTGTGTGTGTGTCTACCTGTGCTCTGCAGCAGGCACCGAGAAGCCTGGCACAGGATCCTTGGTGCCGTAGTACTTCTTAATGACTCCGATGCCAGCGACCGTGTCTGTGCCCTTGAAGTTGACCAGATGGGCGGAGGCCCCGATGCCCGCAGTCTGCGAACAGGAGTGTTGATGGTTTATAAAAGGGCATCCCGTCATAAATCTTTGGATGAACTGTGTTTTGTTACCAGATATTTACGCCTGTCAACTAACGGTCCACTTGCTTTTTTCCAGATTTGTAACACACCTGCTGATAAGGTCAAAATCTTGAAGGGAAAGCTGCTCAATGGACCTCGAGTAGGGATTACTATCATTTCCGAATTCTGAAACTCGCTATGGATGAATTCTGAAAATCTTATTGATCTCTTAGGACAACAGATCCATCTCTGAGCAAACTCTATCCACTGATGAAGACTGTCTGATACCGTTGAAACCTCAGGAAACAGCTAGTGAGTGGACCTAATTCTGTCAAACTACAATGTCAATTTATTTCCATGTATTTGTCAATTTGCGTAAAAACGAATTGGTCGTGTGGCTTAAAACAATCTCACACTTTCACTGTTCTGTATTGTATATAGCATACTGTAGTAGTAAAGTATAAAGTACCTCTTGTGAGGAGACGCCCCTGTAGCCAAAGTCATGCAGTTTGTACTCCAGTTTCTCCAAGTTACCCGAAGTTTCCAGGAGGTACTTGGCGAGGATCTTCTTCTGCTCCCTGGAGTTGGTCGCCACAGTGATGGGGTACCAGATCTGGACCAGGATGGTCTGGTGGAGCAGGAGGAAGGACAGTTCAGTTTAATTTCATTGGAAAGATTCTCTTCTATTAATTTCCACAATATCATTGAAAATATTCCTTGGGTCTTAGAAAAGTTGTTTTTATTCAGCACGGGACAGACCAGTGAACGGCTGGTCCTGCTTTCCCAGTATTCAACTGGTACTAACACCCCAAACTAACAGGCTCAGGGGGGATCAAAGAGGGGCTGCTTGTTCACACAAGACAAACTCTGGGGGAAAATAACATTCCTCGATGCCTCGTGTAAACTCTGGACCAGAGTCACACATTTCAATATGAAAACAAGCGGCTTATCTGTACTGACCACCACGTGGAAAAAACATCATGTCAAAGTAGACATGTAAAATACACTCCTCTACTATGGCGAGCACTTGTTCATGCTACCACAAGAGGTGGACATTATCGTGCAATTACACGCTGCGTTTGTGACATTCCACGACTTATATGAAGCTGTGTGTGAATAATAGGAACGACAGCTAAGTACGTGTGAGTCAAACCTCGTTAGCCGCAGATAAAGAGAGCGGGGCGTGACAACAATTCGAAACACCAGGAAGTGCGGCTATTTTCCCAACGGAGAGAGAGAGAGAGAGAGAGAGATCGTAACGAAACAAATCTCATCTCTGATTCATCCGCCGATTTAGCCCACTAATACTATGCAGCATGTGTTCTTGCCCTATAACGCTCAGTGCAGTCACATGCCTCCTCAGACTAATCATAATCTAAACCATAATATGGTCTCATGTGACAGCCCGAGCAAGGCTAATGTCAACACACACACACACACACACGCACACACACAGGTCATGTGCCTCGTACCTTATCTGCATGTTGGCTTTTCCATAAGAGAATCTTCATTTATCATGAAATATAACACTATATTTCATGATAAATGATGATTGCACACTATAGATTTCATGTGTATTTAAAACATTTATTGAAGTTGGTGGTGTGGCAGTTTGTCAGGGATAATATCTCTAATGGGAGCAGCAGTATGTTAAAAACAATACTCCGGAGGAATGTTTGCACACACACACGCACACACACACATGCCAGCATAACTTCTTGGTCAATGTCCCAGAACAAAATGGAGGAAGATAAGGAACGAGAGAATGAGAAAGGTCGGGACAACAGAGAAGCAAAAGACGTATTTAAAAAATATTTTTAAAAAAACCCCAAACAACACAAAACATGATGTGAAAGAGAGAACGACGAAGAAGAAAATGACAGACGGTGACAAGAGGAAGCGACAGGAAGAGTGAAGGGGAGACGGAGAGCAAGCTGAAGGACACCAGGGTGAACGCTACGGCTAATTTTACATCAGCCATTAAGAATGGCTCTGTGTGTGTGTGTGCGTGTGTGTGTGTGGTTATGCATGTATTTATATCGTGCCGTAGAGTGTCGCGTGTGTATGCGGCCGTGGTGGATCCAAATTTATCAGGACAACGTGTGCGTGTGTTGTGACCGTGCTCTTGGCTGTAGGTGACCTACGTCCGAGCCCTCCTTCCTTTTAATGGTGTACTCGCCATTGGAGTCGAGCGCATGTGCATGAAAAGAGCTAACTTTTGTAAATGAGAGTTGTACCCCAATCAAAGGTTGACTGTTCCTTTGTGCAGCAAAGTGTCGTTTCTGCAACAATAGACAGAAACTATGAAAGCTATGAATCATATCCGAAGCCGGTCGTGTGATTCATCTGCAGAAAGACTCAAGCAACGAGATTTATGAATGGAGGAATAGAGGAGCCCAAAGAAAGCACTTTAGAAAAGAGGCAGATCAAGAGTGAAGATATCGCTCGTGGTAAATGGATTTAGTTCTGCAGAGTCACTGCCGACGGTCTGTTCATGCAGCATTAAGTTCATGAAATCATCCTCGTCTCTGGGAAAGGGATCGCAGCGTGCGTTAGCTTCGGCAGAACGAATGCAGCGGCGTGTGGGGACGCATTAAACGGCAAACTGACTGCTTCAGGGCACGGAAATCGAGTGTTTTACTCCTGCTGAACTTTTTGAGTCACAAACAAACCACACACATTGTGTGCTTATATGCTTATATTCGCTCATATTATCTGGCCACAATACCAAACCTATAAAATGAAGGAAGGAAATATGCTCATTTGCTGACGGTGGGATGAGTACATTGACACCGCCTTTGTGTCTGGACATATGAAATATTAAAAGTGGAAAAACTAGCTACTACTGGTCCAAACCACCAGCAATTTCCCCCTGTAACCAGTCTTTAGGCTAAGCTAAACTTAGCTCCACACATCTTATAATCTAATACTTATGAATGAGGTTTTTTTTTTTTTTTTTTGAGGAACAATCCAGATTGCAGCAACAGTTCTTATTTTGGTGTCACAACATGAGAGCGGCAACAGCAATCCTGTTATTAGCTGCAACAAAGCAGCAGCTGTATATAGAGAAAATACACGACGGCTTTGAAGCCTTTATAGGTGAACCGGGTGCCTTTTTACTCTGACAAAGTCTTCAAGAGAGGGACGAACAAAAGCAAAGTAAACACAGCTGACAAACCGTTGTTCGGAATCATTTCAAAGATGTGACTAGGGCTGCATCTAACGATTATTTTTCTATCGATTAATATAACGATTATTTTTTCGATTAGTCGATTAATCTAACGACTATTTTTTATCAATTATTCCAACAATGATTTTTAATTACTTGATTAATGACAATGAATTTACCTAAATAAAAAGCAAAAGCATGTCTTCTTAATATTTCAAGATTTTATTCAAACATATCTCTTGAAAAACAAAACTTTTGTTTCAAAAGTAACAAGATGAAATGTATGCACCAAAAATAGCTGCCTTCACAACACACACTCTTTATAGCATTTTAACACTTCATATTTTTTTTTAGGAATTTTTAATCTATTTCATAATGTACATATAAGCATTAAAGCAGAGCAGGATCATACTTGGCTTATGAGACACTTTTTAAAATCAGATTTTTACCATTCCTTATATTTTATAAATAAACGTTTAATACATTTAACACCCACGTCTTATTTTGAAAACCGGAAGTGTCCACACGCTGCAGTAAGCTAGCGCTGACTTTCCCGGTTTTCTCAAAGTATTTGCCATAAAGTCGGAAATAAGGGCGCACTTGAAAATATTGGAGCGGCTGACGTGACCACGCGAAAACGAGAGACGGCGTGACCGCAGCTGTTTTTCTTCGGAACGTCTTCAATTCACTCGCTCGTCTCTCCTCACTTGATACAGAAAGTACGCATGCGCGCAGGGGATTTTTCTGCGTGGGCGGGGCAGTGTGCTGCACGCTGTGAGCAGCACCAGGAGCGAGTGACACAGGCAGAACTCCGGAGAATTAAATGCAGACTGCTTAAAACATTTACATGAACAGAGTATACTCGATATATCGCCCACCCCTACCTCCATTGTTTTTACCGCGAGCAGTCATCTTACTTCCGCATATACGCCCGCTGCCATGCGACCGCGACGCATCGGCGCACGTTTTACAAGCCGACGTATTTATGTAATCGACGTAATCGATGACGTCGACGAACCGCTCCACCCCTAGATGTGACGCATCGGGGAAGAGAACATTGTTCAGGGCAGGCGGCTGATTCGATTATTCGTCACCAGACATGGGATTTCCAGAGGAGCTGACTCTCTCAAACCTGCGAATAGCTTTGCTGCAGTTGCGTCACATCCCTCGGCAGCGATTAAGCAATAAAAAGCCGTGGTACAACTGTGATTCCGCAGAATTAAGGAGAGATAAGAAGTGTCGTCTGGCTTGCTGCCAAGATAACCACTTTATGGCTTTTATAAAACTGTTAATTCTCCGCTGTACTTGAAAAAAAAAGGCATAAATGTTGCTGCTATATTTTGTGTTTAAATCAATAATCAAATAAAGCTAACCATTAAATCTCACTGATATGCCTCGTGATGTAGTAATACAAGCTCATTAGTGTTTAAACTGTTAGCTGAGGGACAGATTTTAAAGAGTGATGCCATTCAAGGAGTATTCCAGTGATTTACTATTACAGTCACAAGTTGGACAGGACAGAAGACAGACATGCTGACTTTTAGTCCCTAGTATGAGTCCAGGTTAAAAAAAAAAAAACCCTGATTCCTGCATTAACCACAATGCCTCCCACATGCTCTAATTGATTAACACATTTGTGTCCCATCAGGACGTACAGAAATTGACCCTGCTATCCGCTTCGGGCACAGAAAACAAACCTACCTCCACCCAGTTGGTGAGCCAGTAGCATTCAGGGTCCGTGCTCTCCACTGTGAACAAAACATTGCCCCGAGGAATGACACTCCCCTCTGGCACTGCCTTGATTTCAATAGGCAGGTGTCCATTGTATTTCTGTAAAAAAAAGAAAGAAAAAAAACACACAAAGATCAGCACCGAATTTTTAACTGTGTCTTGTACAGAGATGTTCATCTTTATTGTGATGAAACAGGAGACAGAAGTGACCCACATCTGGAGGGCAATGCAGATTTGGTGATGAAGAACGGTAGTGAGGTCATGCAAGACATATGCCGAATTCCTGCAGATTCTCTATGTTTTGTGTCAGATTTCATGAAAGAAATTAAATCTAGTAGCAAATCATAGTCTCATACCAGAATACATACTACTCGAAAAAATGAGCAACGTGTACATGCTTGATCTCGGCCTGTGTGCGCCGGCTTATATCAGCATGATCAGCGCGAAATGCAGAAGTACACCGATTTGCAAAAAAACAAATCGGCCTGATTGAGAGCTGATTAAGCAATGTGGTAAGAGGTGACGGTGCGAAAACAGTGTAAATAAAGGTCTGTCAACACCTTTCACTTGAGAAAATAATGCTCTCTCCAAGGTGCTGGAACAGGACCTTCCAATAACCAGAGAGACTGCATGAACATTTTCTTGGATTATACAGTACAGCCAGGAAAATGTTTAATGTTTATGGTCGTCTTATTAACTGAAGATGATTTACTTCCGGTTGCTGAATTGGACTATGCCAAACCACAGGAAAAGTAAGTGGACATGGCGTCACGTGACACAAAAATAAAACAAGAACCAAATGATAAAAACAATACATGCGTTTTTCTGTTATTTTAGCACGAAGGCTGTCATCATACATCCAAAATAAATACTTTAACCACCAAGCCACCTCTGACTTTGTTTAGTTTTGCTGCTACAGAACATGACCCATATGTCCATGAGTTTTTTAATGATCAAATGTAGCCACGAAACCCCCCAAAATTAATCTGGAACTAAATTCAATCAGACTGCAGTTGCTCTGTGCATGTTTCTAAATGTGTGCACATGTCTCGAGACAGACCACGAGACTCTCTGACATCTCTGTATATGTACACCTGCACACCTACTTCAAATGTCTAGCTTTTTCCTTGAAACTTTCCTTAAAAGGTTTCTGTATCCCTCACGGAATAAAAACACACAAAAAAGTTGAGCCCAACTGCATTAAAAAGAAGTCGTTTTTTTTTTTTCTGGGCACCTGTCCAATTTTCTTACCTCCAAAATATAAGTCCACCCCTTCTCATTGAAAACATCATCCTGGAAGTGTTCTCTGTATACCTCCTTCGCCTCCTGGATCTTCTCTGGAGTCACTACCTTTCCTGGAGAGGAACAAGAAGAAGAAGAAGGAAGAGGGGGAGGAGAGAGGATAGTGAAGCGAGGAGAAAACAGAAGAAAAACGATAAAGAGGACGCACTGGAATGCTACACTACTGTCCGCTGTTGTAACTGAATTAGAAGAGTCCTGTGCGTGCTGACAAGGCGTCTTTGTACAAACACATGCCAACCAACTTCCTCGTCTCATGTCAAGTTCCCGCACCACAGAAACTGTTGGACGCGTGTATGAACGCAAGAGGGTACTTTGAAATTTAAAAACTTCAAATGAATAGTTTGGAAACAGCTTAGCACTAAGGGTGGGAAGTTATGAGGTGGGGTGTGTGTGCGGAGCCATTTCTTGAGCGGTGCAGTGACTTCCTGTAGTTGGTTGCCTGGAGACTTCAGAGTTATGTAAAGACTCCAGGAAGTCACTTCACTTTTCCTACTTAAAAAAAAAAAAAAAAAAAAGCTAAGCTAACCGGCTTCTGGCTCCAGCTTCATATTTACCATACAGACCTGAGCGGGGTACGCAATCATGTCAAGATGTCGATTTGCTGTTTTTAAAACGGTTTGGTGAGAAGGTTTTAGCATCCAGTTTCCAAAATATCATTAACATTGCTCCCTAAAAGCTTTTCCTGTTTTCACTGGAATACATTTGGGGATAATTGATGAAAAGAATCTTTAACTTATTGAGTTAAAACTCCTCATGGAGAGGTTCCTTTTATAAGCGGAGGTCACTTTGACTGTTACCGTTCCGGCACAGCCACTCCCTTCACAAAAAAAGTACAATTAGAGGAGATTAAAATTCACTCTGTGACTCGCTCTAAAGGAATGATGCGCACGTTTGGTTTCCTGAGCTGGAGGATCAAGGATGCGGCTCTAATAGTCCTAGGCCTAATCATTGAGCTCTGAGGGACGCTCTGCGCAGACAGCTGGCCTTTCTCCCCGCAGACGGTGAAAGAGCAGCTGTGCTTTTGTCTTCCCTCTCTCTGTTCTCCGTCTCCCCCGCACCTCTGCTGCCGCAACCATGAAATCCTCTTACGACACAGGAGGGAGATGCATTCTTGCTCTCTTTCTCCTCCCTCTTTCTTTCTGTCTTTCCTGCTCTCTCTCATGCCCCTCAGAATCTAACTAACTTAAAACACCCACCTTTACAAACTCGAGGTAATTAACGCGTCGCCTTTTCCTTTTACTCTGTCGCTTACTTTCATTCTTCTTTAACCTGCTGGCTTTTTGTTACGGCCCCATACAGTCTAATCAACATGAAGACACATTGCAATCTTGTTGTTCTCTTAAGTGCATGAAAAAGGGACTGTTGCACCTGCCCTGCTGAAGTGTCCTTGAGCAATGCAATGAATCTTGAGTAGCGGCAGGCGTGCTGTGCTGTTCTGCTCTGCGGCTGACCCTGCACTGCTCTGACCTTGTTGTGGAGAGCGGCGGTGGGTGGGAGTGGGGTGTATAAAATGCTCCCACGAAAAGATAAAGTGCTCCCACGGAGGGGGCCAATGACGCATCACCGGCATGTCGTGATCGCGAGCTAAACGACGGCGGCATGGTGCAAACATTACCTGCATGTGCATCTAATCCAAGTACTGGAAATTTACCCTCATTTCTCAATTTGTTAAGTTGACTGGAAACACATTTGTATTGACACAAACATCCCCGGGAATCATTGACAGACGTGGTGGCTTCATAGGACATGGTGCAAGCTGCAGAGTCATTCAGCCTGGCAGCTGCTATAAAGCCCCTACTGGGTTAGAGGTGAGCATTTCAGTGTCGTGCTCATGGGGACTTTTATTCGAGTTATTACAGAATAATTCAAATGTGACTCGGGACCTACCTTTTAGGTATTTGTAAAGGATGTACTGTAGGCCGTAGAAGACGGTTTTGTCATATTTGACTTTTCTGCTCTTGGTGGGATCCGTCCTCTTCTCGCGGCACTCGAAGTAGGAGTACACTTTACTCGTGTTGGGGGGGTACTGTTTGTAATGTGTTACCTGCAGAGACGGAGAAGACAAATTAGCACAGCCGTTTATAATGTAGAAACTGAGTTGGGAGTAATGCTAATAAAACACATTGCACATAAAATGATGGCATGAGTGAAGATATATCATACAGAAAACTGCTTTTAAATGTCCAAGTCCTTAGACCAAGTGTAAAACTGCTGGCAGGATGCCGATGCTTTTATGCCCCTAAATTCTAACAACACAACTTTGAGCATCGCAAAGAACAAGAAAATTCGTAATCGTTGTTTGCTCTTGGTCTTTACTTGAAGATCGAAAAAGGATTATGTCCACTATGAGCCTCGGAGGACTTAATTTTTCGAAACTAATGTTTCATTCAGGAGGTACAACAACGCAAACACAAGACACTGTAACTGGAATCTTTCCGTCTTGCCGTTTGGTCTTGTCTCCATCTTGACTTGGTCTCGGTTAAGCTGGTCTTGACTACAACACTACCCGGCAAGCAGACATGCGCATGTGCAAGATGATGGTTCAACAGCTGGACTATATATGTAGGTTTTAAGTCTTCTCTCGTCATATATCTCGTAATATGATATGATATGCTTTATCGTCCCCGTAGGGAAATCTGTCTTGGTGTCATAATGTACGCAAATAGACGCAATAAAGCAAACAACATAAACAAAGCAGCACATACTGTGGCAAATCACTGCAAAATGCAAATATTACAACATCAGTGATAAGAACACCTTCAAGTCCTGCAGCTTCAAGCTATTTTTAATTTTTTTTTAAACTGAGCGAGGCACAAATGTGATTTTTAAAATGTCTGAGTTCATACCGTCTGCCAGAGGGTAAGAGCTCGCACTCGGCATGGAGAATATGAGACGGGTCAGACAATATTCTCTGAGATCAGACTGCTCCCGTATTGATTGTAGCCACTAGTGTTCATTCCATTCCCAGAAACTTCCTGTCAGTCTGTACCAGAAAAACAAGCTAAGACTTCAATTGTGCAATGAGACTGCCAAACCATGCTGACGTCTCATATCTACTGTGCATCTTGGCTTTGTTAAACAGAAGCACTGGATGTGCAATCTTTGAGTTTCACACGGCGCACACTTTTCAGGGGAACTGACGAAACCTCTTGTAGAAATGTTGAAACACCTTTAAGATTACACTTTTTTTTTTAAACTAGATAACAAGTTACCTGCAAGCACGCAACGCATGAGAGATAAAAATAGAGCAGCAAATCAAATTCTTAGGCGAGACGACGGGATTGGCGAGTGAATTCAAACATGGTTCGTTGTAGCCGAACGAGAAGAGCCAATTCCCGTCTTCTGCTGAGTATCCATGCAGGCAGGGGCGGACTTTATTTTATTTCAAATGTTTTGTATGAAAATGACGAGTGAAAAATTGCTTACCAAACACACAAGCCGTTTGTAATAGCTAAAATAGGCTGAAACAGAAGTCTCAGAGTGATACTAAATGAAGAGTCGTTTGGCTCATTTAAGGGAGTTGAGCCGAAAGAGACAAATTTTTGAAAAGAGTTGGACTTCCCATCCATATAATGGAACCAGTTCAGGGAGCTATTCAGGGTCCAAAGTTTAAACAACACATTTAGCAAACACTTCCATCAATCAATCTATTGTGTCATTGAGAAAGTACTACTTTTGGTCTTGTGTAATTCTAGTGATCTTCTTGAACATTGACAAGATTGTGCAGTCAACAGACACATGTCCAGGCATGCCTCCGGGTTTGAGAGAAGCTATATCTTACAGATAAACACACCACTAAAAAGGAAAACAGCGTCAGCTGTAGTCATCTGGCCTTTAATTAAATCCCAAATAAGTCCAGGACTTTCCACAGTGCAGAGTACAGTGGGGCATTTGAGGGGCAATGTTCTGCAAATGAAGTTGAAAAGTTGACGGTAACGACCACAGCTCACTCTGTCATTTCGTATTTGGACGTTGTCCAAGTCCGTGTAATAAGATGCACTCGCTAAATATCAGTAGTTAAGCCTTTCTTATGCTACTGTACGAGGGAAAAAAGGTGTGGTTCACTGCTCGAGTCGTGAACAAGGTATCTCCCATTTAAAGGTCATGGACTGTGGTGTTCTGCGTGACGCATATGGACTTTTGAATAGAACATGATAAAGGCACACACATACACACCTATAATGCACAAACACACCCGTACTTCATTTGACCACGACCTTGAGAAAACACCACTGTAAATACATAATGTACATAATGGATATACTGGAACCACAGGTGTGACTGTCTGATCTGTATGACTGCAATAAAAAAACATCAATGTGTGTTGTAACTCCAGACTAAATTTCCTTGTAAAGATAGATAGAGAAGAGAGATAAAGGTCAATGCACTACTCAGTTTCTTTGACCCCTTGCCTCTGTCCTTTCCTCTGAGCTTTTGAGGACTCAAAATAGAGTCAAGACACACAACATGACACTGGGCCTGACCACGTGTGTGCGTACACATTCATTCTCGCACATGCCAACGTATACACACAAGCAGTGTTTGAAAAATCACACAAAGGTCGCGAGGTACACCAGCCGAACTCATCCATTTACCGTTCAGGGATATAAGAGTTTCTAGAGTAACTTATATTTAATTATAAATCAGACAGAATGTATGATGTAGTTTTATTAAAAGGAGATCTGGTCGATCAGCATTTGGCTGATGCTCCCAGTGTCTAATACATATTTATAAATAATATATATAAATTAAAAGCTGCACATATCAATATTTCTATATTAACAATGGGTAAAACAACTTTACATAATTTGATAGATGTTTCTTGTAGTGACAAGCCGAACAGAGAATTATCAACTCTGGTGCATTTTAGTGTCTTTTAACTCATTGTTTTGGTTTTCCAAACCCCCAAATGTCACGATTCTGGTTAATTCACAGTCATTTCCAGTAAAACAAAATTTGAATGAATGATTCTCTGTAGCTAGCCGTGAACATAGTGCACCATTTACAGGTTAAGAGCCAGATACTGTTTTCAGGAGGTGGTGGAGACCAAAACAGAGCTAAAAGAAAAGTCAACATAGGACTTTCTGCTTCTAAATTTGCCATACGACTTTATGAGGTGATAACATGTCAGCATGGTGCTTATAGCTCATTCCACGGCCCCAAAATACCCCTCTGCTCGCACCCCGTGCAGCTTCTTTGATGTGAGGAGTTAATACTTTTCTTTGTTATACGCGATCGTAAGCTGAATATCTTTAGGTTTTGGACTGTTGGTCATTCCAGACATAATTTTGGGTTCACTTTTGCCATGTCCGCATATTAACGTTTTAATTTAATTTTATCTGATTTTCACTGAAATATTAAAACAAACTTCAAAGATATATTGAACACACTGAAATAAAGACGTGCAGAAAGTCGGTCGAGTTGGTCATTTTCTGGCGCACAGATTATCATTTTAAAACATGCTAATTATTTCTCTGTTGCCCTTCTTTTTTTTTTCTTTTTTTTTACATTGGCGGAAGCACTTGCATGAAATGTTTAGAAATAAAAACCCCGTTATCTGGCCACCGGGCAGGACGTTTCTCAGGTGCTGTGTCTTTCCAAAACAACACACCATCTGAAGCACGCAGCAGCTGTTACTGTGGCATAACGCTTAATGAGACCATCCAATTTCCTAAATGTCACAGCTTCAAACTGTCACTGTAGCCATTCTGCTCCGTGAAAACATTTTGCCCACAAAATCTCAAGACTCCTGCCGACTCCTAAATCCATGGAAATGTGGTGACAAGCCAACAAACTTGTGTTGTGCCACTGCTTTAAAAAATGTGCATGAACAATGACATACTGTACGCCTCCGCCCTGTAGTATGTTAAGATGTGACAGACTCTTCACATCAACAATAGACACATGCATGTGTGTGTGTTTCCAGACAATAGGCATGTTTGGCTTTGGGGCTGACCGTCTCTTTTCTTGCCAATTCAGACGGACAAAAAAAACACAAAGGCATTAAGGTGCTGCTTGTTTTCGTGTCCTGTGAAGTTATTACACAGTCATCCCATCACATAAGCCACTTTACCCACACAAACGCACGCTAAACACAGATGTTCTGACATTTGTAGACTACGCAGACTATGAAAGAGGTCACATACTCAGACAACTGATCCTACACAACAGACTGGTTGCCTTACTGCTCGTCCTTTGTCCAACTCAAATGGCTGTTTAAAGAGACAATAACGGTAACTTTAGGCCGGTATGGTAACGCAGACACACCTCCCCCGGCAGAGACGCAACATGAAATCAGATCCGGTGTCAGCCTGTGTTTTGTCTTTACCCTCATTTAGGTGACCTTTGCTGCTTCTCATGACTCTCTAACTGCCTTGACATGACAAGATAACACATTTTCTCAGCAATGTTCTGTGTTATGTTAGACACTCTCACTCATGGTAGTTACCAAGAGCAAATGCAGCCACTGAGCGGCTCACTGAAGAGCATTTTGGCAGGAGTGCCTCTCTTGAGAGATACTATGAAAGTCATTGTTGAAGGGTAAAGAAAGAGATACTGAACCCTCCAAAATTCTATAAAAGGAAATTCATACCAGTTATCAACTATGTGTAGATTAGACAGTGACTTAAAAATTGAAAATTGTTGGACATCTTTTGAGTTTTGCACAATCTGTTTGGCGTATACCACAATCATAATGACATATTTGAAAATATCCTCCATTACACGGTAATAATAATAATAATAAACTGATTTTTAAGTTGTAGATACAAGTGTTTGTCGTCGTTTTTCACAATAAAAGCGTGGTATTTTTTCAAAAGTAGACACTGGAAATGTTCAGTGCCAGTCAGTGGACATGCTTGCAGGTTAAAGGTTAATTTACAGCTACACTTTGCATTTTTTTTGTAGGTTTAGTGATCACCTCCTTAGGCTACAATGGCAGTACATAATGATTCAGAACGCCATAATTGCAATCAAGATCAGGACCTATCAGTAAGTGCCAGCAGCGATGTCTCTTATAAATTAGGCTCATTCGAAACCCAGAGGTTTTTTTAATCATTACTATTAAAACCACGACTCCTCCTCCAGAAGGAGTTTGACGTTAAGTCCTTTTTCCTTAACCACTTCCCTCTGCATCTGTTCTAGACTAATCAGCAGCAGTATTACACATAATGATATGCGCACAGTATTGACTGTTGAGGATCAATACTGTGTGCAGTGCCTGAAACTTATTTTCTTTAATCATACTTCTTTAAACAAAAGCTATTCTGCAATGGAAATACTGTGTAAATATATCTGAGTCAACATGAAACTGAAACCAAACCATAGCAGTAATTTCCAAGAAATTAAAAACAAAACTGTAACTTGGAATTCCCTTTTACAAATCTCAGTGTAATCCTGTAAGATAGCATGTTTTTTATTAACCTTAATAGCTTACATTACATGACATAACACCTGTCTTACACGCTGATATACCTTATGTGAAAAAAAAAAGCTCACACGCTCTTAGAGCCCTGGCTGAGAATCAAAAAAACAGTGCATTAGTAGACACAGGTTCATTAAAATCCATTTTATATAGACTCTGTGAGAGAGAGATATGACAGAAATAAAGCATTAATCTATACCCTCTGCAACCCAGTCTGGGCTTTCAATGTAATAAAACACATTGTGGTGTACACTGGGCATTCAATCTACTTTAATTTTGAATGTTTATACCAAATAATAGAAATTATAATACATGAAAACTGGTTTAGCGACACAACAGAACAAGGTTGTGCAAGGTCCTTTGATCATAAGCATGATTGTATGCGTGCAAATACATGATGTGGTGCTTTTTCCCATATTACTGTGAGAATTAAGCCTGTGGTAATGCTTTCAAACAGAGCCACACATTGAATGCCATCACTCCAGCCTAAGGGCACACCTATTTATATTTTCCATACGTGCATCATCGTTACATGAGCTTACTTTTAAAAGTCATTTGTCATGTGACCTCAGGGTTTTTCAGTTTTTTAAACATTTGCCTCCTCCTCTGTCCCATCATCATCACTAAATGCTGTCACTTGTGACTGATGCACACGTGTCAAACATTCCTGCAAGTGCACTTTGTCCTTTTGGTTTTTCATTGTTGGTCTAAAGCCGTGTTGCATCTGTTTAACGCCTGCAGTCACCTGCTCAGTGGTGTTTTTTTTAATAAATAAATAAAGGCCCTGCGTGGGTTAAGCACTGAGATAACCTCGTTATGTCACAGAGGTGAAACACGACGCTCTTTTTTTTAACTTTCAGTTTTGATTTCACAGAAGTGACGCATTGCTACTCGCGCAGCTAGCTCCACGCTTGGGCTGGCTAGCCTAATGCTCTTGAATGAGACTCCAGTCATGTGCAGCTCACCGGGCTATCCACACTAGCTACTGGCTAATATTAGCTTTTTTATATATATATATCACTCCCCCTTTAGCGCTTACTGTGAGCTAGCATAGGCTAGCTAGTTCAGCTAGCTGGGTATCACTGTGGCTAGCAGAGCCGGCGGGCTAGCTCAAAGAGAGATGCTCGCTTTCTGGATCTCCTCCTCCTCCTCCTCCTCCTGCCCTCTCGGCCTGCAGTGAACCAACGGACACCGGCCACAGAGAGCAGTGTGATGGCCTTGGGAGTGATGAAGAAAAAAACCACCTTGACTTTATCAATTTCCATCCATCCAGCCGCTCCCCCTCCAACCCAGTCTGCCCTCCACCTGCATTCGCCCTCGGTAACGGTACCTTGTATGAGTCGGTCGCCAGCATTATGTTGAAGTCGGCGTCTCTGTGCTCCATCTTTTCCCCCGTTTTTTTTTTGGTTGTGAGTCAGTCGCAGCTGTCAGTGTGTTGTGTTGCGCGCCGTGCTGCCGGGGACTCCAGCCTGGTGGTGTAGCCGGGGTTGGGGAAGGACGACAGGAGAGAACCGTGGGGGTGGAGGAAGAGGCGGGCGGATTGTCGTCATCAAAATCCCCTCGGCTATGTTCGGCTCCACTCGGGCAGCCAACCCGGTTTAACCGAAGACTGTCTATACTTACGAAGATGAAACCTACAACAAAGATGTCAAGACACTTAAAGATCAATATTTATTAATTTCTTCCCATCATCAAAATTATTAACTCTACACCACTTTGTATTTTTTTATTAAAAAAATGTATAATTTTGTGAATTTTATTTAACTTAAAGGTCCAGTATGTAAGTTTTCAGAAATTTTTTTGAACCATACAACAAAGATGTCAAGACACTTAAAGATCAATATTTATTAATTTCTTCTCATCATCAAAATGATTAACTCTACACTACTTTGTATTTTTTATTTAAAAAATTTAGAATTTTGTGATGATTAATTTTATTGTTTTATTTTTGTTTTTGCATATATACTACACGTACTGTACATTCGAATGGGACAGCTGTCACTGTTTGCTGTTAAGAGTGCAGCACTTTTAAACCTCTAAATAAAAAAAATAGGCCAAGCTCTAATTACTATATATATTTCATTATTTAGATCTATAACCAAAGCACACATCCTGTTGTATTAATGGCCTATATACAGTATGTCACTGTACATGACAGTGATGGCAGTTATCTCATGTACGCAGCTGTAGCTGGACTCTCTGGGTCTGACCATGTGTCCTGGTATCTTTGAACACATATTTTTTTTCATATTATATTTTAGTATATAAGAGAAAGTCATTATAAGTTGATTTTCAGGGGTGCTGTGGCTCACTCAGCAACCCTACTTTCTACATCCATGTTTAAATATGACATTTCCAATCATGGGTGGGATATTCAGCCTGTTGACAGGAGGGTGATAAAGTAGAGGAGTGGGTGTTCCTCATTTCAATGTCCTCTCAGAAGTCTCTTCTGTGTAGTTCTCAAACTCAGCAGAAGGGGGCAGTGTTGGTTATGAAATGCTTTTAAAATATAAGGAATGAAGAGGGCTCATAGAGGGTGTACCTGCATGTGTTCATACACATATTTACAGGGTGCGTTTATATTGTTTTTATACTAAACTGCTTATCAAGACCATTTATACAAAATTTATGTCATACCTAATTAAAGATCCTGCACAACACATTTATATTAATAATGGCTCATTAGTCCTCTGGAAAGTACTGAGGTCGCCAATGTCTTACTATGTCTTAATGTTTTACCATATCAACCTGTGTTCTGGTATTATTCTAAAGAAATATTTAAAATTGTACCTTCCACTTTTATTTGTGTTATTTAAGGTTATTTAATGAGGCACAGTTGTGTCTGGATCAAAACACTAATGGTAACAGAGGCATGTAGTATCCCTGCAGTGAAAAATGAGCAGAGAAGAAGACGCCTTCATTACCATTTCTATCTTGGAGGTAATACAAGTGTCATGGCATGCACAAGTCTTTAATGAGCAATGTCCTGAGGGAAACTGATGTAATAACATTCAACAGCATCAAATTGAGTGGCCACAAAAACATGCTGGGGCTTCGGTGTACATCCATGTGGGTTATCTTGACAAGCAGAGTACAGAGTGTGTTTTAAAGCACATTAAAACTGGTTACTACACAATGGGAAACACACTTGATAAAGGAATCTCATATCAAAAACAACCAACATTACCTTGATTGAAAAATTCAAGATAGATCTTTACTGGCTTGGTAAAAAGTCTAGGAGGACAGCCAAGTCTAAACTGATATGGGTGGCCTAAGCTTTGGCCAATAGATTTTTTAATAATATTTTGGCATTGAATCAGGTTTCTGGGGCATTGTTCCAGTATTTTTTATGTATTTATTTATTTATTTTTGCAACTTTAACAACAATTTGATCTACCAACATGAGCACTTTAGACACTGACCTTCCTATTTGAGGAAGTAAATAAAGTGATAAAAGAGTAATTTCACTGATAAAGCGTTTTTATTTCCTTTTTTTTTTGGTTTGCCATCATGCAGCATGAATGAGAAACTTGACAACAAATACATAACTATGCAATAGAGCAGCAATGAATGAATATTTTTTTATTATTGATTAAATCTACCAATGAATGTATTAATTATTTTTTCAGTCCAAGGTGACAACTTACATGCCTTTCCCTGTAAGCAACAGCCCAAAACAGCATTAAAACCACACTGGAAAAAATACCAAAATGATGAATCGATTATTAAAATTGATGCATAATTTTAGTTAAGTCTGAGCTGAAGCACATTTTGGTATTTTGAGATTCATTTTTTTTTTCATGAGCCCCTTGAGGCATCTCCTCCTCTGCTGCTGCTGCTTATTGATTTGAGCCTCATATTTATGTGCTTTAATCATCGAGGTGGAAATACACTGAGGCTTTTTTTTACTTCTAACTATACATCAATGCAAAATAAATAAATACTTTGGTAATATTTCAGCTCAGAAGTTAAAACTTTCCATATTTATGAGATGTAAAGTTCAAACTTTTAATGTCAGGCTTGCAGATAAATAAATTTAACAACAGCTGAGACCAGTCCACCTGATACAAACCACTGTATGAGAAAAGAAAAGGTTGGATGTCATGTCACACTTGGTACACCGGTGTGAAGTGCTTGGCTTGCACCCACAGACAGTCATTCAGCGGGGTGGTGAGAGATTCCAACCCGCTGGAGTGATGCCTTGCTCGGCCTATGGTATCCATTCTCCTGCCGGTCTGCTCCATGAGGTGGGTGGAGCTAAACTGTGAGAGAACCTGACATTTCCGCATGTCAACAAAAATACATCCCCGAAAGTCAACAAGGAGAAGTGGAAGTAGATAGTTGCATGCGGTATCTAGGTTGACCAAAGTTTGACTGTAGACTTTCGGTCACATGATGCGTGGACACACACCAGCTGCCAGGTTTCTGCCTCTCCTCGAGAAAACAAATCACTCTGGAGTATCTTAAAAGCAAAAGTTTTTTTTGTTGTATTGATCCAAAAGCAAAAGAAGACTGAAAATTGAAGCGCCCACATGCTGCTTTTAAACCCAAAGTTTGACCTGCACAGAGATGTGGCGTGTGACCTGCTCAGGAAGGAGGCGTCGGTCTGCAGGGTGCAAGGTGAGGCGTTCAGGTGTCAGCGGTCAACGGATTTCTCAGTGTTTCTCACTGTTGACGTACACAGACTGAAACAGTCAGCTAACAGCGACTAGCTTTAACAATGTAAAGTTTTTACTGTTATCTAGAGTGACTTTAACTCTATTGTGCATTTGTTGAATAAGTATGTAATGGGTTAGTATTCCTCACAGAGAAGAGAAGGATTAGCTTGCAGTGTTCATCGCTTAAAAAAAATCGAGAAAAATCTAAATCCCTAGGTTGCTAAAGGATAATACATATTGTGCAGTAGATGGAGCTCTTTACCCTTCACAGTCTCCACATGAATCCCGTATATAGAGAGCAAAAGACTTGTTTTTCCACAGCAGGTATTTGGACATTAAATAACAAGGCTCAGGTGTTATCAATGATACTAATTAAGGCCGCGTTCCGTTCAGGTGAAACAGAGTCAGGCTGGTGCATGTTGGCTCACTGTAAAAGGCTCTGCTGCACTAAATGGAACTGAACCTTCATTAGTATCATTGGAAACACCTGTGCTGACCCTACTGTTAAAGGCCTATTAGGTAAATATTTCATGTAATACGACTTAAAGATGGAGCGACTGTTCAAACTAGAAGGTAGAATACAGAACAAATAATATAGAAAATGCCATTTATTGAACGAGTGCAGATAAAATATCTGCAGTTTCATAATAGCAGTCTTTATTTAACCATAGAATAAGAATGTAATATGAACTTGTTTACACAATCTCAGGACCAGTATAAACACTGAAAAGAAAGATTTAGCACCCTTGTATGGGATCCAAATAACACAGCAAGACCTTCAAATAATAACTTTTATTCTTAATGTAATCTTGAGCACATGGACATAATAAAAAATATGTGTTGAAAGTGGTGCATAACAATGCTGGTTATGCAAGTAATGCGTCAGTCTCACATCATTAGAGCGGCATATTAATAGATTTCTGCCAAATAATTCACAGACACCTCTGGGCACTTTACACGTGTAATAACCACACTGGAAAAACACAATATATTCTCATTTAGCATAACACTTGAGAGGTATGCTTTCACTGTAACAATGCTGTGTCTGCAGAGTACTCTGGAGCAGTGGACACTCGTATCCTGAACATTGAGAGGGATGGGGGCATCCTTTTCTCCTGGAAGGTAAGCCCACAGTGATGGCACTGCATATTAAGTGTTTCTTATGTTGAGTGCACGCGTTAAGCCAGTGTAATTATTCTAATCCTTATTAATTCAGTTTAGTTGTGTTGCAACCTGCACTGGTCCCACTTCATTTTCATGTCTTGTTACACTTAAGCCTTGGATTTCTGTACAAATATGCTGTATATTAACTTTACATTTATATGGAAATAACACTTGCACACTATGCATAATCACCATATTTGTCATTTCATAATTTCCTCTTAATCTTTAGACATTTAGTGTAACATCTGGTTGAACTTGAGATTCTCTAATAAATGCACTGCACCCACTTTTATCTTTACATTTTGCAAAGTAGCTTGCACTGCAGGTTAGACATAACATTATATGCACGCAGCCCTTCACTGAAGTTATAGTGAGTGAAATATTCAAATCCCAGATGACATTTTTTTTTATATCTCCACCATTTATCATCAAATGGCCGCCATCAAATGAGAAATTCAATATTCTTTTAAACAGATTTCTCTATAATTCTGCTTGACGTATTTGGTATTTTTGGAAACCTTGGGATCCATACTAGAATTTAAACTGAAGTTCTGTGTGTTGAAGCGTGCCTCTCTGCACAACATAAATTTTTAATGATGGACCCGCCACAGAGTTTGTGGGTTTGGGAGGTTAAAGACAGTGTGCAGCCTGCAAAGACGAAATAATCTCCTTTTTAGTGCAAGGTTCACAGTTTTACGCATGCCTGGCTGTGCCTTGGGTTTAACAGTACACTTCCTTTTCCTATTTGAAATCTTTTGAACCAAAAAAGTAAGTTGTGAGTGCGCCGGTTTGAAGTCAAGCAGATTCAGTCCGGATAATCGGCGAGGTCAGCGAAGGTAATGAAGAGGTCAAAAGGTGACGTTCCACACATATCAACGTAGCAGAAGGCGCCAGTGGGAAAATAGGTCTGCTCGTCGGGACGGATTAGGATTATCCATCTTTGTAGTTTGATTGATGTAACGATACATGACCTAATCAGAGGATTCTGCTCTATTCTGATAGGGAGCAACAGGGACCACCAGAATTGGGAAATATGACCCCAACACCAAGCAGAATAAGGTATTCTGTCTGTGTGTCCCATATTTCCCTCCCTCAGTGCTGCAGATTTTACTATTGTGTAAGTGTGTGTTTGTGCGTCCCTGTTCCCATGTGGCTGTGTATTCTCTCCAACAGCTCCTGTACACATTTGACAAGCAGGTGTGTGTCAGCAGCTGCTCCCTGAACAAGGAGGAGACGCTGTTAGGTGAGCCTCTGTAATGTATAGATAATGAATTGCCAGGAGCAGTCATCGTTAGCAACACTGTGTTACTGACCCCTAAATCAGGCAATCAAGTGAGAAGTTGAGCTTTATCGGAGCACCCGAATTTTGTTTTGCAACGTCAAGAACAAGGCTACAGAAACAGTTCTGGTGAAGATTATTGACTGCGGTGGTGCCAAATTTTAGTTTAAGAATCACTGATTTAGTGGAGTATCTTGAAATTGTATGTAAATTAAGTCACATGACACACCGTCTGTGCTTTTTCCCCCTCTCTCAGCTGTCAGCTTGGCACAAAACACCAGAGGAGAGGAGTGCCTAAAACCAAGTAACACCCAACACCTCTTTCTCTCTGTTTCATTTACAGAAATCAACCATTTTAGCTTCCTGAAATATTCAACATATTGTATTCTTAATCTTCTCACACCCTTCAGTTCACATTCTGTCTTTTTTTAGTATCCAAGTGTCTGACACTCCTGATTGAGATCCATCCCATCAGCAACACCAAAGTCCTCAAGGCAGTAGACTGCAGGGTCAAAGTGCAGGTACAGTTTATGTGTGTTGTCTTGGCCA
Organism: Collichthys lucidus; assembly: GCA_004119915.2. NCBI lineage: Eukaryota > Metazoa > Chordata > Actinopteri > Sciaenidae > Collichthys > Collichthys lucidus. The sequence goes on along the minus strand of CM014099.1, from coordinate 11,288,770 downwards.
CTTTTATGCAGGTTTTACTGCAGCCACGAGCTGATGTTGCAGTTATAGAGCACTGGAGCCCACAGCGTACAAGTCCCATAGACTATTTATTTTACAAGCTTGCTGAAAGTGCACTGGTCTGTAGTTGCTGTAGCCTTTTTTACCAACAGAGGAATATTACTAATGCCACCGTGGCTCTAACCTTTACACTGTTTACTGTTCGTTGCTCACCATATTGCCAAACTACAAATTAAAAACATTTGCATATGAGAATGCTTGAGGCTGGCATTAAACTATGAAAATCAGCAAATAGAATTTCTCCATCTGGCAACTGTTATAAACCTCTCATTTGCGCGCTGACTCTTGTTTTTCTGCGTCTGTCCCCAGTTCCTAAATTCAGAAACTGACAGGAGATCAGTGCTGGAGAGCCACCTGCTGCTGCTGACTGAGGATGGATGTGAGTCTCTGAGCTCGTCTGTCTGTGCGGGCTATATATTTCTTTAATCTGTTAGAAAACAGATCAGCAAATTTAGAGAGAAATAATCTGGCTTTCTCCCAACAGCATCTTCTGGAGAAACATTACACTGGATGTAGTTGTTATGCATTGTTTTTCCTTTTGCGTTTCAGATGTGGATCTCTACCATGTTCTGCTGACAAGACAGGAGGGTTATAGAGTGGTAAGTTGGACTCTGCAGTCACCACATTGCTCACTTTAGCCATCTCTTTTTTATTTTTTAAAAGTATCTGCCTGTGGGCAGTGGCCTCAGACTACAAATTTTTCTGGCTGGTGAGTTCTGTGCAGTTTGCACACCTCTAGTAATTAATAAGCAAAAAGTTTGGACTGTATTTACATAACCTGCTGCAAAGAATATATTGTTTCAACCTCATTCTCGAGCCATGAAATATACTCTCTCTCATGTCCCCCTGAGGAGCTTTGCATTAAGAATTCAGAGTGTTTACAATGTGAATATGAATGTTTGTGTGAACCAGGTGATGGCGAATCCCGAGCGCTTGTCCAGAACAGTAGAGAGAATAGTAGAGGACTTCTGCTGGGTCCAGTGGGACGGACACACACAAAGACTCTACTGTCTCACTCATAATGTAACACAGGCATGTACAACTATTCTTGTGAGGACGTTGCATTGATTTACATTCATCCATAAAGCAGACTCTTTAGAGTGGCTACGCTGAATGACAAAAAAATCTCTTTTCACAGGACAAGTTCCTGATGCGATGTGTGCAGTTTTACCTCAACCATAACTGTGAAACTGTGGTGAGTTCTAATTAGAATTTAATAAATTAGTAGTCTATTCCACATGCTGTCATAACCGCAATGTGACCTGATAATGGCATGTAATTGTCTTGCTTAATATTCTTCTCCCACAGATGGAACTCCCATTGGAGTTGCCTGCTAATCCCTTCCGCACCGTCAAGTAAGGCAACAACTACTAGTACAGAATAAATATAGAAATACGTTTCCTCAGCAGGTACCAATATTCTGCATTCTTTTGAATTAATGACATGTGCCTGTAATGAAAGACACAACTTGTTAGTTTGCTGCACACCTTCATACCTAACTGGGACTTTTTGTGTATGTGTGTGTGCACAACAGGTTTGTAAATCTGGGTTTTGACCATTATCACATGGAGAGACCAGAGCAGGAGCTTGTTAAGATGGAAGTGCTCACAAATAGAACAGGTAACACATCCACGCACATAAGTCTTGTGTTCACACACATGTGTTCTCTCACTAATATCTATATATTTGTGTTTTGCATTTCTCTTCGTGAAAACAAGAAAGTAAGTCCCAGTCACAGCTCAGAAGTTATGTAATAATCATTAGTACATAATTGTGCAACAAAATATTCATTGATTGATTCATCAGTAACACAATAAAACACAAAAATGAAGTGTTTTTTTAAGCACCAGTAATGTCGAAAATCAGGACTAAAAGCATTTTGTAAATCTTAGATTAGTCAGAATTATAATTCGGGTGTACAAGGGTTGAATCTTTTTTTAGAATTACTACTTAAAAAGGTCCAGTGGGTAAGATTTAGGTGGATCTATGCGCAAAAATCATCGCCAAAGTACTGTATGTTTTAATTTATTAAAACGACCTATGTCACCTATCGTTGATTGTGGTCTTAAACCGTACCGCTAGATGTGACTAAATTCTACACATTGGACCTTTAATTCATTCCCTAAATCTTAACAAATCTGATTTATGAATCAAATCTCAAACATTCACAACTATTTCTGTCCTCTCATTGATTACATTTAAAATGCTTATTAATGTTAGGTATTAACATATCACAACTCATTTAATTTCTCATTGATTATCATGAATTATGTCATGGGTTATGGCTCTGTCATGTTGTCTGTTTTTAGGAAGCATGTTTGTATGCTACAGCCAACCCCTTAGAGACAACCAGAACCTCATCTACACTGTGGTTTCAGTTCACAAAGGTGTGTATGCTATGTACTTTTGTGTATTCGAATAATGTATAGCACAGAATTTCATTCTCTCTCCATTTCTGTCTCTTTCGCTACGCTTCCATTTTTATCTTGAGCACATGGTGATTTGGATTTTCTTTCTTTCTTTCTTTCCGCAGACTGCAGCAAGACATTCAGAGCATCTCTTGGCAGCGAGCAGTCGCCACAGCAGAAAGCCACACAGCTTCATCCACTCTTTATCCCCATAGGTCACTGCACACAAACGTATAATACAGTCATACACACAACAGCATCCTTCCAGCATCCATAAATTCAACCCAGTGTGGGAGTTTGACTGTCACACATGCATCTCCTACTTTTGCATTCAACGCACAGACACACAAACACAAAAGCGACACACAAACACAAAAGCGAGTGTGTATGGTCATGCAGAATAATGAATGTAGTGTGCATTCAGCATGCGAACATATACTCTGACAGTGATGCTGTGTTATTTCTGTATGTAGGTTACTACATCCTGGTGTATCTGCAGGGATATTTCCTGCATTGTATCAACACAAGACAGCAGGAGATGCTCTGTCACTCCCTCTTTTTCTCAGGTAAAACAAGGCTTTTGTGCAAATTAATGTTCAAGATGATTGATGGCTTTGAGACCAATTTTATGAAACAAACTGTACACATGTAGAGCCACCTTCTCACTTCACCTTATATTAATCTACATTATATTGATCTATTCTCTGTCTGTCTGCCTCAACAACCCTAAGGTCCTGACCTGCACTTGGACCCGCAGTATCAGTCAGCTAACTTGACAGTGTTGCATGCAGAGGAAGAGTCTAGCGCTAGTCTGTTGGACCTGGCCAGTGGGAGGATCTACACTCCTGCGCTAAGCCCTGCCTACCTGCTGCAGATGCTGCAGTCAGACACTCCTTCTAGGTGAGCATGATTCATAACTTTTTGCTGCAAATGAAGGCTTTATGTATATTGGGGTTACGATTTAGATGGTATTTATATGCATTGCGGAGGCACTGGAGAGCAGAGAGAGAATATATAGGTAGGCAGGAAGCGGACGGGTGGAAAGGGAATGCAGTTTTTTTTTTTTTAAGTTATTTTTGTGCGCATACACCTGCAGTCTTTCTGGAATAAACAGCAGCTTTAACTTGACTCCTGGCCAGGAGACACCTTGGATTCAATCATCCTGCTCAATAAAGATGCATCAGTGGCCCCTTGCTTTATTCTTTACTTGGACTGTTCTTCGTTTTATTTATTCATGTTTTATCTTGAATTCACTGAACGGTACATACATCACAACACAGCATACCTGGCTGCTGGATATGTGCCTTTGTGCCTCTTTGTTTGTATGCTTATGTATGTATGTATGTATGTATGTATGTATACAACAATGTAATGTATGTATAAAAGTAAATTTGTTTTTATGTTACCCCCATCCAAGGTGTTGCAGCAGTAAGACTGACCCGCAGTGTCTGGCTGCCCTCCACTGCCTGCTGGTTTACATGGGAAACGACCCAACCCTCGAGCTAAAGGTACAAATAAAGGCAGGAGGCGAGTTTGAGGAAATATTGACATTTAAAACAAATGCAGAGTTTTTGCATCAAAGTTAGAAAGATGTAACACATCATCTGCACCCACAGAATTCACACTTCTATCCAGGATTTCATTTGATACAGCACAGTGTTATTGTTTATTTGGAGAACAAAACGTTATTGAAAACTTGAGTTGCAATAAATGTTTAAACAAAGTCCCACGATCAATAATGTCTCCTTGATGAAGGGTGTGTAGACATGCAGGGAGGATTAAGAAGCAGAGAAGTGAGAAATCTAACAGAAAATGCAGTCACCTTTAGTAAAATACACATGTTAATGTCACTGTAAGGTGCTCTCCCTTAAAGAAAATGAACACCTTAGTAAAAAAGCAGTAGAGGTAGTTCCTTTACTGCACTTCAGTGTAAATTTGGCAGGTGTCAACCTTGAGTTGGAAGTGAGCAGACAGAAAGAAGAAGACAAAGAGAGTAAGACAAGACAGCATGCTGCAATAAAAAAGGAGAGGAGGTAAGACAAGTGGGCAGAGATCAAACACAGTCAAACAGACAGAAAGAAAAGGACCGGTGATGACTCAGACTGTATTACTAATACACCCAAATTAAGATCATCCAGGTGTGCTGATAGACTGCAATAAATTCTTTCTTTAGAGGTCAAATGAGTCACCAGCTTCATTAGTGCAGCTATCACTGGGAAATTGGACACCACATATAACTTGTGCATTCTTTGTAGACAGTTAATGGGGTCATCAGCTCAAAAAGTAATGGCTTTAATAAAGGTGATTGCTTGTTGACGTGTTTTGCTTTGTTGACAGCAGTTTGTAATTTCAAGAGAATACTCTGCAAATTAAGTTCTTCTCTCTCTCTCTCTCCTTACACAGTTGTTAGAGTATATCTCTGCTTCTGGACATAGAAACTCAAACTGACTTTGGCAAAGACATATTTCTTCAAACAGCAGAGGAATGGGCAAAAGAAAATGAGTTTTCACTCTGCTGCACTGTGGCTGTGAGATTTGCAGGGACTATCTCCGAGGACATCATTCATTTCGCATGTTTCTGTATTTTAACCATCAGACCACCTATCGAAGACACACAGTCCTCAAAATTCTTATCAGCAAATAGAAGTGTTCATGAGATAGCCACAGCATGTTAGCTATTAACATGCTCCCACAATTTAAGTCTTATAAACACTGAATAAAAGTCATATTTCTACGCCATGGAAAATACATATGTATTACATTTTTAATTCCTTGCCAAGACTTAGACGAGAAGTTCGACATAACTCATAAGAGTTAGCTTAGTGTGAAAGCCTGGAAGTGCTCAAATATAAATCCACCTTCTAGCATCTGTAAACTCTCTATTTTTCAAGCTACATCTTGTTTTCTGTACAATTTTATTATTACCATGGAGGTTACCAGTCAACCAGCAAAGACTCCAGGAAGTCACTGTGGGTTAGGCCAAAAAAAGTATACACAACACCTGTGTAAAACCACAACTTCTTGTTTTTTTTCTCGCTTCAGTCTCTGTAAAACCAAATGAGATAAAATGCAAATAAATAACTCTGTGCTAAGCTGTAGCTTCATATTTATCGCAGAGATGTATAGTCGAGTGATATCATCTAACTCTCAACAAGAAAGTAAATGTTTACCAAAATGTCAAACTATACAATAAACTAAAGTCAGTAATTGTGTAAGTGTTCCACAATTTAGGGATACTGAAACAAACATGTACAGCTGTCCTGTTCTTTGACATCTTCTCTTTTGTCTTTCTGCATCTAGATTATTGAATGGCTGTGTGACAACGTGAAAGCCTTCGAATCCTTTGATCAGATCCAGGAGTTTATTCTAGGTCAGTGGCAGCTGATGTGTGGGGACACAAGTCTCCTGGGTATCACTTCTTCCTTTTTAATAATCTAGCTGCTTCCTTGCCTTTTTATGTCTCTTTCTGTCTGTGGTTACTAGACTGCTTACATCTTGTCTACACAAAGCTGAATTAGTTTGTCAAGTCTGTTTGGCTCTTGAATTTCTTCTCGCAGACGTGTGCCAACACAAATCCGCCAGAGTCTGGATTAGAGGATGAATTTAGTTATTTTAAGACCTTGGAGACTTTGTGTTTTGCAAAGAACAGTTTGAAAAAAATATGGTTCAGTCCTAGTAGACACATTTGCATGTCCCACAATGTCTGTCTGAAGAAAATAATTCAAGAACTGTTTGTGATATTAATTTCATATTTAGGAATACAGTTGACACCTAGAGAGTAGATGATCACATTAGATGCAGGAGCACCTTGCCGCATATATTTGCATATTGTTGCTGCTGCTATACTATTTTAACTTTCTCAAAGATACAGTCATTACTAATACAGGTGTTACTGTACAGTATATGAAGACAATTATATTGACCTTATAAATAAAACATTAGTAACCTGTGCTCACTAATATATCATAGTGATTATGGCGGGACCAGGGGTACTGATAAAAGCATGTTTGTGGACGCTCTTTCACAGTCACTGAATAATATAATCAGTAATATTATTCATAAACAGTCTAGAAATTGCCAAAAGTATGCATAGTAAATCATAAAATTGCTCAACAGTTTATAATTTTAGCCTTCTGCCAGGACTGAGAGCATTTGTGGTAGAGATAATACTGTTGTGATAGTGACTTGTCAGTCTGTTCATTTTGACCAGCATCTCCCCGGAGACGCTCCACTCTCTCCCTCAGAGATTTGAATCGACAGGATAGAGATTTGTCTGCCAGTCACAGGTGCTACCATGGCAGCCAAAGCCGAACAGAGTGGAACACCCTACATCAATACTACAGCACCCTGGCTGGTGTTATTGGCCTTTTTACTGCTGGTGTATCACCTAGAGAACAAGAGAACAATGCAAGATAATAATCTACACGATAATATGCCAAACGGCAACAACATCAGCATTACTTCACTACCAAGGAGAGCACGCGGCACGGATCTGAACTCATCAATAAGCAAGATTTTACTCTGTAAAGTCAGCAACAAAAAAATATTACCCTGTCACTGTCAAAAAGCTGACTGCAGTATGAATAACATCAGACGTATTGCTGGCTTATACCTTATGTTGAGATTATCAGAATAGTTTTGCAGCCACAAATCAACCAATTTTTACTGACCTTACTCAAAGATGTTTAGCTCACAGCAAGATAATGAATTTCTCTGTTAACACCAAACAAGAGATGCTCATCTGTCTCTGCCTGCCAATGACTTAAAGTAAATAGAAAATTAAACCTAAGATGCGTTTGTGCGCTTGATCCTTTTCCATTTCGCAGTAGCTTAACCCTCGTAGACTGTAGCACAGTGTCCCTAAAATAAATATCCTGCTGGCTGGCGCTAATTCAACATTGGACACCGCTCTACCTCTACAGCATTCTGCATCTTATATAACCCACTCATTTATGAATTTAGATGAATGCATTAAAAAATAGAGCATTTTTGAAAACGAAGGTCAGAGGGCCCCTTCAAACCAGACAGACAACACCGCAGGAACACCAGTCTAGAAAGTTGAAGATGTCTAGCCCGCTGCATGATATTAAATCTGATATCAAAGCCAACATTGGACAGGAAATGCCTCCATTGCAGTGTAGTTATTTTAAGAATGAATAACTGATGTATAAAATAAAAGTCTAACCGTACTTTTATCCCTCTCTTTCTGTCTCTCTCTCTCTCACACACACACACACACACACACACACACAAGCAGCCTCTTTGTACAGAATAAGCTATGAGAAGTCTCTCAGCTTGGATAAGGTCCTGCCTTACTCCTCTGTATTCGACAAGAAGGTACCACACACACACACCTCCACACACACACCTACACACACGCTTACAATTCCATATGCATATAAGCAAAAAATAAACCTGCACCCATATAGGTGGATATGAATGCACAGAGGACACACTTACAGTTCCACTTCTTTCTTTGTGCCTTAAGTAGCGCACACACACACACACACACACACACACACACACACACACACAGGTCTGCCTTTGTGTGTTCTAGGAGATGCCGAAGTGTCTGTTGGAGGTGCCTGGTGTCTTGTGTACCACTGAGCTGCATATTAAACCTGTGTTCAAAGGAAAGGTAATAGCGTGTTTTTTCAATTTTTGAACCTGTCAAAAATAGCATTTATATGTAAAACAGTGTAATTTTAGATAAATACTGTGTCTGCTTGTGTGCAATGTAGATGCAATTATCCTCAATTGTTTTGCAGCAATGTCCTTGCTTTGTCACTGTGGTGGTGGTGTTATGTGTGTGCGTGTGTGTGCGTGTGCGCGTGTGTGTGTGTAGTCCAGAAGTCTCCAGGGTTTCTGGTCAGAGCTGCAGTGGAACACAGAGAGGACAAAATATCTGGATGCTGTTCCCAACCCCAGATACAGAACCTCACACATACAAACCGACTGGGATAGACTGGTGAGTGTGTGTTAGTGTGTGCTCCAACATACAGTATGTATATTAATTAACAGGAACTAAACTGCAACTTAACCTGATTGTTAGTTGTTGTGACAGATAGGGGAGCAAGTGTGTGTGTGTGTGCGTGTGTGTGTGTGTGTGTCAGCATACCTGTTGGCTTTTTTGTCAAACAATGGTAGCACATTTTTAGTCCTCCCATGATGGTGTTGCTTGTTTCAGAGGTCCGAGAGGAGACCATCCAGCCACATGAATCACATGGAGGAGAACACAAAGAAGTAGGTCTGCCTCCCACTGGAGGTTTGTTAAGAAAAGTACATTAGTTCAGAGACACAGTCCTAACACAAGCAGCAAGGGAACTGACTGCACCTCTGCACTGTGTTTGAAAAAGTACACAGTTTGCTCCAGTGAGGCACTGTAAGGTGCAAATTTCATCACTTGTCCCTTTTTTGATTTGAGTGTGTTTTAACACTGTCAGTCACTGTTGTTTTTAAGGTTTTGATTGTATAACAAAGGCATGAAATTACATTTTAAATGTTCACATTTCTTTTCTTTTTTTCCAAATCACAGATACATGATGATTTAGTCTATTAGTCCCTCAATGCAGATCTTTTATCACACATATAGGCCTGAAATACAACCACACGCAGCAGGTTTATAGACATGCCAATGCCTGCTTAGGTGATGAGCAGCCACTTAAGGCGCCCCAGGAGCAGTTAAGGGTTCGGTGCTAGACTCAAGGGCACCTCAGTAGTGCCCAGGAGGTGAAGCTGGCACCTCTCCAGCTACCAGTCCACACTCCATACTGTGACTCCACGCAGTCACCCTCCAGTTCACAAGCCAAGTCCCTACAGAGAGAGTTACTGCCACTGTGAGCTTGACAGTTCATTCTTGAATTTGAAAACAATCGCTGACAAAACCATTTCAACAGAAGGGCTGTTCTGTAGCTGATTAACTGAATTGCCAGATATTCGATAGTATTAAATTTGTAGAACCCAAAAAAAAACAACAAAGAGAACCCTTCATCATTCATCATTCAGCTTCCACAGCTTCCTTAGATTTATATTTTTTCAAGAATATGTTTTATTTGTCAAAGCCTAATCTTTACTCATACAGGGTTAGGGTTAAATCTGAGTGCTCTTACACTGGACTACGTCATGATGTGATAGACTTCATGATCGTTTTGATATCACGTCAACGCCTTTCGTAAAGGATGGTCCGGTGTATCCTATGCTAAAGGAGAGAATAAAGGAAGCATTGAAGCTCCTTTCCTTAACAGTTACAACAGCTCTTATCATGGCGGCTACGTTAATAATGCCGGGTCATTTCACTCAGTTAGGAACCTTCCTAAGCAAAGCCGACTATTCGACCGCCCCCAAGATCAGGCATCATGGCAAGACACAGGTGAAACTAATGAGGGACAGGTGAAACCAATCAGAGTGGAACAGCCAATCAAACTAGGCGGGAAAAACAAAGGCAGAAAGTAAAGTAACACAAAACACAAGCAGAGAGGAGAATTACAAAATAAAACAGGAAACATTAGACCATAAACCCAAAGCCATGACAAATGGTGTATGTGGGAATGACTTGATGGATCTGTTCTTGGTTTTTGGCTTACAAAAGTCTAGAAACTCAACAGCCTTTTCCTTCAATTATGCTGGAATGCATTGACACCCAAAATGTGTTTAAATGATTGCGTTGTTTGTCAGTGTAGATCAAGTGTGAAGAATAATCCATCAGGTGAAGAATAAAACATAATCTAATACAATAAAGTGTGAAGTCAAGTTTAAAAGTGCTCCTGGGGCTATACTTTTTAAAAGACACATTAGTAAAACTCAGTTTCCATTCAAAAAAGATCAGATGATTTAATGTGTTCTGTCTTTAATCAAAATAAAATTCATTCTTTAATTTTCATGACCCATTGGGAGCCATGATAAATATGGCATATGGCACACTCCTATGGCAGGGCGCTATGAATATAAATGTGAGACAGGACTGCGGATGGCAGACGTTCAGTTTTCATTACCAAAGTCAGTGTCCGAACAAAAACGTCTGTTCTCTGTCTGCTGGAGAATGTACTTACTTGAGCTCCTACTTCTTGTGTCATGCTTTCCTCTGTTTGAAATGGACTGTGGAACCACTTTCACTTTTGGTTTGAACTACCCACACAAACTATCTACATGTCCCCTTCTGTTACCAGGTGACTCTTTGAATATGAAATATCCACTTTCAATTAAAATACAGCAGAAATAAGATTAAAACTAGAGCCCGTCAGCAGTTTATGATAGTGAGTGACTTAACGATAGGCACGTACCTTTATACAGCCCCGATGAAAACCTGCTCTGAATTAAATATAAATAAATAAAGTCTCTTCTGTTTGTTCCAGGGATCAAACCAACAGCCTTGTGGTTCATAATTAGCTTCCCTCGGGCTGAACTTCAGTACCTGCGTACAAAGTTTTTGCTTTTAAAGTTATATTTATATTATATTTCTTTCTGTCGACTGCAGCATTGTAGCATTATATTGCCTAGATTTACAGCATGAAAAGTAAGACTCTTATTATAATGCCGGCTTGAGGGATTGTTTTCACACAAAGCTTTTCTTCTTATTTCGTAGAGTTCTATCAATGGTGGACACCTGGTGTCTTGGTAAGACAAGCACGAGCACACACAAACCCACCCACACAAACAAAAATCCATAGATGAAGCAGACACACAGGTACACACACACACACACACACACACACACACACACACACACACACTGCAGTGTGTGTGTGTGTGTGTGTGTCATAAATAACAAAACCATGGCTTATTATATGGGGCTTCAAAACTGTGTTGTTTGTGTGCTCTTCTGAGGTCGCATTCTTCATGCCCACTGGAGAATTCAGCTAAACAGAACCACCACTTTAATTTATCTTGGAGGAAGAGGTTGAGAAGACAGGGGTACGAAGGAAGAAAGGGAGAAAGAGTGGGGAATACAATGATTTTTTTTTTTTTAAAGAAGGGGAGTTGAAGAAGGCTAGAGTTATATAACAGTGGGGAGTTAGGTACTTCCTTCCCCTCTCTCCTTTCTCTTCTTGTCTGTCTCTCTCTCTCAGTGCAGCTGCTTTGTGTCAACATGGGACCTTCCCTTACCTCACGTCATTCACATGGATGATCTCATGCACCCCAAACCGCTCTCAGACTGACTTTTAAACTGCGCACTCTCACTCATACGTTCACTGCTTTTTGGTCACTTATACACAGATGACAGCACTCATGTAAGAAGCTGCCTTACTGATTTCCTAATAGCTACAGTATGTGGTTGTTGTAATATATGGTGTTATATAACATGTGCTACACATGGAGTTATATGGCTATGTTAGAGGAAAGGTTAGCAGTGGTAACCCACAGTGTTTGTCATAAAGATGCCAAATGCAGGATACTAAACTTCCAATCCACTATTACTACAAAGTTCTTTCATACCAGAAGATTTAATAGGCAGACGCTTTCTTCGTTTTTTAGTCTTCAAATTAAGTAGAAAGTAGAAAGATTTCATTTAAAAGATGACAAATAAAGTGAGAGCAAGTGATTGACCATGTGCCTAAATAGGAGCATATTACCTGATGAAAGTCTGAGGACTGAAATGTTGTGAATTCATCCATGCTAGGGGCTCTGAGAGGCTGTACTAAGGCAGAGATGATGTAAAGCAGGCATAATGTTTAACATCAAACGTCAACCTAATGTTGCCACTAAAGGAAAAGTCAGGGGATCATTAGAGTCAGTAGGATATAATATTTTCACTGATTTGTAAAAGTTTTTGCTTCCTGGCGGCATTAGACGAAAGTTCGGGGGATCACTAAAGTCATTAGAATTCATCCTCTGAACACCATGGATATGAAGCAATGAACTTAATAGCAATCCATCCAATAGTTGTTGAAATATTTCAGTGCCAAAGTGATGGACCGATAAACAGATATTGCCATCCGCAGAGCCATGCCACCAGCACATGCCCTTCACTATTTCCAAAGTCTGAAGGTGACATATTTCAAATGGCTTCTGTTCGACCAAGGGTGAAAAGCAAATCCTCATAATCCAAGGATCTGGGTCTAGCAAATATATTCGGCTTTTAACCTTAATAAAATACCAAAATAGTGTTTTTTTTCTGCCAGTCAAGTAATTCATTAGTCAACATTGCTTCAGGTTTGGTTACTGAGAACACCTTGTAACACAATCAATAGAAATCAGTGTGTCCATTTGTATTTGTACAAATATTTGTATTATTTGTGTAAAGTAAAGACGAACAGAATAGCAAACTCATATCTGCTCACTCAGAACAAGAATGTATAACTTTGAACTGTTAACAGTCATCCAGTGAATCTGGAAGTGCAGCCCGTCCGGTAGCTGTGCTATGTCTCATATTACTCTGTAACATCAGAAAAAGACAGCTTCTTGTAAATGTGTACAAGTGATCAAAAGATGTTGCGTGCTTGTGCATGCAAATGCGCAATGATTCACCTACAGTAACCGAGCTGAAGCGTGGTCCATTTTTGCACGACTGACACAAAAAAAGCAAAATAAAAACTGTAGCATGCAGACACACTCTCAAACACACACACAGAAGGAATGCAGCCTCATAACCCCCAAGCTTTAGGATGTATTTTTAAAGCAACCCAACCCAAAAGAATCCATTAATGTCTTAGTTTCACTCCTTTTTTTTTTTATTAAAGTCATAAACAAGTCAGAGTTTTGGTTCCTTCGATTCCTACAACTGCCCTTTTTAATGATGTTACTGCACTGACACACCTGAGGCTACCCCATTCATTCTAGGCTAGATGCAGCATCAAAGACTTCTTCAAACGTTTCTTTCATGTGCGTGTTCTCACAACCTGGTCTCTTCTAGATAAGAAGTTGGTGCCACTTTTCCAGGAGGAGGACCATCAACAGAGGGCACTCATAGGCCTGGTGAGAGAGGGAAGCTAAAACCGGTCAAGGCTGCAGCACATGCACGCACACAAACACAAATGCTGAAAGTATTTTTGTACGGATAGAGCCTTAGTTCCTTTAAAAGGACAATCACAATGCTACAAAAGTATGTTTCAAAATTAACCTTCCCTTTTTCTAACCATATGCAGAAGCCAGACCCGAAATAAAAATTGATTATTCAGTTTGGTTTAAGAAGTTGACTGGCATGCAACCTGACAACTTTAGGATGAATGAACACCAACTTTGAGCCAGGGCTTTTGTTGCATTGACATATCGGGTGCATGGTAGCGATGGGAAAGATTCCCAAGCATTCATGTAACAGTAATTCAGCATATAACTACAGAGCTGGCCTTAAGAAAACCTCTAACGATGGACTTGGGCTGATATTAGGGATCCATATTTAAGTTTTTAGCTTTCTGTATTATCCTTGAACGTGGAACAGCTCTGCATTCAGCTGAGAAATGAAGTCTGTCACCATCATAGACCCTCTGGATTGTAATTGCATGGGCTACCGTGAACGCTAATTAAAACTGGGAAATTATGGTGACAGAATTATCACCCTACATCGGTACCTGACCTCACTCATGCTCCTACAGCTAGACGAGACCAGATCAGGTGCCGTTGAAGCTTGCAGCCAAGTTCTGGTTAGTCAGATTCTTCTGAGCTTAGCTGGAAACACTTCTTGTAGCATCACAATCCTCTGGTTTAAACTGGTAGAAGTATTTTGAACTTGAATGTTCTTGAAAACCTCAGCCCAATGAATCATTCGGGTAAAGGACAAATCATTCAGTCAGTCGTGAAGAGACATGCAGCTATTTCAAAAGCAGAAAGTCCTTTGACTTTCCGAAAAAGACAGACGTTAACATCCTGCCACTCAAAATCAAAGAGCGGAGGCAGAATAGAAACACATCAGCCGCAGCCCGGATTGTTCCTTCTGAGATCAAGCAGCTTCTTTGACATCCTGTAGTAGAAGTAGATGAAGCAAAGTGAAAAAGGCCATGAACCCTCATGGTAAAACATTGTAGAATTTCTCCTTAGATGTATCAAGTCTCCCAGGCTGTTGGCATACAACAGTTTAACATCGCCTGGAGGTGATTGTTCCTTTAACATGTAGACCACTAAAGATCTATACTGAAATGCTGATAGTTGATCATTTCCCTGTATATTCATCTTTTAAATTGAAAGTCTTGTTATGCTTCAGATGAGTCGACACTTTTTTAAAAAAGGGCATCTTAAGGTCCCTGTCCTGCTTTTCCCCCCCTTTTACTGTACGCTGTTTGATGGACAATTTCATATCTTCCATTTTTCATCGTGCTCAGCATAGTTTTAAAAAAGCAGATAGCTTCAATTTAATGGCGCTCAGGCTAGATGCTAGCAGTCTCTCAGCTATTCTTAGTAAGATCCCTCTTGTCTTTATTCCCTCCATCACTTCTCCCATCATCCTTAATGCCCCTCTTCTTCTTTCCTCTCACTCCCTTCTCGTTCTCCTTTCCTCCCAGTAGGATATCTGGTTATTCTGTCAATTTCACACTGTTTTTAGACCATAACTCATTTTCCGGGCTTTTCCACCTCTCACATCTACAGATCTCTTCCCTGCTCCTCTTCTTCTCTTCTCTCATCTCCACTGCACTCGCTGGTTAAATCAGTTTTGGGACGCTGTAGTCGAAAGGAAAAGTCGCGGTGAACTCAATTTGACCCCAATGAGAGCACGGAAAAAAAGTTTGACTCTCAGCCAAACACACACACACACACACACACTCGCATATTGTACATGTGCAGAGAATATTCATGTGTGTTTTTTTTGCTTCTCAGACGGTTGACAAGCTTCGAGAGCATCTCAGCAGACACCTGCCTCGACTGGGGAAGAAGAAGATTGACTCACTGGTTGTCAGCTATGTAGCTAAGTTGGTAGGTATACTGCTTGTGTGTGTGTGTGTGTGTGTGTGTGTGTGTGTGTGTGTGTGTGGGTGTGGGTGTGGGTCTACTGGAGATAAAGAGAGGTCAAGAAGCTCTGTATATTCCTGTGTTGTTTTTTTAAAAGGCTCATCGTTCTTCAAGTTATATTTATTTAATGTTTGTCCTTGCTCTTTTTCGGGAAGGTTAAGTGACACTCACAGAGAGGATCGCTGAGTGGAAAAGCCAGGGAGTTTTCCACTTTAGTTAAATGGTTGACAGAGCTCACAAATGGATATGTGCTCTTCAGTTAAAAGAGGTTGCTAGAAGCCATCGTGTCGTCACTTCAGTCCTCTAAAACAAACATCGCCTCTCTGGTTAAGACGTAACCTCAACCGCTCAACTCATTGACTCTCAGTTCCCCATGTACCCAACATACTACCATTACAAAAAAAATGTTTCTTTATTATTTCTCGTTTGATTTTAAATTTATAAATCCATGAACCTACGCCCTTTGTATCCACCCAAGAATAGCAGGTGGGATCTGCGTAACCATGCAGAAAGACATAACCATGCTTGGTCTCAGTTCCCCATAAAGGTTCCTCTAAAGTCAGTCTTTAGTATTCCTGGGTGGTAAATCCTTTCACAGGAGCCGCAAAAAGAGGACATACAGCATATATCAACACAACAGTATTAAATCAGGCCAAGGGTAAGGCTGGAATTGAATAGAAAGCAGGATGCACCACGATTCGGGACTTTATGGAATTGCAAATGACAAAATAAAAGAGACCAAAGAAATCCCCCCTGCTCACTGCTGGATCGGTCGACGGCCCTGCGCGGTACCGCGGGCTTGAGAACCTGCGCCTCCAGACTCAAAATGAAAGTAATGGAAATAGGCGTGTCTGTAATCATTCTGGCATTGCCTGTGCGACAGACAAACGAGATTATTGAATCTGTTCCGCTGAGTGAAAGTGAAACACTTTCTCATCGGGGGAGCCGGACTTATTTAAACATGCTTTCACGAAGACCGATAAGAAACTGCCTTCAGGGACGTTTACTTAGAAAACAGTCGACTAACTCACCAGTTGGGACGACGTGCTAACACATCTGGCTGACTCATGCTTTAGAAACTTTGGGTGGTACTGTTTCAAAGAGGGCTGACTTCCCTTCCACGAATAAAGAACATCTCCGCCTCTTGTCGGTGCTTATTGAGACTAATGGCTGCGTTGACACAGGGGAGAAGTTGGGGGTGAAATAGATTACAGCTTTTAAGAGCCAGGGAACTTCTGCTATGATACATTACGGCTCCACAGCACATTATTGTCAAAGTTATTTATTTCTTGTCCCTGTTGCCACCGACAACCGAGATACATTCATTTTTTTTAAATCCAATGTCATAGCAAAGAACAACCCGCTAATAGCTAAGTATGAATTACTAAAAGCAGGAATACATGTTAAAGTAATGCAATGAATTAAAATAGGCTGAAATAATTTTAATTATGCGGAAAAACTCATTCTGTACTCAAGGTTATTGAACTTTGTTTCAACTGGGGAGCTACACTGTGTAAATCTGGTCGCTTTGTCAGGCTGAGGCTCATTAAGACAAATCGCTGATTGCAGATTTTATTCCAATAGAATGTTACACAGGGAATACTGTGTATGAGTCTGTGGCTTTAAATCACTTGTTTGCCTTTTGTGTGACTTTCTTCTCAGCACAAAAACATCCCGGCTACATATTTTTATCCTTTTTTTTACTGATCTTCAGGGGTCTGGATTGCATCAGCGACAAGCACAAGAGATGTTAGTCAGAAAAGAAAGTAATTAAACTTGAATAATTTATTTAGCGTGAAAAGTTGCCACCTTCTCTTTTTGGCTGTAACAGTGAATATCTGATTTTGGAAAACAACTGTTTTAAATACATTACATTTAGTTCATAACGCTAAGAGACCGGTGGATGAATAGTTTGCTGATTAACAGCAGTTTTTGACTTGGAGTATTACCCTCTGTGTTGACAGTGCTGGCAAAATAAATCTCTGTAAATCCCTGTGACAAAAATTCAATGTAACAAATAATAAATAAAACACTGGGAAGAAGGTAACCACTGTCCACAGGAGAGAGAAATAGATTTCCAAAATATCAGACTGCGCTTCTTTGTTATTGTGGCTATGTGATTTAAAACATAAACTCAAACCAGCATGTATCGACCACAGAGCACTTTCCCTCAGGGTCAAACAAACACACCAACAAGTGGAAACAGTAAAGCTTCAATCACACAGTGCGAATTTTCACAGTTATATCCGGTTTCTCTCATTACACCTGAAATCAATGAATACACTTTATAACTGATAAGTTATAAAAAGTATACACACATGGACAAACATAGTAAAAGTAAAAGAAATCCCATAAAGGAGAAAAAATGGAAATAATGATAATAAAAGTACATCGAAATAAAAGGCAAAATACAGAAAAAAAGGAATAAATTGAAATAAAATGACACAAAATGAAAAATAAAAATCAGATAAAAAGATAAATATAATAATACATAATTAAGATAAAATAGAAATAATTTAAACAAAGTGAAAGTAGAAATAAATAATTAAAAAGGAAATTCTAGTGGAAAGAGATTAACAAGACAGGGTTAGAATGACTTTAATGACTACAGTGTTAAGAGAAGCAGCATGCCTTGATTTATTTGGGAATCCATTAACTCTCTTGTGTACAAACAAATGGACAATGTGCCAATGTCATAAACCTTAAAAGACCAGTGTGGGATTTAGTGCCACCTAGCGGCATAGTTGTGGATTGCAGCCCACTCCACTATGGAACTATGTTACATGAAAAACTCACACCAGCTGCAGATCTAAAAGTAACAAACACATAATAATTATTTTCAGGCTAATTTACACTAATGAAAAGATTGTTATGAGTAAATCATCTGCAAATAGAACCATGTAAATCTTGCACACTGGACCTTTTAATAAAGGATGTGCATGGATGGCGTGTAGCTCAGTGGGTAGAGTGCTCGCCCTGTGTGTGGGGGGCTTGATCCTTGCTGCGGGGGCCCAGGGTTCGATAAAGCTTGAAAAGCCCAAAACAGAACAGCGAAGCATGTTAGTACATCTGTCAGTTGCTTTTATTTTTGTCCATTGCGTAAGCGAAGCTAATTGAAATTCCCACCCTGAGGTCATTGGAGGACGTTGCCTCTGGTGTTAGTGGAAGGTTTCCCACTGTTGTGCAGGATGTGAATGAGACAGATCGTCTTCCTGTTATTCTACAGGAGATGAGAGAGTGGTGGTGTGTGGAAAGAAGGAGTGTGTGTGTTTGTATGTTCCAGCATATGCGGCAGGAACGTTTCCGACGAGTCAGGTGCACTGGAATGTTCCCAGATGCTGACACTGACGTGTGTTGTGAAATGACAGGGGCTGAGTGTGTGCGTGCTAAAACGCGTGTTCACACCCCCTCGCCCACTGTGTTGCTGGAAACCAAAATGGGAAGTAGGAAATATAAAAGAGGGAAGTGAGGAAACTGATCATAGAACAAGTGTACATTTTCATGAAGAAACCATCATCATAGCAGGAAAAAAAATGTCTAAATTGCATGTTTTTCAGGTGTGACCAGATGCTTGTGTTGTGCAAAATTTCCAGGCCTGTGACTCCGGCTGCACGTTAAAGAAAATGTTTCATTTGAATCTAATCGAGCGTTTCCTTCCCTGAGCGCTAACATGTGTCTCTGTGTGTGTGTGTTTGTGTGTTTAGCTGGAGCTCATCAGACACATGCTGGAGTCAGTCTGGCTAAAGTATAAACTCGGCCCTCATGTTTTGTCCCTGTGAGTAGCTCTCCGTCATCAGTGTGTGTCTTCTTTTTTATATTTATGCATGTGTAACCCCAGACCTCCTCCATCGCTTCCTGCTGTCTGTGTGTTCACATGTGCAAATTCCAGATAACCCCTTTTCGTGTGTCATGTTACACAACATTCCCGTCCAAAGATTGTCTGTGTGTTCTAGAAAACAGCGGGGCAGTCCAGCTGAGTGGTCCGTGTTTCACTTCATGTTTCGAATCTTAGAAGCCACAAAGGGTCTCTGCCTGCCCCTCCCACCTGGTACCCTACACACACACACACACACACACACACACACTTTTCGTTGTCATAATCCAGTCTATCTTTTTCTAACCCAGAATAACAATAAATGTGTGTTTGCACTGAGGGACAACAGACCCGCTCTGTTCCGCACTAATGTATCCAAAAATATGTTAAACATTAGCATAGTGCAGACATGGCGAAAACAAACTGTGAATATATTTTCTATAATTTGAATCCATTTTTCAGTTTTTGAGACCATAAATTCCCCCTGTTACACAATCCCATGATTTTTTACTCACTTATGTGTAAAAGTTTGTGGGTTAGAATCTTAAACTGTCTGGGGACGAGAAAGGAAGTGAGAAATGCCCTGAGGCAAGGCTCCACACCTCTAACACTGAGACTGCAGGGGTAAATGTGAGTGTGAGGCTGTAAAACAGCAGGTACACTAAGTCTGTTTCTCTCCGGTAAATAAAAGTTGAAAAGAACAATTACAGGTTGCCGTTTGTGTTAATAGATCCCTTTATTGTTCTTATGTTTTAAGCCACACTGGCAGAAATGTTTTAATTTATGACCAAGTACCTGTAAAACTAACGGCATTCACAAAACTGAACCTAACGTTACTAACTCTTCTCTGTCTTGTTTGACTTTTATTTTTCTTTGTTGCTTTAATCTTCTTTTTTATTCATCTGCCCTTTCTCTTTCTGTCCATTCTCCAGGCTATCACACCCTGTTAGCGGTGTTTGCTGTGCGTTGCCTCCCTCATCACACCTTCCTACAGTACATTGACCAAGGCATCCTGCAGCTCACTGAAACCTTCGTGTCGCGGCTCATGACAGGTACACAAACGAACATAAAATGCCAAATCTTTGCGTGTGTGAGAGGCTTTGCAAGGAAATACTGGTGATAAGACAGTGAGGAGACACTGTACTCTTTGTTCGTGGTGTAGTGTTGGTTGGTTGTTGGACCTCCGTTTTGAAACATCTCAACAACTTTTAGATCGGTTGCCATGAAGTTTTGTACAGATGTTCATGATCCTCAAAAGATACACCATTGGTCCTCAGGAGGATGAGTCCTAATGATCCTCTGACTTTTTCTTTCTGACATTTGCAACTTTTAGTGATATAGATTAGGTTAGGTTAGGTTAGGTTTCTTTATTTGTCTCCACCAGGGAGAAATCTGTCTTAGAGATAGGGGAGGTTACAGCACCATAAAACACATAACATACCACAAACAGTACAGCTGTAGCAAGCTACAATATACACATACCAGCATGACATGAAATAAAGATAGGTATTCACAATACATATACCAGTAATATTCATCCTGCCATAAATATAGCTCAATCATACATCCCCTAAAAATGATCACACCTAGATCAGCAACTATTGAATGGATTGCCATTAACTTTGATGCAGACATCCATGTTCCCCACAGGAAATCATAATAACATTGTATCACGTGTTATCATCTGGTCAAAATTTATATTTTATGACCAAACACCTGACATAAAACTTTTGTCATTCCCATCAACCTCAGCTATACTCTGTATCTAGTGCTAATTGCCAAATGTTAGCATGCTAACATAATAAATAAAGATAGTAAACATTATACATGTTATATAAATGTTAGGCTGTTAGCTTTAATATTGCCAGCATGCTGTAGTTAGAATTTAGCTCTATAGCACTATAGACTTTGTCTTGTTATTGTTTCATTCACTCAGTTAGAGCTGCTGTAAATCACAAAGTTTCATAAAATGTTGATTTCAAAAAAATTAAACAAATAATAATATTTTTTTAAAAGAAAAATCAAGCAATCATCGTTTAAATGTTTATACCAGTGGACAGGGTAGTATTTATTAGTGTTCATCATGTGAATTGTGTACACAGAGCAAAAGACCAAAAAAAGTATGAAAAAAAAATATTAATTTAATTTAAAAAAGACAGCAAAATATATTGAAAATATATAGTTATAAAAAGGTATAATAGAGACAGCAACAACAAAAGACAGGAAAAAGCTATTTTTGGTATTTAAGATGATAAATTCAGTCCAAATTTTAAACACAAAAGAGACACACTGTATTCAGACGATCGCTGAAGAATACTTCAGCACATTGTTTTAATCTCTATAAACTCAACTACATTAGTGTGAATAATTTTAAAATATGAAATCGTTTATAATGCTGGCACCATTTTGTCATTAAGGGATGGGTGGGCACTTTTGCTCGTAGTGTTGCTTTTATAGTTGGGAAGCCTTGAGACAAAGAAATATAGGAAGGGATTCAGACAGTGTTTGAAAAAGTAAAAACACTCCGCAAATGTCAGTATCTTACTAACATGATGCACTTTGTCTGCTGTGAAAAACACAGTCACGTGCACCACACGAAGAATGAGAGGAATAAAGCAAAGAACCAGGGAGACGACGATTATTGTAATGAGAATTTTAGTAGCTCTAAGCGGTTTCCTGTCAGGCATTTGTATTTGGCTGATCCTTCTAACAAGTAGCAAGTAGAAAGACAACAACACTATTTGGCTGAAAACTATAAATGAGACGTAGAATATTTGGAGCGCCGGTGTGATCATTCGATTATTGCAAGAATATCCGTCAGTGCACTTGTCCTGAGTTTTCACCTCCGTTAGTGAAAACACAACTGGAAGAGCCAACAGTGCTCCGAGCATCCACGCAGTAAACGGTAGAAACCGCTGCCATCTCCGGCCCAGGTTTGTCCACTTTCGGGGGTGAAGAACCTGGCAAATAAAAATAGATATTTTTAGTTTTACCACTTTTGTACCTTTTCACAGAATAGCTAATGTATGCTTTGAAAGCAAAAAAACACAAGAGCTGACAACAATCCATGATAACACTGCATATATAAAACTTCATCCCTTTTAAATTGAAGCCATACATCCTGAAATGATAAGAGTTAAAATACATTACACATATGGGCTTAACCGTGCATGTAAATACATTGTCTTGAGCTCAATCTTGGAACCCATTGGCCAAGTCTGAATTTCGCCTCTGGGGCCAATGGCCAATGTTTCTGCTCTTCCAGTATAAGCCTGTGGATATCCAGATAATGCATATCTGGATCAGGATGCACTTCAATCAGCAACTTGACATATTTATCCGTTAAATCCTTGGTGCTACTTGTATCTTATTTTCCTTACAAATTAGAAAATCTTTCTGGGAATGTTGGTCACATACCTGGAGGAACCTCTGAAGACCTATCAGCACCAGAATGTTTAAGCTGGAGGTGATGCAGAACAAGAAGAAGTAAAAGAAAAGTTGACAGACTCCATGCGTCCAATTCGCTCCTTTGAAGAAAATCTCAATCCCAACAGGCAAGCAGAGCAGGCAGAGGAGGTCCGACACTGCCAGGTTGAAGAAGAGGCATTGCGAGGTGGTGGAGAACGGCAGATGCCGAATCAGTTTTACAATCACGGTGATGTTAGCAGGGATACCAAACAGGCAACTGACTGCAATGAGCAGACCAGTAAGGATGTACCAAGGACTAAGGTCAGAGATTAGAGGCATTCCTGAGGAGGAGCAATTGTTGATGGAGGTGTTGAAGCCACCGTCAGCACTCATCATGGAGGAGAAAGTGATCAGACCCAACAAACACCAAAGCAAATCTGAAAGATACATTTTATGTTTTGTGTTGATCTCAGGCAGCATGACCTAGTTGCTGTTGTGAAAACCGCGTCCTAGTTACATTTACCCACGCAGTGGTCTCTGTGTGTACAAGTCGAAGGTTTAATGTAGAAGTCGGCTTCAGTTCTATCAAAACTATTATTTACTCTATCTTTGAGTCTTTTGTGGCTGAATATTGGAATACTGACTTAAACTGAGACAAAATTAGTGACCACGCCATCTAAAAACAACGATCTAATACTGTTGGAGACTGGAGACAGTCTTGTTTGCAGATGAATCAAAGTTTAAAGCAGAACTAGAGATGGCTGTAGTGGGAGATTTGTGCAATGGTGCATTAAAATATTGGCCAAAGAAAGGAAAGAAATATTCAGGCACGGGAGATTTTGCCAGTGTCGGACTTGTTGACTCACACTGGTTTAACACAAATTGACCAAACAAAACTTTATTTTCTTCAGTGGAACATTGTTACTTCTGTCTTAGTTAAATAGTAAAAGCTCCGATGGGACATTGGACCTTAATCTTTCAGTGCCTTGTTTGAGGTGCTGCCACGGGTTTTTCTCTACAGAAAAAAGTTCAAAACACAATGTGAATTAAATATTTTTATTACCCGGGGCATGACTCTAGGGCTCACTGCTTTGGTTCAGGCTGAAATATCTCACAACTATCAAATAGATTGCCAAGGAAATTTGTACGGACAGTCCTGTTCTGTAGTAAGTACAGACTTTGGTCATTTTATATTTTGCTTTAGTGCGACCTAATATCTTGTTTTACGCCTTTTAATTTTAGCATTACCACAGTCACCCAGGTGGCTGATAGTGTACCACAACTGTTATGAACTAATTTCTGAATTTCTGCAGAAACCAAAATCTACAGTACAGTAATGTGATGAATGACCCAAAGCATATAAATCATCCCAAACAAGATCTGCAGGAATAATCAGATCAGCAGTCAAGGTCACACTTTTTACTATTTTATCCTCTCTGTGGGTGGCCTGAAGCCACAGATCTCTTCTTGTACTGTCCTTCATTGTTTGGACAAGCAAAGAAAACCGTAAAAATGTGACGCAGGAGCTTTTAGGCACGGTGCCACAAGGCTTTTTTTTTTTTTTACAGCGCTTGTTTTCACCAAAAATTGTGCACGGTCGTCCCGAAGACTAGAAAGTGATGTACTCCTGCTCTCAACTAATGTCAATTTTGATGACAGTGGAGTCTTTCAGCAAATCACATGTACCCTCAGCCACCAGCAGTCTGAATATTAGTTTATGTAGAGAAATTAACTCATGACCACTGAACCTGTAAAAACAGGTCACCGCACACAGCTGTGACAACTTGTGGAGCATGTGAGCAGGATGCTGCAGTTATCTTTATATACTTTTTGGAGGTTTAAAGGTCAGAGGTCAAGGTTAGCTACCATGGGGATTCAGTGCCTTGCTCAAACACACTGGTATTGTTATTTTGTATGTCTTGGTGTGGATTTCATGCCATGGAAAGCACATTGTTCAAAGGCCAAACATGACTTGGCACTGAGATCAACAGAACCAAAATATCTGGCCCTCCTCATCACTCCTGATCTTGTTGTAGTTTAGATGGGATTTTTTTTTCTTTCATGAAGAGAACAAAGATCCACAAAGATAAAAAGATTATTTCAAGGACAGAGTCCAAATGGTTTCCAACTTCAAAGTGAAAGGAAAGGATGTTACAGGACTTTGAAGTGAGGGTTCATGCGTCACCTCTCCGCAGGGATTAATCACATAAGTATATAGATATTTATTTAAAGTTTTCCTATTTTATTCCGGTTAATTGACAGTTGAGGGGTGCACTTTCTGCCTCATTACAAACACGCACCAACATTCATATTCTCATCTATAATTCCCCCATGTAACCAACCTTAGCCCGGTTTGTGAAAAGCATTGAATATAACAAAATGACAGTCCAGTCCTAATATGAGACTTATGTCTACTGCACAAACTCACCAGAGCTCTTGTATATTTTCTCCAATCTTTAAAATTCTAATTCTTCAGGTTTTATTATCCAACAATTAGGATCTTGCTGCCTTTTTTAAGGTGAGGACAGAACAAGACTACAGTCATGTTAGCCATGTTGTTTCCTGTTACACTGCACACTCAAAAAATGAGTTTATTAAGATCATCACAGTGCTAATGTTTTGTATTGAATGTCATTAGTGTTGGACAAATGAATGAAAAGTCAGACGACCACCAAAGTGATTTTGATTCATCCTCTGGTGGACATGAACGTGTATACAACAATCCATCCAATAGCTGTCAAGACGTTACACTGAAAAAAACACACAAATTTAAATCTGCTGATAACTAGAGAAAAAAAATTGAGGGAATCCCAATAGTCAATATGATTCATCCTCTTGGGAACATGCATGTCTGCACAAAACTTAATGAGAATCCAACTAATATTTGTTGAGATATTTTAGTTGGGAGCAAAATGGCGCACTGACCACCTGACTAGCATTGGTATCCCCAGAGCCAAACTGCTCGGATGACTAATAACTTCTTCGGGTGGAGGAGTTTAGGGACTTCTCGGGTAAAATAGATAATCAGGTGTATCTGCAGTAATGGTTTTGTATTGTATTAGTGAATAAAGTTTGATAAGGTGTTTCATAATCTGGACAGAACCTCATTCATCTTGTGCTCGCCCACATTTTTTTTTTTTTTTGTTCCTAATAACAATACACCCTGAGACAAGTTGGTTGCCATGGATATTCTAGATGAGCTACATCTCCCAGAATTGCTTTCAGCACCTGGGAGTCATCTTAGGAGCAGCTTGAAGCAGGTTGCCGGGTTAAAGGATGTCAGAGGCTGTCTGCTTTGTTTTTGAATGGATGGATCTGACTGCAACACACAAACAAAAACAATACACCTTCCCGAAATGTCTTAGAGCCAAAATAAGAATCCTCTCGTGAAGCCTTGTTTGTCAAAAAAAAAAAAAAGAGATATCCCTCTAATGTTTTCTATCCAGGGAAATCAGCATATGGCAAGAATAGTTATAGTAGTGGGATTTTGTTGATTTTATTTGCATTTATTTTACCTGCCGTGTCTCCAGAAAAGAGAAAAAAATAACCCTTCAATCCCATGATTCCTTTCAGTGGATTTTGAGCAATTAACTCAGACGTACAAGCAAAGACAGAGGAGGTGTGATGTGGCATCGTTTGTCCTCCCATGTGAGATTTATCTTCAGAAGAGTAATTAGCATCATGTCTGACTCTCTTTCTTTCTTTCTCTTTGTTTTTTTAGACTTGGACAACAGTGACGCCAACGAGAGACTGAAGTTCAGCATACTGAAGAGACTCCCTGAGGTACAGTGTGTGTGTGTGTGTGTGGCCCAACATGAGGTTTTTATGCAGAGCCAGGACTAGTTCAGATTGGTTTGTCTGACAAGGAAAGATTAAAAGGAGCTTATTCAACCTTTTCTTTTCCATCTGCTGTAATCATTCCAGAAATAGACTTGAAGTAACGTCAGCCGTTCTCAATGCTGACATGTTGAGTGTACAAAGGAGCAGGGAGCTGAAACGTATCGGACCATGGTCAGGGTGAATTTCTCAGCCTGGATGTTATACCAATGTCTATATAAAGACACTCTCCTCACAGTCGTCATAAACAGGAAAATTAGCTATAGAGATCAAACCTGTTATCTGAACCGAGCTGTAAGCATGTTTAACTCTGCTGTGAAGTTGGACTTTTTGCCATATTATGGCAGCCTGTCCTTAAGTGGCTGCTGGCTTCATTCCCCAGCACCGGAGGTTCCCGCTTGTGTTATACACAGTAAAAAACAATGCATAAGGTTTATTATAATCCCATCTATTAGCGAGGGGGATGTTTTGATCTTTCTCGAATGGTTCTCTGCCCAAACTTCCCATTCTGGTCCAATTAGGAGTTTGAAGTTATTTTAGGTCTCATCTCCCTCAAGCCCCCCTCAAGCCAATCACAAAGCACTTGTGTAACTGGCTGCTGTGTCAGTGTGTGTGTGAGTGTGTGTGTGCTGGGGAGGGGGTAGTGTCATGTGTGAGTCTGTGTGTGCGTCCCTACCTCTTGTGTAACTTCCACGTGTCCCCGTGTGGATACAATATATCTGCGTGTGTGTGTGTGTGTGTGTGTGTGCGCGCTCCATCGGCATTGTGATCAGAGGAATGTCGAGTGTTTAGTGTTTCTGCTCAGTTTCCTGCCCGTCAGACATTTGGTGGGTGAGTTTGGCAGGCAGGAGAGACTCAGCAGGTACAACACACACACACACACACACACACACACACACACACACACACACACACACACACACACACACACACACACACACACACACACACACACACACACACACACACACACACACACACACACACACACACACACACACACACACACACACACACACACACACACACACACACACACACACACACACACACTCCCAAAGAGGTGGAAAACAGGAGATGTTGGCTCACTGTAGGAAATTCATCCCTTCCCGCTCATGCTACACTACATTCATACTATTACACACGTATTTCACCATCTGTGCCTATGTGCTTTCGATAAATAAATTATATCACACGTACAAAAGATCGGTAGAGATGTTTAATTGATGATTTGCTCCCCTAAAATCCTCATTTTTGGACGTCATGGTACAATTTCCGTATTACAATTATTCTGACGTCTTTACAAGCTGAGACATTTAAGTTTCACTGATGCAGCTTGAATTGGTAAATCAGAAGTTTAAAACACACCAGTGCTTTAGTTACTAAGAACTTAGGAAGGATTTCATGAGCAGCTGCAGAGTGGAGGCAGAGATGTAAAGATTTAAAGACTCAGCTCTTTATGTTCATGGTTATTTTATGCGCTCTTTCTGAACCATGTCAGTGCATTTAGTTACTGTAACATCGGGATAAATCCTCAGTGTCTTTCCAAGGCTTTTAAGGAGTGTTCCAGCACGGTAAAACAAACACTGAGTCACTTGTTTGCTCATCATATTCACATTGCAAATTATTTTAGCTTGTAATTCTTCATCACAAGGTCCTTTTTTTGTCTCCTGAGCTCATTAAAACACGTCAATGACACCAAAAGGAAAATAGTTTTAGCGCAGATAGAGTGTAAGAATTAATCAAATGGGGATCTTAGCTGCTCTCTTAGCTTGTCTCATCTCGTTTCCTCTCACCTCTGACGAGAACACAAAGCTGCTGAATCACTTCAAGGATTGTATCAACTTGGCAGCGTGTTTGAAGCTGGACAGAAAGCAGCCCAGAGGAAAAGCTACGTCCGCTCTTATTGTCAGTCACACTTGGACTCTCTCTTTGCTTAAGTGTTATTTATTTTATTTATTATTTATTACAGCGCCGTGTTTTTCACAACATTGAAAAATGAGATTTCTCTCCAATTCTTCATTAGCAGTCAACTCTGCGATAATGGTCTGGAGTTCCAGTTGGCAAAATAGAAAGGGACAGATGTTCACATGCTTTGGGGATGATTTTTATTCATGACGACATCAGCTACATGCCTGAAATGTGAACTGTGTGTGTGTGTGTGTGTGTGTGTGTGTGTGTGTGTGTGTGTGTGTGTGTGTGTGTGTGTGTGTGTGTGTGTGTGTGTGTGTGTGTGTGTGTGTGTAGCCCATGGAGAAGACGATCTACCATATGTGGGACCATCCTGTCAGTTCAGCTTCAATCTCCAGAGATTATGTCAAAACTCTGCTGGAGAAACACAACAAAAACAAGGTAACGCAATCTAGTGTGTCACACAAACCGCAGAGAGAACACAACTTTCTCTGAGAGCACTGCGGATTGACAAAAACAACCAGACAGTGTGTGACATGAAATGTTTAGTGCTGAAACGATTATTTGAGAGACATCTTCGTCATTTCATTAACAACAAGGTGGATCTATGATCTGTCCTAATGTTGGCAGGCCAACGTGACGTCGTATCCGTGACGCGGTTTCAGAGTGTGCTGGCTCATACAAGCACCCACCTGTCAATCAAGCAGCCACGTTGATATTTATGCATAACTTTAAGCCTTAATGTAATTTAAATGGGTGAGTTTAAAAAAAGATTCAGACTCATGAACGGAGAAATTAGCTTCAGAGAGCAGAACAGTTTTTTGTACCAGGCTTATTAAACATGTTGGGGGCGGTTGGGAGCGTAGTGGGTTAAGCAGCCGCCCCTTGTGTGGAGGCTATAGTCCTCGCTGCAGCTGGCCCCGGTTTGAATCCCGCATCGGACGGCTAATTTACTGCGTGTCACTCCCCCTCTCTCTTACACCTGCTTCCTGTCTATCTTCAGATGTACTATCAATAAAGGCCAAAAAAAATAATCTAAAAAAAAAAACATGTTGGACATTTCAACATGGGGGCTTATGGAGATTGACTCATTCTGTAGCGAGCCTCACAATGCTAACGTGATGATGTCAGTTTAACGTGTCTGCCAATCAGGTATTTGTTCACAAACCAGAGAAGATTTAAGAAACGTTTTACAGAATGTGACAGAAATGGAAAATAATATATACAACCACTGACACTGAAGGCAAATCTAGATAAAGTGTAAAAATACAAACTATCACAGGTGCCTGTGTGTCAAAGCAGCATTATGAGGAAGTTATTAACAACGTACAGACACACTTAGTCCACCTTCCACCTTCTCACCCGCTCTCTCGGTCACTCTCTACTAGAACAGGCTATTATATTATATTATATTCAAAATTCACTCATAAGTATGCATGTACTTGTGTGAGAGAGATAAACAAGAGACAGAGGTTATGTATTTAATGAAGGGTTACTTGTTTTGCTGCTACTCTACGATAAATAACATGTAGAACAATGTGTTGCGTTTATTCGACCTAGATCTTCCCACCGCTGTAGGCGGGAGACAAATCGAGCCCTGTCAGCTCACTGACCTGTGCGAAGTGTGCGATGTTTGTCGGAAAAACAAATTCATTCATAAGTTTTCAGGTCAAGTTTGGCGCCAATGTGAGGAACAATGTTTGTGTAATACATCCCACAATGACCAGAAAAGAAGCGCTATGTTTGTCAGATAGGATGGACTTATTGGACGGTGTGGAAACTCACTTGTCACAGCAGCTCGTACACACAAGGCTGATACGAAATTTCTCATAAATAAATATAGATAAAAAGTGTATGCTGGTGTCAAAGAGTGTGACAGCTGAAGGACCTTTGGAAGCGCTCCTGCTTCACATGGTGGGAGCAGCAGTCTGTGGCTGAAGGAGCTGCTTAAAGGCCTCCACAGTCTCATGCAGGAGGCGACAGGAGTTGTTCGTAATGGATGTCAGCTTTGCTAACATCCTCCTCTCTCCTCTGCTTCCTCTATGGGAGAATTATTACCTCATGATGAGTCTTTATTTATACCCACAGACACCATGAGTCCTCTTTCTCTTCCATGTTGAACCGCCATGTTCCTACAGTAGCCCAGAATAAACAAACCAACTCTGGCTCTAGATAGAGAGTCACTCAATCAGCATCTAAATCTGGTCTTTGAATTTACAAGAATTTAAATGTGAATTTCAAAAGGCATCCCCTTGGGCTTATTGTCCCAATTTTCTGTCAGGGAATCGTAGACAAAGAAAGTCAATAAATCTTTTTTTCTGCAGATACAGTCCTCCATGGCCTTATTTATTAAATGTGTTTAAACACTGACCCCTCAGCTATACAGCCAACGCAGCATCTCTCCACTCCACGCTGCCATTGGCCAGTTCCAGTCAGCTTAATTGGCTGGCACGCTGGCACGGGGAGCAGTGCCATTCCATGCAATGACAGATAATAATGTATGGCTGCCCTAAAAAGTTTAAACCGCAGCCAACTTTAAAACAAGCGAGTCAAAGCGAGCAGTATCTGGATTTGCTGCAGATTTGTCTCGACTGTGTGTACCCCGGGAAGAAAAAGCTGCAGAATCCACAGTTACGTTTTTGCTTTTCCTTCCTCCTCAGGGATTTGCATTCACCGGCAGAGACAAGCCAGGCTTCAGACCTGAGTTTCTGCCTCTTACCTACCTGGCAAAAATACTCTCTGATATAGAGGAACAAGGTATTGTGTGTGTGTTTGTTTGTGTGTGTGTATACTGCCTTTGGAGGATTAAGAGTGTATGTGTGTGTGTGTTTATGTGCATGCTTGGTCAGATCTCCATGATGAAGGAGGAGGCGTGTGTTAGATCTCTCTCTGCTTCTTCCTGTCTCCCAGCTCTGGACCCTTTCGAGGAGCAGGAGAACGTGGACGCCAGGTTCGTGGAGGAGACGGCTCTGAAGCAGACACTCGTACTGCTGGGCTTTGAGGAGAAATGAAGGAGAGGAGAGGAGACGGACAGACGATGGATGGATTACAGGGGGAGGGAATAGATGAGGGGGAAAATATGTTGGAGAGAACAGACATCATTGACTGGGCCTTGAGGACAAGTAACGGATGGACGAATGATGGAGGGGAGATGAATGGAGAGATTGAAAGGCAGAGCGCGCATAAAGAACTGTTTGATGACAAATTAGGGTGGGACGGAGGGACAGATGGATGGAGACGCCCAGAAC
Source organism: Collichthys lucidus (assembly GCA_004119915.2). Classification (NCBI taxonomy): domain Eukaryota; kingdom Metazoa; phylum Chordata; class Actinopteri; family Sciaenidae; genus Collichthys; species Collichthys lucidus. The sequence goes on along the minus strand of CM014099.1, from coordinate 11,257,212 downwards.
GAGAAGATGGAAGAGCTGTGCTGCGGCGTGAAATCTCACTTCACACAATACAGCCACGTATGAACAGTACGACAACTTCTAAACTCAGCAGGGGACGCAGTTAGATCTTCGGCTAGAGGTTTAATTCAATTTGGGGAAACAAATTCTGATTGAAAATCAATAACTGCAGGCAGCTATTTATACCAACTCATATTTCTATAGCGGCAACAATTCTCTCCACTTTCTCCCACACAATTTATGAACGTCGATGTCAAATACTGCAAACCGTATTGATAAATCAAACTAACTTGTTTATCCTCCTCCAGAGCTTCCTGTAATGCCGCTGCACCCCATCAACTTGATTACATGCTGACAAAAGCTCGGAAGATAGAGTAGCTTGATATGGTCGGTCAGTGGCAGCTGTGCATTAAATCTGATTTTAACACCGAGTTATACAGAATCTTTGCAGCCGAATAACTCAGCGAGACTGACGGACACTTGCAGAGATTTAAAATTACACCCGCATCCGGATATTTAGTGCACCGATTGTAGCAAACACCGAATTGATCATGTTCATAAAGAGAAGTCGATGGGCGCGAAGGATTTTCAAGTTTCGAGGCAACATTTTGTTGTTCTATAGTTCGTTTCTGTGTTTGTATGGAAAATTATTTATAATTTGAAAGGCTCAGATACTAGTGCTGGTTTGTTTCTGTGCAGCACGAAAAGATCTGATGACGTACGAACATACTTTGACAAACTCAAACTAGCTTCCTTTTGATACTATTACACACATTCTTCTTATTCTTGTGAAATATACATTAATATTTCTACATAATCTTCAGGCAAAGTTCTCAAATGTTGTCGAAACACAAGCTACCGCACAAGAAGTTTGATAATTACACCGTAGAAAAGTCTAAAGCTAGCTTTGATTTACAGTGAGACAGTTTAAAAGACACTCACTCACACACCAGTAAACAAATAAAAAGTTGAATATATAAGAACACTCAGGGTTCATGAACTTTATTTCTACAGCACATTACAACATGAGTCTACATAATTCCTGACAAACCACGGGATCAAACAGGACAGTACGGGGTTAATAATAAAGGCAATCACTGAAATAAGAAGAAACAGAATGCTCTGATGTTACTCAGCCTTCCCACACACACACACACACACACACACTCAAACGTCTGGTTTGAATAATGTACACGTGCCCTCAATCATGACTTTAGCTCTTACTGTAAGTGGAGAGATTCTTTGGTAGTGTGTGTGTGTGTGTGTGTGTGTGTGTGTGTATGTGTGTGTGTATGTGTGTGTGTGTGTGTGTGTGTGTGTGTGTGTTCATAATACTTTTTACAGTTACTGAATGTTGGCACTCGATACCACTGATTGTTTACAGCTCGTGTCATGCTTTTGATTTGAGAAAAGAAAAAAGGGATCTTGTAAATCACTCATGTTTCTCATGTTTACCAAAAAAAGATAAATAAATCATTTCTTTTCAAGTTTGATTCTTCTCTCTCTCTCTCTTTCACTTTGACAAACATGGCATGCAAAGAAGCATCGTGGCAGCAGAAAGACTGACTCACGTTTCCAACGAATTTCCTTTGAATCTTGCAAAATATTCGTAACTATTTACACTGGAGGCTCGAGGTGAATTAGGAAAGGCTCTCAACTTAGAGTCAAATGTTTTGTAGCTTTAACATCTCTGGCGCAAAGGAAGTGAAAATAAATTCATCATCAGTGCACGCTGAGTCACATTCTGTGAAAAACACATCCATCGTGCTTGTTTTATAACATGAACGCCAAATTATACAATCTTTTTTTTGTTTTATGACCTTGAGGTTTACCACCTTGGTAACAGTCGTCTCAAAACATTTCTCTTGTGGGGAATTCCTCTTTTAAATGCTCGATTGCCTCCTCCACACTCTGTTATGCAGCCGGTGTTATGTAGCCGGCTAATAAGCACAAACAGTTGGGGGGGCTAAGTTTATCTGACAGCTCTCACCATTAGCCCAGGGTGGACGATCACACACACATCACCGGGTGGACGTGGCTGCCTCCAAATCAGATTAAACTCAACCTGACGGCTTCTTAAGCCTTTTAGGAAGTTGGCTCACACTGCAAACTGAGCTTACACCAGTGGTTCTCAGAAGTTTCTTGGTCTGACGCAGCCCCACGTGTCAAGAGTCCATCTATATTGCTGAAACACTATGTTTCAACTATTTATCTAGAAACCCATCCTAACCTTTAGCTAATTAATGTAACTGATAATTAATTCTTTTTAGCTGACCTTCATTTTATGCAAATATTTCCTGACATTTTAGAATTGAGGTGTGCTGAATGACACCTGGGTGCACAACACGCCATCTGTAATGGCACCTATCCGTCAATCAAAGTGTCCACGCTGTTAATTCTGCATAACTTTAAGCCTTAATATAATTTGAACAGGTGATATAAGATGACTTAATACAGCTGTAATAAACGAGGAAATTATCTATAGAAACCAAAACTTTTTTTTTGTACCAGACTGTAAACATGTTTATTTCTGCTGTGAAGTTCAACATTTTAACATGGGGACTTATGGAGACTGACTTGTTTTGTAGCCAGCCTCTAGTGGACGTTTGAGGAACTGCAGTTTTTGGCACTTCCACTTCATAGCTATGGAGGTTGCCATTGTTACAACTGGTAACTCATAACTCATGAACACAAATACGTGCTTGTGATTTATATTTCTCTTTTGGCAGCTGCGTCAGTAACTAAATAATCTGGAATCACTGGTGCACATAAGTGTCCTGACATGAACTCGGTTCACATATGCACAGTAGACGTGCTTACAAGCTGCAAAACATGCTCACAAAGACCAAAACTACTTCCACCTCAAGCTGAGATCAACAGATGAGAAGACTTCCAGTAAATTTTCAGAAGCTTCAAAGACTGGGGACTTTGTTTTTTTCGTCACTTCTTATCAACTGAACTCTCCACCCCATTTAGAGCTCCGCTTTAATCGTGTTTTTTCCCCTTTGACTGGCCCCTGCCACCTTTTTCCAGCTGCCATCTCTCTTTCCTCTTCATTTAAAATTCTCCTCTCACCTGTCGTTCTCTTTGCTCTTTCACTGCCTGATCTTCTTCCTCTCTGTATTTACACTTTCATTTCAGGCATTAAGCAGAAACTCTTAGCCTAGCTTAGAGGTTAAACCCGCCGCAATTTATTCATCAGCTTCCAGGATTACAAAGTGCGGCGGATGAAACGGCAACAACAGCGAGAATATGTCAAAATATTCCAGTGTCCCGCAGAAATGAATTCCTCTTATCCCCCTAGTAAGACGATAATGATGTATTCTAAAGTAAAGAAATGCATACAAAACTGTACTGGTGGACATGATGTAACAAACAAACAAACATTTTTTCTCCCTCATGTCCTCGCTCTTGCTTTCCACTCTCCTACAGTATTTAGTGTTACTGCAAGCAAGAGTGTAAACAAGCTCTTGCCAGTAAATTTAAAAAAAGAAAAACAAAATCACAACCAGATGCAAGTCCGCAAGTACAACAACAGCAGTGGTATGCTGGACAGTAAAGACTCAAACATACAGAAGAATCAGAGAGGAGGGAGAGAGGTGAGAGCAGATAGATGAACAAGTGTGATAGAAGCGAGCACACACGGGGACAAATTGTTATGCCCGGCTCGTTCGAGAGCACAACCGAGAAGGGAGAACCACAGCTCTTATGTTTCCTCATGATTACACTTCAAATTCTGTTCTCTAATTAATTCATGGTTAATTGAACTGGTCGCCAATAGAACACAACCAAACCGGGCAGAACAAAAAACTACGCAGGGTGCCCGGAGGCACCAACCATCCAGGAGGGAGAGGGCGCCATCTTAGAAAGGCCATGCCTGTATAGATGAGGCCACAGGTGACGCGGATCTCCCCGACCAGGTAGGAGGGGAGAACCTATGAAGGGAGGAGCACAGAGAGCAACAAAACACAAAACGCTTTGCTGCTTTCAAACCTTTGTTCGATTCCTCGAGTGGACCGTAAACATTTCTGGAGGACACGTGAACAGAAACATATGAATATATTGTTGTTTGTTGTTCTACATCTCGAGAGGTTCGAGAGTTGGTTTGCGGATGTGTCTCATGTTGGCTCCGGGCTGGGAGGGTTTGAAGGGCGCCTGGGCTCCGTAGGGTTTGGGCACAGGGAGCGAGTCGCTCTGCGGGATGTACGCGTTGGGACGGCTCGACTGGTTCCATTCGTCTTCCTGAGCGACACACACACACACACACACACACACACACACACACACACACACACACACTTTTAATATTTAATGTAGGGCCGCATGACCTTGGAGCCAAAAAGTGAAAATTTAATTTTCCTGAATTTTAATCATGAAAATGGAATAATTAATTTAACTATTTATTTTTTTTTTTTTACCTCAAGACAAATGCAAGGGCACCGGTGAACAGCTGAGTACGTGAACTCAGAATCACAAGGCTGATTAAAGGTTTCCTTTTGCATATTCACTTCAGTAATTGAATATGCACGTTAGAGAGGTTAATGACGGCGCACTGGAAGTGCTCTGCGTTTGTTATACAGGAGCCACTCACAAGGCAGCGACTCAGGTATGTAGACCAACAAACAGAGTAGCAAACTGGGGAAGAAAGGTGACTGAACGTAGTATGATTCTTGGTGCTGGTGCTGCTCTGTGGTCTATAGGTGCTGGTCTAAGTAATTCAGAAACTGCTGATCTACTGGAACCCTCTCCAGGGTTTACATCTTTGAAGGCACAACACGTTGAACCTTGAAGCAGAAGGTGGTAGCGCCTTGTTGAATCTATGCCATGAAGAATAAATCCTCTCCTAGCTCTACCTGCAGCTGGACATGCTAAATCGATCCCTCTTCAAGAACTGTCACTTGATACTATGCTGTAGTACTTATTGCGGCTCTAACCTGTCCTTGTCGACAGAACGACAGAAAACTGTTTCCTCCTCTAACGAAACTAAAATATTGCTCGTAGGATACCGACAGTGACTGACAAAGTTGATCTGAGTCAGTCTGCTGAAAAAAAGAGAATTGTCCAGTGTGCACACACGTCCTCATGACACAACAGTCTTCCCTTTTGACTTTCACCCCGCAACAGCATGCAAATGAACTGTGCCTAAATCTCGCTGAGACTTCAAAGAGACGGCGATTTTCTCATGCATACGAACAGTTTATCCGCTGGCATGCGATCTAAGGGGCGCGCACATAATGGCTTCGAATGCAAAAAATAAAATAAAAAGGCGCTGCCAATACATAAACAGGAAAAACATATTTGTCTTATCAGGTCACAAAAACATATTTCTATTTGGAGAAGAAGGGGAAGCTTAACGCACAATTAAGAACAACTTCAGAAGGAGTTTTCATATAGTTTCAGTTTCAGCAGGTTTCTTCAGATTTTTTTGTGCATGCACAGTATTTTTTTGCAGGGAATAAACTGGGTGAGAAAATACAGCTTGGGATAACAACAGGCAGGCTGCAGACAGCTGGACTGGTTTCAGCCGATCCCTCTGTGTGTGCTTTTCTTGTGCGGCAGACAGCCCCTACTTCTGTTTGTCAGCCGCTCTGCCCTTCTTGTCCCGTGTTTGTGCATGTGGTGAAAACTATTCTTGTTCCTGTCTTATCTGCGCGTGTGTGTGGAAAGTTTTCTCTGCTCACTTCTCTGTCTGTGCATGTTCAGGTATATAGAAGCCCTTTTGTCCCCCCAGAATCTCAATCGATTCCTGCACCCGCGTCTTGTCCCCGCTCCACTTCGTTCTCCTTTGTCACTCTATCTTCTTTTCTTGCCCCTTGGTGCTCTAATCAATTCCTGACCAGTGATCTTTGTGCGTGCCCGTGTGTTTCCGTTACCCTCTCTCTCTCCTCTTTGTCCCTCTGCCTCCTCTTCTTGTCTCGGAGCATCCTCCTCCACTCCTCCTCTATCTCGGGGCACGGTGGCAGGCCCTGCTCCAGCTGCTGCTGGCACCTGTCCATCTGGAAACAAGAGGGGCAAGCGCGAGAGCCGTTCACTTTGTATTCCTATCACTGCATCCACTCTGCACTCTCCTGGCTCAATTCAATTCCGACTGCGCCCCGAAAACAGATGGTCGTATTAGTGTCAGAATTTGGGCAAAGATATACCTCTGCATTTTCTGCTTGTAGTTGGGTCTGCGGCGCGCTGCGGGCATACATCAGCTGCAGGGGTTCTTCGAGTTACTAACACACATCTCTTGAAACATTTACAAGGCATGTGGGAAATCCTTCAGATTTTAGTAGTTTAATTTCTTATTGAGACAGAAAGCAGTAAGACTTCCTACTCATATCGTTGGCAGAAGTTCAAACTGTCCTGCTTAAATGACGATTTAGTTGATGGTTGTTTGCTTCTTACTCACAAAATCCCCGGTGGTTGACACTCCAACTCGTCAGGGAAAATGTTTTAAATGATTGGTTAAGCTTTGCCTGATCACCTCTGAATGGAAATGTATCTTCAATTAAATGTAAAAAAAAAAATTATTTGTAGGTAAAATCTGACCTTAAAATGGCACTAATAAATATTTTAGATTAATAATGACAAACTCACTCTGAAGCGTTTCAGCATCTTTTAGTTCTTTGTTTTGGTTGTACGGGTCACAACTTTAATGTTAAGGTTTACTCTTATATCTCTAATCGGCCTTGTTTCTAGCAGCAGACGGCATATGTCTTCTTCAGTGAAAAAAGCTCGGATAAACTCGCTGCGTGCTTTCTGCGTACCAGACAAACAAAGTTAGCGACTAGCTGGCGAACATAGCGGAGTCCGTAAAGGCTAAAAAAATTGGTGGAGACCCCAACGGAGCTAAAAGGAGAGTGAATATTGGACCCATTCATCGGGTGGACGCTGCTGTAAAGCTTGACTATTTTGATTACAGGTACAAGACAGGAAATTAAAACTGGTAGGTCTATTTAAATGTAAAAACATTAAAAAAAGCTGTAGTACAAAATAAAAAACACAGTATCAACTTATCTACATGTAATATTCTCATTTGATAAGCAAGTTCAGACCCAGTATTCAAAGTTAACTTGTTGATGCAGTCTTAAGTCTTTTGAGCACACGTAAGAGGCTGATATTTCAAACTCAGCTTAAATGTTGATGTTTTTCTCGGGTCGCTATGGATACAGAGGTTGCAAATGTCAGATCCAGTGAACAAAACAACGACGACAGCACCGTAATGAAAGTTGAAACTCTTGGTTTTGGATCACAGTCTCACTCCAAGGTCCACTCGGTAGCTCTTTGGAGCGTTTCGTGCCAGCGTGGATGAGAAGTGCTAATCTATATCTCCATGACAACCCGTAAACACCTTCTGCTGGAGCTTATGACGCGACTGTTTTTGTCGCTCGCCACAGTAAATTTCAATCCAGGCTCGCTCATGCTTTTATCTACTGCGTTAACGCCAAGTCATTTGTTTGTTACGCGCTGTGTCTTTTCCCTTCGCTTACTTGTTGTATTTTTATGAACCCCTTGGAGTTTTTCCTAATCTTATTTATGAAAATGATTGTTGTATTATTTTGTCCCCCTGCGTTTACCACTTGATTTGTTTTTCACTGTGTAAATAAGCAAAATAAATGGCTTCGAGGTGAAATGTGGAAAACGGTTAGAAATTATTATTCAGACACTTTCTTTGCCCTCTTCGATCGCGGGCAGTGGAGAGTGACGGGAACGATGGGAGACCGAGGGGAGTGTGTGTGCGACCAAAATCTGACCTGGTGCTCCTTTTCTTTGATCTCTTGCTGGAGAGACAGAGCGACCGCTTGCTTCATGGAAAGCTCGGCAGAAACGGCCATCAGGCGGTGGTTGCTGTCGATTATGTGAGCTCGGAGCTCGTTTAACTGGAGTCAGACACAAACACACAGGAGGTGAGGTTAGGTGAATTTCACGCAGATTCAACTTGTTTTGACACACATGAGGAACAAGTTGTGAAGCAGTGTGATCCGATCGGATGCACTATGATGATGCGGTACGTTCCAATGCATTGAGATGATGTAAAATTGGTGTGCGAGGAAGAAACACAGACAGCCGAGGAGACGGGGCAAGTGGCAACACTAGGAAATTGTAATGCTCGGTGAACTCCCTAATGCCCGCTCTGCGTGCTCCTCACATGCTCTTCAAACAACGTGCCAGTGTTTGCGAGTGTGATAACAGGAGTCTTTGCATGTGTGTGTTAATCTTTTGTCTGGATTATTTGCCTGTGTGTGTATATACAGTATAAGCTGAGCTTCATCTCTGTCTCTGTGTGTTGAAGTGGATCTTGTTGTCTACCTTCTTTGCCAGTGAGAGCCTGTCCTGTTGGCAATTCTCAGCCTGCTCGCTGAGTGGCTTTGTGAGCCGGGTCACCTGGTCCACAAGGAGTTCTTTTTCCAGCACCTGCCTCTCGCTGTCTGCTAGATTCACCTCCAGCTACAGTACATGCATAGAAACACAATGATTATGGTCACCGATTTCCACCATGAATTGCTCCTACTTTTTGCTCCTTTCATTAAATTGATAACACATACTGGACTGAATAATAAATAAAAGCTAATATGCAATGTTTGCGCACAGAAACATCTTGTTATATTGTTGTGTACCTGCTCAATCTTCTTGACCAGCTCTAGAGTCGAGGGGTCTTTGCCTTTTAGCTCTTTGTAATCGACTCTTCTGTTCAGAGCTTCGATCGTCTTATCTCGCGCTTCTGACAACTGAGAAACAGAGAATTAGAGACGAAACAAGACAAGGCTACAAGTAAGCAAGTCAATACACGCACAGAGTGTATTGACATATACAATATCTGTACATACAGGCCTAACTGTAGCCCTTGAGTCACTGTCATAGGGGGCTAGTGATGAAAATAATACAGTAATTTCCCACAGGACTATACACTTCACACAAATGATGAGTAAACAACATGAATAAAAAGGCAGGCATCTGGAATTAGTCTGCCACCGTCTGTGTTTCAAGTGGCTTCTCCTCCGGGCGTTTAAGATACTTATTACACTGGGGATTTTACAAAACACTCAGCTCAACGCAGTGCCTATATGGGAGCTACATCCCACTCGATGACAAGTCACTAGCAAAGTGCGATGAAAGAAACCAACATTTAAAGTGCCACAGGATCCCTCGGAGGGACTGTTTTCTTTTAATAGGCTGACATCCCCGAAGACAACAGAAACAAAAGGAGTGGTAAGGATACATAAGAGGCATAAATTCGATGAGTTGGAAGAAGCGGAGAGAGACAAAGAGGCAGACAGGAGGGCGGGAGAAGAAGACATTAAAATGAAGTGAGGGGAGATTTTAGATTAAAATTAACATCTAACATTAATTAAAAGGTAGCCTCTAGAGTACCTCTAATAGCATTATTGATTAGTCATTTAAAGGGTGGGTCCTCATTTTGTTTGTCTGGCCTGGTGCACAAGGACACACACACACACAAACAAATGTGATAAACATTCCTGCCAATGGTTTTGAATTATTCCACTAATGTAGAGGTGGCACGAACGCACCAAGAAACGCAGGGAAGAAGAAGACCAGTGCGTGCTAGTGACAAGTGGACGTACACAACGCTGGTTCAGAAAGCGTGATTTGCAAATGTTTTATGAGGAAAGGAATGCTTTCAGCACATTTGTTAGACCTCAGTAAAACATACAAACACTCTCCAGCGTAACTGCACTTTGTAAGGATTTTCTGTTTTTTCTACACTGAACAAAAAAAAAAGAAAACCAGTCCCGGTTCCTTCAAAGCTTGCGACATCTGTGGCAACGTTTCAGAGTGGCCTTTTATTGTGGCCAGCCTAAGGCACACCTGTGCACTAATCATGCTGTCTAATCAGCATCTCGATATGCCACACCTGCGAGGTGGACGGATTATCTGGGCAAAGGAGAAGCGCTCACTGTCACAGATTTACACAGATCTGAGAACAATATTCAAGAGAATTGGTTATTTTGTGTGTATAGAAAATGTTTTAGATCTTTCCTCTCATGAAAAACAGGAGCAAAAACAAAAGTGTTTATATTTTTCAGTGTATATCACCATCAACCTGGGAGAACTGTCAGGACACAACAATGTTGTTTGTCTCTTTTACTTCGTTCAAAAATAAAGAACTTTAGAAAGATCAAAAGATACCAAATATATTAGACTGAATTTGGGGAAAAGAAATGGATGAAGCGGTCCAAAAAACATTAAAGTATTGAATATAGCCCTTGTGATACCCATTATGTACTTGGAGGATACATTAAAAGAAACTTAATGTTAAAGGATCTAACTGAATAAATTATTTTTTTGAGTTTTGGCAGTTTAAAGACTCCGAACAGCTCTGGTAATTTTTTAATAGACTGAATGATTAATCAACCTATTGAACACATTAATCCAAAGAGGATAATTGTTATTGGCAGCCCGAGATGGCTCATTGCTGCGCCTGAATTCACCTGCTCAGTCCGTTTCATGTAAAAAGCTGCTTCTCTCTAATATCCGCTATTTAATGTGGCCTCAAGTGGCCTCTTAACCTGGGCGGATGGAAATGAGCAATTAAAGTAGCTACAGTATCTCAGCTGGGTTAATGCAAATACCCAATGGCCCCATTACAGCAAAATAAAGGTAGTCTATATATAAGAATATATGAAGCTGAGATGATCAAGGAAACCATGACAGGGACCATAAAAGGGATGTAAGCAGAAAATAGAAGTGGAAAAAAAAAAAAAACAAAAACAAAAAAATCAGACGACAGAAAAAACCCCATGAGAAAATATGAACTGATTCCTCAGGGGATTGGAAAACGAGACAAAGATAAGATGATGAAGAAATGATTGGCGAGACAGCAGGGAGTAAAGAGAGGAATGTAGAGGAAAAACAGGGTTCGGAAAAATGTTGTTCACAGGCGGTCTGACTGGGCATGACCTGGCTTATGAAATAACAGCTTCTCTCCACTCAACCATACGGTTTGTGTGTGTGTGAGTGTGTACGCGCACCTCTGTATGTTTACGCGCCGGCATCTAATGAGAGAGTTTACGTGTCAGACGTGAAAGACAGCGTGGAACAAAGTGATGATTCCAATTTTCCCTCCCTTCACGGAAGAGATTAATGACGCCTGTCGTACGGAAACAGACAGCGAGTCTGATTGAAACAGACTTCGCCTTTTAAAAAAGATGCTTTCCCTCGATGTCATATGACTCAAGTTTTAACTTAATAGTATGACTGTCATGTGATTGAACGGGCTGTTTGTGAGGCTAAAGTTACAGATGCTCAAGGAGCAAAGAGAAAGTTGAGGAGCAGGCAAAAACTGACAGTAAGCAGCTGATAAGCTGAAATACAGAGAGAGAGATGAGAGTGGAGCAGATGTACACAGAGAGACTGATAAAAGGCTGACAGAGAGGGGAAGATAAAGCGAAGAGGAGCAAAGGAAGGACGGCATGAAGGGTCGGAGTAAGAAAAGGAGATAGGATGTGAAAGCAGACAAGAAAGACAGAATTAGAGATGTGGAGAAACAGGAATTAGGCCTGACCATCAGGGAACAGGGTTATCTGCAAGAAAACAAGCCCACATTCCCGCTGGTTACATCCCATTGGTGACTTTAGCCATTAGTCTTATTACAACTCAACACCGAAGAGGACCGGTTGTGTTGTTAAATTTCAACCCGGCAAAGCTAGGTAACCAGCCTCTACTCAGAAAGCATAAACTGGGGTGCTGATGCTCATTATTTCGAAAACCCCAACAGCCGGAAACATGTCCCATTGGACTGAAGGCCCAGTTTGTTTGACAGCTTGTTATCCCCAAAAACAAACAGCCATTGTCCCGTAGGCCCATTCTGGTCATTCAGGTCAGTGTCGCGCTTTGCTTCACCTGGGTGTGGAAGGTGGACCAGCGTGTATTTTACACACTGTGTGGTGTGACTGTTGATATTTTCCTAAAGCTATCCAAGTAGCAGCAGTGCCTAAACCTAACCACGATCTGAACATCACCTGAATCACATTCATTCAACGTTACTGTTCAAGCGATTTATGTCGACACCTTCTCCTCTTCTGAAGCTCCTACACACACGCTGTTATGTCCCACATTATGTAAGAGGAACAGGGCTTGCTAGCATGAGCTGTCATTCTCAAAGCAAAGTGTAGTCCTCTAACCTCAGCATGCCGTGTTTACTTCACGATTTGAAATCATTTCACAGAGTAACATATCGAGTTACAGAGTAACGCAGGGATAGTCCAACATTGTGAGAAATAGTTTTGATTTCTTGCAGTTTGGATTAATTCTGTACTAATTTCATATCTGTATGATGAACAAGGGTTCGCCAGCCATTGGTAAGCTAAGCAGAAAGAGTTTTGCTTCAGGCTAAAAAACAGTCTGGAGCAAAACCACCACTAAAAAGTCTTTAGATTTTGGTTTGGCTGATCGGTCAGCTGCTACGCAACTATGACAAATTCATATTCAGCCTAAAGAAACTTTACTGCATCAGAGATGTTTTTATTTATTCTAATTTCAAATAAAAATCAACTTTTCAGACGACGTCAAGAATCTGCAAATACCCAGCTGAGACAAGTGTGTGTGCCCACTCCTCACTTCTGAGTCTGATTGATCTGTGTTCCAACCTCATACGCAACCACCCTGAGCCATTTAAACACTACATGATGGATGGGATACAGCGCGTCGCTGTCACTCTCCTTCTCCTCCCTCTGCTCTTCAATCAATCTTTTTTTCTCTCTGCCGTGCCCTCTCTCTTAACGTTTTTATACCCGTCCTCCTCCCTTCGCGCTGATGTTTGTCTTTCTCTTTGTATTCATCCGTCTCGGTGTCAACGTCTCTGTTCGGCCTGTCTGCGTCTCTGTTTTCCTCATCTGACAGTCACAAAGAATAGCTGCTTTCTTGGCTCACGAGTGCTGTAAAAAAACATTGTACATGTAATATCTACGCACAACACAATCTGCATATCATTTACATAACTTTTGCTCAGTTAGTAGTTAGCACAGTGGCTTAAAAACCCACATAATGGATGGCACTCTGCGTGCTTAGCACTTCTAATAATAAAGATAAATAATGACCTTGTTTACATAACACTTCCCAAATTTAGGTTACAAAGTGCCTCACAATTAAAAGGGATACAGGACAAAAGGGACAGATCAGTAAAGCAGAAAGGTCAGTAAAGCAAAGCACCAGTAAAATCCTAATCATAATAAGGTTATGTAAGGTTAATTAGCAGAACATGCGAGCAGAGAAGCCGAACTGAAGACCCAAATTGGGAATACACTATAATTAGATATGAAAATATGCGTTTTACCATGGCTTCTACAAGAAAACGAACTGATTGGCACTAGCGATGTCAAACTGAAGTTGCTCTGACGAAAAAACTGAATCTGACTTGAGTTCGTCCTGAATTCCTCAGGCGAATCATTCCACAGGCTTGAACCCTCTGACAACAAAAGCCCTCACTTTCAGTATCTGGATGCAGGAATAGTTATAAAGGTAAAGGAAGATTCCTGCCTGAAGAGAACCTCAGGCTACATCAAGGCTCATAAGGCTTTAGAAGAAAGATAATTAGGGGCCAAGTCATGCATGACCTTAAAAGTCAGTCAGTGCATATGATTTGGAGTTATAACCCCAACAGAGAATATTAGCTTCTAAGGCGTACAATGAGATAAAAAAAGATCTTTATGCATAAAAATCCTGTTGGAAATCTTTTGTGGGAATCTTGAGCAGAGCTAACTCACTGGTGGTCCTGCGAAAAGACGTCATTGCTGGACTAGTGTAACGCTGTTGTGACTACATTTGGGATACATCCCAACTTGTCTGACAACTAAAAGGTGGAGTCGTCTTGAAGTATTTAGGCAGCAGTTGAGATGAGAAGTCTGATTTCAGAGGTGAGTTACAGGATACGTTTCACACAGTGTCGTTTGCTCACTCTCCATGCGTCTCACTAAAGCCCAGCACATACAATAACATGTTTGATTGCGTAAGACACGAGTCACGGTGGGTTTGCAGAATGATAATAAGTTCAAGACAGGTTGGACAGAGATTTAGGAGGGGGACAGACAAACAGTATGACTCACCACTGTAGGGACAGTGTAGTGTGTCAGCCCCACCCTGTCATGAATCCTACTCCATGTGTTGGTGTGAGCGTGTGTGTTCTATAAATATATTCCAGTCATATTATGTGTGCATGTGATTTTATAACACAAAAGTAGAGCTAGTGTGTTGAACAATATTTAGATGTTGCTTTCACAGACACTGCCCTGATCTCAGCGTGCACACTGATGCACGTGCACCTTATATGTGTGTTTGAGATGCCAACGTGCCAGCGACTCATAAACAGGTTGTAAATTCCGAATCCAACGCGAGCCTCTGTTTATTTTGCAGCAATTAAAATTCCTTCAGAGCAAATGGAAGCCTCAGAGTATATTGAACTTCAATAGTGTCACAGATGGCCCGATCTATCTTTGTCAAAATTTCCCATCAAAGGGAGGGGGAGGGGGGGGGTCTGTCTGCAATGAACAGATAAACTGGTCACAGATGAATACAAATACACAATATATATAATAAATCGACAGCGAGGCAGCTGCATGGAAATTGAATTCGCATAGAAGATGAATTCAGGGGGAGAATGAATTGAGCTGGCAAGCCTCCCGCAATAGGAGAGACCCCTTGTGATTCACTTTTTGTGAGACGGCTGTACGAGGGAAAACAGCGATTTAGAAAATGATTTGCTATTTACACACAAGACGAGAGGGACAAATATGGAACGAGCGTATGGATGAACGGGATTGATTCGCTAATAAGGGATATAACTGTTGATTGTTGTGAAAGTTCCACAAGTTGCATGGGGATCGAACAACACTAAGAGTCTGCAGCCGTGCTAGCAGCTTTGTGTGGTGACAAAGAAGTGCTTTGAGGAAATGCTAATGTCGGCAGGATGTTTTATCAGCGTACTTTAGCATGTTGCTAAACGGCACAAAACTAACATACAGCTGAGCTGATGGGGATGACATTAGTTTTCCAGGTTTATAGTCATGAAACAAAGTATTGGACTAATGAAAATTGGACTGCAGGTGGTGCTAAATGAAAACATGAGGGATTGCCATAGTTATTATGATTCATCCTGTGGGGAGCATGAATGTCTTTAGCAAATTTTGCAGGAATCTGTTCAATAGTTCACTTAAAAGCACAAATATCAAGCTCAAGTTGCGCTACAGGTAGACTCGAGATTTTCAAAATAATATGGGTTTCACCTCCGGGGACCGTGAATATCGGTTCAAATTTGTCTGATAATAAAACATTTAAATCTAGACCAAATTAGCCGACTGGCGATCAGCCATGTTGCAGATGCTACTAGCCAGCTAAAAAAGGACAAAAGGTAGGAATGTGCTGTATGTACAGCCAAAAGCAACATCAGCAAGAAAAAAAACAGTGAAGAGAAATTTTTGAGAAACAAAAGGAGGTTGGAAGGGAGTTTCTTGTAAGAAATACTCACACCTAAAGAAACAAACTTTACGAATGCCTCGAGGGAGCAATGAAAGGAAGGATAGCCTAACGAAAGGTGAGGGTGGGGAAAAAGTAAAGAAACTAATGATGAAAGAAACACCAGAAAATAAGCGTGAAAGAAAAAAAAATATGGCACCAACAACGCCTCTTGTAGCAAATGATAAACAGCAGAAGGAGTAAACAGATGGAGAAAAGGGAAAGGGGCGTTTTTCAGAAAAGCAGCACATGGTGAAGTCTGTTCCAACACTGTGTTCATCCAAAAGAGCACAAGACTCAGATGAGTTTTGGTCCAACAGAAATTCAAAAGCAAGTCAAAACCAGTCACTCTGATCCAGAGCAGCAACACACCCAATCCCACGACGCAGCCACTGGCGTGGAACCTCGGCGTGCGTTTGCGTTTGCGTTTGCCTCTCTCAAATCTCTCTCCTTCCATGTGTCTGTCAGTCTCCATGTATTGCAGAGTTGCTTGAATATGTTTGTTTTTTATCTTATTTATTCATTTGCGTCTCAGCCTGTCCCTGTCAATCTCATGCAGTGTGACGTCGTTTGGGTTTGTCCCTCTCGTTTTAGATCATCTTCCTCCTGCAAGTCTGCCTGTAGAGTTTAGTCAGCGCAAGTAGTGTTGTTTCCATTTCTATTCAAAACTCTGAGCGTCAGTTCACCTCAAACAAAACAAAGCCTCTGAAAATAAGGCGAGGAATTGGCCACTTTTGATGAGTGATCAAAGACGGCTTAGAGTCATATAGTAATAGCAAAAACAGCACTTTCTCAAATCATTTTTGCAATGCTGTTGTGTACAGGCCTTGGTCTTAGAAGTGACGTAGAAGTGATCGATGGTCTGTGCATGCTTGCAGTAGTTTTGTGTCCAGTCTATGGCGAGACTTTTCTTAAAAGCAAGCGTAAAATCTATCTGCAATACGGTCAGCATAAACACTTTTACTGAAATCTACTGTAACCGAACTAGAATATGAACGTCAAGTCTGTTCATATTATTAAAAAGAAAGCCTAGTGTATTATACTACAGCAAAATTCTCATTATACAGTGAAGCTTTGAAAGTATTTCAAAACAGAGATCTGCTCATTAGTGTTGCTCTAAGTGAGACGCCCGGTGTCTGCTCATTTGCAAGTACTACCTTCTAGTTCTTGTGCTTTACTGTTTTTTGTGGAGTTCCCCTACCTTGACAAAGATACACACACAGCTGAACAAGAGTCTGCGATACCCTGGACACATATAACTCACATGTACACACAGGTCATCCTATCCTTTTAGGACCCTCCACTGACATAAATCACGTAGGGTGCCAGAACAGACGCACACTGAGCTGAACAATGGCCTGCAGGACTTATTCTTTTTCTTTGGACAAACTAACACAAACAGAAAGTTACCAGAAGATTCCAAAGAAAAATCCTGCAGACACACACCCCAATCTTTTATCATCTAATCACACCAGGAAGAAATAATTGACAGGTCTAACTGCTGCCAGATAGGATTTTCAATCCGATAAGCTAGGCCACATCCTGATGTAGTTGGTGGGTCAAGCTGTGATTGGACACTGGGGAAATGTGGACAGCAGGCAGAATCTGCACAAATTAGTGCCTATATAAGCAAAGGTGCTCGAGGGAAACAGCTAGGTCTATAGGTGCGCGATGAAAAACAATAACAAATGTGCCAGGAAGGAGGTCCTAACACAAGCTCTAAAAAATAAGGAGCACAAAACTGTTAAGTGCCACAGTGCACCTGCACTTTGCTGTAACTTTTGGGAACTATACAGCAGGCTCTATTCGCAGTGTTTTCATTTTCTTGTTGGCAAGGAATGAAAAAGAAAGTGGGCGTTGGGAGACTGTCACCAGAACACTGTTCACACAACAGAAAAAGATTTTAATGAATGATTTCCATGAGACATGTCTATTACCCAACCCCAACAGTTTTTAAGTACACACATCTTTTCACCCGCAACTTTTTCAAGTAATTAGTCTTCAGTTCTGAAACTTTACTGGCTTTGCTTCTTTTGTTAAAGTTTATTTATTTATTTTTTCTCGTGAATAATTGGCAGATTATGAGAAAGTTCAGATGATAAAAGACCAAACTTTGGCTGTGTGTCTGCTAATGTCTGTGTAAGGAGCGTGTAGGTTTTTTGTTGGCATACTATTCCCACCTCTATTTGCAGCATGGTGATCTCTCCCTCCAACCTTTTCATGAGAGGCACCTCCTTTTTCTTCATGCCTATCTGTCTCTTCTCCTCATTAATGGCCAACTGTAAGTCTTTAATCTCCTTTTCCAGGGTCTCCAGCACCATGTTGCCCTTAGTAATGGCTGCTTCCTGGATATTAACCTTTTCATAGTAGTTGAATAACACCTCATCATGCTCCAGGAGCTGAATGCCACTGAACGGGACACAAACAAACATTATTTGTCATGTGGCAGTTTAGATCCTCGGGCAACTTGACGTATGCTCTAAATTATGAACGTACAGTGAATTTCGGCGCTGTATGGCCGTTTCGTGATTTTTGTTTATTTCCAGGAGGGCCTCCTCCTGGTGATTGATCATTTGTGTGAGTTTCATCAGCTCCAGTTTGTTGTCCTCACACTTCTGATTGACCTGACGGTGCTTCCAGGCAACCTAAAGGATGTGAAAAAACAAAACAAAACATACTTTCGAACACGCAAGGAACATTTGTTAGGCGTATGTTTTTGCATGTAAGTGCAATGGAATGCCTCCACTTGATGATGCTAGGCAATGGATTTAAAACAACTGCAACTTCCACAGCAGACAGCGCTAATGTTGTAAACTATGGACGGTGTTTTCTCTTGCTTAAGTGTCTTGTGAAACACAAAAAGATAAATACAGGGGAACTGGATGCTGGTTTGCCTCTTTAACTTTATAGCCGTCTCAAACACGGTTTTAGATCACTCAAAACAGCTCAGCATCAGCTTTGACTCCGTATCTCTGTTCAGCTCTGGGCCCCCTGGATCACATTAGCCTTTATAAAATTTTTAATGTGTTTATTTGAACTGTAAAATGTGTGATACTAGCTTGTGGTCCTCAGTGTGTTTAGATCAGAGAGTGTGTCTGGACCTTGGATATGTCGTTTCGCAGTTTGTCCCTCATTTGGGAATGATGAGCGACCTTCATGCGAGCCTTTGTGAGTGATCTGGAAAGAAAGATCACAAATGTGATGTTGATGATAATGATTACTAACAAATGCACTGGTCAAGACACAGGATGAAGTGTTATTAATGTAATCTTACAAAGAAAGCATTGGTCTATATTATAGAACTTCCAACAGCCCCCCATCTACAAAACACACGTACACACCTGTCCTTGTTGGCGACAATGGCACGTTTGATCTCCGTCTCATTTTCCTGTAACTCAATCTGCTCCGTCAGCTCTGTGATTGTCTGCGAGGCGAACTGCTTCAGGTTGACGTACTTGTTCTTCTCTTCCTTAATCATGTGGCACAGCTTAGAATACTGTGAGACTCTAAGTGGGGGGAAAAACCGATTAGCAATGAGCCTGTTCTTGATCTGGATTACAAAAAAAGGCTCCTATCAAAAGCATTCTTCTTGACATTTCATCATTTACCAGTTATCTGCAACAGCGGTAGCTGCAGAACACATTGAGTGGAATAATTCAGGATTTGTACCTATAGAGCTATCAGTGACTAACTGATGTTTGACATGTTTGATCTCCATATCAGCTTCATATAATAGGAACTGAATTATGGTAAACATGGTCTTTTCATGTTCATAGCAAATTATCAGACAGAAATAAAGTCTGACATTTCATTAAATGCCAATTTTCTATTCACGTAAGACATGCGAGTTGTAAACAACGTGTAATATGAGAACAGTTTTCGTATTACAGTTACAGCGAAGAGAGACACGATATTTAATTGTCTCCCTGCCTTGTTTTCGCTTCACAGTCAGATCACTGACTGATTTCACGTCAAGTGGAACCACCTCGGACTGAAGTGTTTGGTCGTGACCTAAGTGAATGTATTGTGAGAGTCTGCTGTTGTACTGGGTGGTGCCAGACGCATTAATCTGCGTCTGAAATGCTGAAGTGTGACCAATTAGTAAGCTATGGTTTTCCACTAAGGGTCGACCGATATATCGGCCGGCCGATATATCGGGCCGATATTAGCGTTGTTTAGGTGTATCGGCATCGGCCGATACACATGGCCGATACGGCCGATACGCATCCAGCGTCATTTACAGACAGGCGTTCAAGGGCAGCTCTGTGAAGACCCGCTATGCACGCTGCTGCAGCCCCCGCAGCATAGTTTGCACATGGCATTGCACTGCATACAGTAGCATGCGTGTGCCTGAAAGTCATTAAGTGAGTCGAAAAAAACGGGAATGCTGTTTAAGTGCGTCGCATTTAAACTGCCAACCTAAACTAGGGAGCTGTAACACTAAGAGTAGGCTATGATGCAATCACCCGCAGTTTAAAGTTCAAATGAAGTCGGCGTTGTTATCAGTCACTGTCAATTCGGCGTTTGCAGGAGTTAAACCGGCGAACACCGGTGAAGCAGCCCAGTGTGTGTGTGTGTGTGAGTGAGTGTGCACGCACGTGAGGGAGAGACAGATGGAGCGAGAAAAAGTGATCAGCGCGGAGCGGAACAGTTGCTGTAATCAGATAACTGCACAACGAACCCAACAGTCCAGGACCTAATAAAACGTTTTGGGGTTTCGCTTGCTAAGCCATAGACTACTTTAGCTTACGTACGGGAATATTTTTCAACACATGGGGTAGCGCCGTGTCAGTGCATGTCGACACCGCGGGAGCAATAATGGCATGCGAGTGATTATCACTGAATAAACTTCTAAATCCCTCCTAAACGTAACTCGCCACGCATATTGTGTGCAATATAAGGGTACACTTCGTTAGAGTTAGAGGTGGCGTGGGATTTGATATTAACTAAGACAATGTCGAAATGGATAAAGTTTGATGCGTCAAACCTAAAGGGAGATTGTTGTGATTTGTCCCGCCCCTCTCCCCTCTTTCTGAAACAAAGCAGGGGGCAAGCAGCGAGGTTTTGTTTCTCCACAACTAAAACAAATTATGGTGTGCCCATTTTTTATTTTTTTAAAAAGTGACAAATCTACAATTCATTCACTCACTTTGCAATGCGGATGATGATCAAGTCAGGCTATTTACTGTCACTGCCTGCTTCAAAGGCAATGGTATATCAAGTACAATATAGGCCTACAGTTGTAAAATAGGCCTAAACATTTACTCTAAATAATCTTTGTGTCATCCCCAACATTTCTCAAATGTGCAGTCAAGCTCTGTTGCCACTGTCAAGCCACAGTCCTTTGAATGTGTCAAGCCAAACTAATATATATTTTTTAAATAAATAAAAATGAATAAAAGCACCGAAGTATGTGGGCTATTCCTTTTTAAGTGGATATAATACTGTATAAGCATTAAGCAGACACTTAAAAAAAAAATGCTCAATGGGCTTCAGACATGATTGTCATTTTCCTGTTATTCATGTTATTATAAATAAATGGCTATTTATTTTTAACTTGAGACCTGGAATATTTGTCATTTTTTAAACTTTTTTTAACCCATATCGGTATCGGAAATCGGGTATCGGAAATCGGGTATCGGCCATGGGCCATGGGGAAAAAATCGGTATCGCATCGGCCATCAAAAAACCTGTATCGGTCGATCCCTATTTTCCACCCCCGACAGCATGTGCAGATGTCTGAATTAATTGTGATCCCAGCTGTTACACAGATCAGAGGAGCCAAACAAATACTGGGGGAAACAATTATCACATCAATATACTGTACACAGAAATTCCGTTTGCTGCCCACGCTCATCGCTGTGATCACAGCTACGAGCTGACCCTGCATGCAGGAAGACCAGTTATGCTGCTGAATATGATGCAAACATCTGCATGGCACTTACTAAAAGACCTCGTATAACGTGGTAAGAAATCTGAAGATTTCATAGCACAATTCAAAGAGGAAGGAAAAAGCAGGGCAGAGACAGACGGGAAACATGAAGACAGAGAGAATGAGGTGATTATCCTTCCTGTAATACTGCCTACAGTACTAACAGCTTAGCAGCTTCTCTGTAGCTAAAATCCTCTTTATCACGACACACACCTTTGCATTTAATGAAAGGTGTCTGACAAGGAAATAGGAGAAAGAAAACAGCAGTGACACCTGCGCTGTAGTGTAGTATTCAGCTTGTTGTGGTCCATGATGATCAGGTCCTTTTCTAGCAGCTCCTGCTGGATGTGCTGGTTCAGCTGCTGTAGATGGAGTTTTACACAGGTGAAACTACAGTATCATCACTTCTGTGTGGGTGCGTTTTGAGTGTGTGCGTGCTCACAAACATCAGCCTTCAAATCAGATTTGTGGGTGTACATTTTCAATATTGTAGCAGCTGTTTTTTTTTTCCTGACACTTCAGTGCATAAAAAGGAAACAATAAATAAACGAGCTGATCTTGCAGTTCTTTGTCCGAAATCGTTGATGCATTTTAGAGCTGGTCATTGTTGATTCGGCTTGTCAGCACTTACTAATCAGGCAGTCGCAGGTGACATCATTGTATTTGAGTGTTTGGGGATGAAAAGAAATCAGCAATTGTTGATTGTCGCAGTGGAATCTCAAGGAACCTGAAACCTTAACCATGCATGCAAATAATCTCTGCTAAAACATGCCCCCCTTAGACTCTAGATTCAATTTAGCTCAAATAAAATGTCTAGTCTCTATTTTAGTATGATTAAATATATATATATATATATATATATATATATATATATATATATAAATAATCACATAATAGTAATAAGGCAGTAAAGCGACAGCATTGTGTCTTTGTCATTTATAGTTGCTCTCGTGTCACACTAACATCAAGACTGTCTAAAATATAAACCTACTTCAGTTCCTCCTTGATGTTTTTGACACGATTATGTGTGAAATATGCATGTCTATGTCTGCATAAGTTATTAAACCCACTAATGATGACATCAAAACCTATTTTAAATGCACTTTTGTCTGGCGTGTGTGTGTGTGTGTGTTTGTGTGTGTGTGTGTGTTTGTATTGGACCTCAGCCCTGAGCAGTTCACGGTGCTTCTTGCCCCTCTCCTCGGCTTTGATGTGTGTCAGACATCTGAGGTTATGGAGTTCTTCTCTGAGGCAGTTTGACTCCCTCAGTAGCTCCTGAATCATCCCATACTGCTCCTTCTTTTGGCTCTCCTCCTCAGCTACTGATAGCTTGGTCGGGAACACATTTAAAAAAAATCTCACAATTACAGACTTGCAATTGTAGGGTGACAGGAAGATGGGGGAAAAAAGTGGTCTAAAAGTCCCTCAATATGAGGAAGATAGAGAGGGGATGCATACTGAAACGTTTCTGTGCAGACATTTCCCAAAAGGGGTCATTAAAGTTGTGTCTATCAATTTTTCATTGAAACTCTGGAGATAAAGTTAATAGAGAAAGAAAAATATCAAAAGAACTTAAATATAAAAATGACATCTACTTACAAAACGTCACCTGACAAGTGAAGACATTAAACGTAAGATAGTTGAATCGCCTTGCTATCACAGTTTCATCTAATAAATAAATAAAGAACCTGCATGCAGTACAAAGGTAGATTTGTTAGAGGGCTGCTGCAGTAGATGGAACATAACATTTTACAGTTGCTAATGATATTGTGTCCACCCACGCACATCGTTCCCACCTGTTTTTTAAAGCCGACTTTGAGAGCATCCACTTCTTTCTGAAGCTCCATCCTCTGCTGAATACCGGCTTCTCTTTTGGGAAGAGCATCTAACTGGAAATTCAAGTCAGAGTGTGAAGTCAAAATAAAAGTCTCTGTGTAAACAGATCTTACATCTCCTGTAAGTTGGCCCTGAATCGCAGTAGTAGAAAGCTGAAATCCATCATCATACTTTTCAGAACTTCTGATCAAATTCAGTCCGTGCATATTCAAACCTACATTAAACAGTGACTGCAAAATAATTACTACCATATATCAACATTTCCCTGAGGTCTCTGATAGCTGTTGGATCTGGTGACACTGAAAGTGAGTCTCATAAAATATGAATCCCTTTAGGTGCTGGGATTGCCCCTCTCTGTAGGAGTGTCCTGGTGTGAGCTACATTTTTAAAAATTGTTCATCCCTAGAAGCAAAATAAGAATAAATCAGTAGTTTTAAAGAGTTTTTTTTTTAAAAATGGCAATGCAATACCACAATTTTATTTCAACACTCTTGTAAGTCCTTGTTAGGCCTCATGCTGTGTAAAGTCTAGAACACAAGTGTGTAAATATCAAAGCCATCAATCCCATCCTATCTGAGATAAATGTGAAGCGTTTTTGTGGTAAAACAAATCCTCGTCTCAACAGCCTTCACAGTCAAATTCACGCTGAGCTACTGGTCATGTGAGAGTCAGTGATTGGCAGATCAGCAGAAACGTATTGTACAACGGCGTTTGTTTTCAATACATCCTCAGCGTGTGAATACCCTGGTGTGTCATAGTCGTTTCCTTTCATATTGTCATGTACTTGTGAGATGTGCTGACACATTTCCCATGACTCCACCACTCTTTTTGTTCTTCTCTGTAATTCCTCTTTAAAAACTGTGATCATCAGTAAAATTACAGGAAGCTCAAGATTAAAAAAAATAAAAAAGCTTCTGGTGTAATACAGTTGATTGATTTCATATGTTTTTTTTAGTGTTCCCATGACATCCATACATCCCTTTTCAGTAACCGCTTATCCCAATCAGGGTTGTTCCCATGACATTTGCATTCAAAATGTTGCCACACACGTGTTTAATCCTGGAAAATGTTACCAACCACTTGTCAATACTGGTAAAAACACAGTGTTGTGCTGTGTGTGGGTTAACATAGTAAGGTTTACTGGTAAATATGAACGTTTCCAAGCTGATTTACTGTATTTCTAGGAAAGATAACAGAAGCCTTTAGGTGCTAGAAAAGCCAGACATGAAAAGTCGAAATTGCTTCAAATTTGAGCTGATATATATTCATTGAAAGTAACACTCGAAAGGTCACCTGTGCCTGTAGCTCATCGTAGATAACCTGTGTGTGTTCGAGCTGCTCATTGGCTGTCTTCAACGTATGCTCTATCCTTTTGAGGGCTTGCATCTGCCTGAAGAGAAACATAAGTATCATTACAACGCTGTGCCTCAGAAAATGTGAAAAATTATGCTCATTAAATATGGATTACTGTTAAAACATGCAGGTTGGCAGCAGTGGAAGGCAGCTCAAGAAATGCACCGAACCTTTTGTCAAACTTGGTGCATCCACTCCACCGTGTAAGATGTTTTTATTGCTTCTGTCAAATGTTTCTAAAAGTGCAGCAACACGCTGACAAAACTAAAAACCACAAGCTCTTAGAGTAAATGTGTTCTTCAGAGACATTCAGTCAGTGTTATAGTGTGTGTATTGAGACATGGGATTTCATTTACATGTACGATGTAGCTCAGTTTGACGTCACTCTGTACCTATTTTTCTCCCTGAGCTGCACAGAGTGGCAGTCATACAGATGCTTTCTGTCATACATGACGTCCTGCAACTTCATTTCCAGGATACCTCTGGCGATGAAAAACACATGCGTGAAAACTCACGGCGAAAGTAAATACACTTATCTGATGAATGAAATGTTTTTTCTCACCATGCAGTCCATTTTTGACTGTGACTGTGTGACTTGTACCTGTTCCCTAATAATTCAGCCTCCTCCTCCCTGTAGACCTCCTGCTCTTTTAGCAGCTGTCTGCACGCCCTTTGACTGGTCTCTATCAGGGCCCGAAGACGCTCTCGCTCCTCATTCATCTCCTTGCACTTCGACCTAAGGGAGTGGTTACGCTGCTCCACCTCCTTCACGTGTTGCTCCATTTCTGAAATCTCGGCGTCCAGTGCTTCCATCTTCTTCATTTCGATTCTAATGTGTTTTGGATGAGGATGGACATTTTTTGAAGTATGCATTAGACCAACGGAAGAGTTTATTACTCCTTACTTGCACTGCAAGAGTGCATATCTGATGAAATAACAGCATGTGTATCCATATTTTACATAAACCCCCCAGTATCCCTCAGCTTTGTGAATTTAAAATTACAAGTCATAGCTCACATAGCTCATACAGACAGCTCCACTGCATCACTTGCAAAATGCCAAATATAAATTTGAAATAAACATAAAAGAGACTGCAGTGAAGCTGCTAGTGGAACTATTCTCTGGTGATAAAGGAACTTTGGACTGCAGCTATACTTAAAACTAAAATTAATAATGTTTGATGCAGATGTTTGTCATTTTTCTTTGACAACTTTGAATTTCTAGAGAACAATTCGACTGTCGCTGGACAAAAATATGCCTTTCCACACTGTTGCAAAGTGCACCGTGCATCAAAAAGGAGCGTGGCTGGAAACATGTGAGAGGAAACTGAAGTATATGTCTTACAGGAAAATGCACGAAGATTTGGATTCAGAGTTGCAGTGTTTGTTTTTTCTCCAAATCAAGTTTGATCAAAAGTTTACACAGAGCAAAAAACAATTAGTGCATGCTCATTTCCATTATGAGAATTCTATTATGACAGCGCAGAGTTCATCCAGTTAAATACAGCTCGAGATGAAGGGAACGGAGACAGATTACAGAAGGATTTGAGCCAACTGACTGAAAGATTTGTTCAATTTTTGTCTTTCTGAAACCACTTAACTGGCTGATTTTTATTCCTGCTGTTTGAAACATTGACTTTCCTACTCCTCCACAGGAAAAAAATATTAAGGGGTTAAACGTACTTACTCCTTCTTAGAGTGTTTCCTTTGAATCTCCTTTAAAATCTGGTCAGGTATGCTGATGAGCCGGGCTTTCTCGGCCTTGTTACAACAGACACACACACACACGTAGGCAGAAGATTTGTTATTCTATTGATGGTGTGCTGTAGGCTATGCTCACTCACACACATACACACACCAACGCTCACACACAGACCTCTTTGAGCTCCATGATCTCCTTCTTGTCTTCCAGCTCTTTCTGCTCTTTCAATATCTGTGCTTCACTGGTTTCCACATCTTCCAACAAGCTTCTGCGCAGGGAGAGAGACACGCGCTTATTATCGGAACAGTTTTGATTAACAGAACATAAAATATTTAGACACGCTGCTTCTTATTAAGACGGACAATAAAAGCACGCTGAGGAAAACTGAAAAGAAGTCGTGAAGAGGCTAAAGCTGCATGTGTGCTCTCTGCACAGCAGCTAGATAAAATACCTGACTTCCAGTTGTCTCTGGGTAACCTCTTTCCTCAGATCCTCATATTTGTCCTGCAGGGCCTTTGTTCTGCTCTCCAGCTCCTGGAGGAGCAACCAGCAGTTATGAACATTAGCTCATATATGAAGAACATCAGGTCTATGATGAGAATTTAATTGAGCTCAGGCTGCACAGGCAAATCACTGCTATTTAATCCTCACTCTCAAAGTCGATTGCAACAACTTTTGTTTTGTTTCACAAGGATTTCTGTTTTTTAACAGTCAAACCAAAAGCTAATTTGGGTCTCTTCAGTTGTGGTTACAATTCTGGCGCTTTAAGTAGTTCTAGTTTGATGTCAAAAATGTAATTACTTTGAGCCAATTTTGCAAGTATGTACACAACCTAAAAATCTTGAGAAGATTTTGACTGTTGCTACAAACCTCACTGGGACTAAAATATGCCTTTCCACAGAGTCTATTGTGGATAAAAAAAAAAGGTGTGTGCCTGGAAAGGTGCGAGAGGAAACTGAAAAAGTATACTTCTTGAAGTCAAATGAACAAAAAAACGTATATTTGGCTTTAGATTTGCAGAATTTGGGTTTTTCTTTCTCTCTGAATCAAAAATAATTAGTAGTGCACGCTGGAGTATGAACGTAAACAGCTGAGACTAAACCAGCTGTTATTAATCCAACTAGATCGATGTCATGCACTTTAATGCTACTTCTCTCCAGCATTCATCTATTGCACATATGGAAAAAAACAATTAGAAATGTGAGCGGGGACCCCAATTGAAACACAGATTATTAATCATGTTTGACAAGTGTGTTTGTGTGGGACAGAAAGAAGAATGCAAACTCCCTCGGGCGCCTGAGTATTTCATTAGAGTTAATATCAAACTTAATGCTGTAGGTCTGATGTGAAAGGGAACTCATAAAGGGCCCTTTTAAATATACACATAACAGAATAAATTGCCTGAAGTGTTCTGGCAGTTATTCAAATATCAAACAGAAGAAGGCATTGTTTGTATGAATATTGTTTAACCACACACTTAAGAACTGTGTGTGGCTTTTGTCCATACAATACTGTCACTCAGTGATTCATGTTGAGCAGTTGATGTGCTCCAACTGTTTTATTGCAATATCAGCTCCCTATAGAGAAGCGGACCGGCATGTAAATTCACTTCTCAGAGTTCACTTTTAATGCAACACAACACAAATGCGTATTGGCATCCGCATGATAAATCTGTTTGGTTGTAATCCAGCTTCATTTCTTCCAATCCAATATTTTCCTGTCTGATTTGTGGATTGAATGTCATCTGAACCACCTTGACTCATCGGAACAGGGTTTTTTTTTTTTTTTTACACGCTATGGAAATGATACCAGCCAGAGGCATGGCAGCAGAACTTCAGTGCATCCGAAATGTTTTATTGAAGTCTGTAATTAAACGGTAATTTAGCGTAATGGAATCCCAAAAGTGTCTGAATTTATTAAAGTTCTACAGACACCAAAATCTAAACTTTTGCCATTAGAGGCAGATGCGACATAATTTTGTCTGATGGCTGGAGAATAGTGAACGTGCTGCTCTGCGAGACTATCCTCATGTTCATATTCTTGTACGTCTGAGATTCTTCTTCCTTTTGATGTTTCAACGCCTACTTTCGATTTTCATGCACATCCAAGTGTTGGAAATGTTCAAACCGCACTTCATTGTTGTAGACTACTGATTAAATCATAACAATAATACAGTATTAATATGCCCTGCAGCATGATATAGAGGTACTGCTACTGGGGTTCTGGTCTGACATATGAATAAATGTTCTTATATGTACTTTTCATACATCATGCAGAGAATCGTGTATATTACATGATAATATAGTCTGATTATTTTAGTTGGGATTGGAAGCAGAGATCGCCATCATCATGTCTTTTTTACTCCCTATGCTTTGTGTTTCTGCTATGTTGGTTGCCTTTATGTGTTACAAAAAGCCCCGTTTTAGGTTCACATTGCTTCAGATGGCTCTAAAAAATGGCAAGTCTACATATTGAGGGATTCAGCCTAGATGGAGGCTTAAAGTAAAACTCATATTCATCCCCTCTAAAGACCACTGTTGCAGTAGTAATCCAGGTCTCTAAAGCTACACCTGAATGTTGCAATGATGAACTTACAGCAAGGTTTGGCTGAATCTCATTCTCTTTCTCCAGGTACTGCTTCTCTTCCCGGAGACTGCAAAGAGGTGAGGTGAGGTGAGCAGAGGAGAGGAGAGCATTTGAAAAAGAAAACAAAAGGAATCTGTTGTTAAGATTGTTGTTAGGAATAAACAACACGTTTCAGTTCCCAGTTCAACAGAAAGAGGAATGCAGTGAGAGGAACAGACATTTACGTTTTTAAAAATACACTGGTGTGCGATTTCCAGTTAACTCGTGATAAATTCTCCTTTCTTAGAAGCTAGAAACCAGGGATGCAGAGACCATAATTCAGTTGACGATGAAACCTTCCAACTATCAATGAGGAAAAAAAAAATAGTGTAGGCACACACTGTATAAAAGAATCATATACATACAGGCTCTCTCATACATAAACGCAAAGAATCAGAGATAAAGTGCCCAACACGGGATGAGTATGCATATAAAACCATAATTTCTATGAATTTTTCATCTTCTGGCGGCAGATGCTTTTTGAGGAGCTGATTAAAGTTTGTACGAAACAATTTCAAGTCAGCTCTGTCATTACGAAAAAAGCTCACAATGGCACGTAAGTGTACAGCCGCACGTTGCACAAAGAAAATGATATTAATCTTTTTGACAAGTTGATATATTGGATATTAGCTGATATACAGAGAAAACTGCATGCATGCTAAAATATGTGACTGGAAAAAAGTGCTGAATTCCTTTGTGTGTATGTTTGGCTAAAGATAAAAGGATGCAAAGGTTTTAAGACATATTTGCATGGTGAGCATCTGCTTGTCATATGCAGACTGCTAGCCGTTTGGACAAGAGAGAAGGAGGAGGAGGAGGGGAGAAAGAAAGAGAAGACAGGAAGAAGGGATGAAAGAAAGGAGAAAGAGGTAATGAGAAGACAAGAGAGCTCATAACCAAAAGCTGTCACAAATAATATGCACACTCACTGTCTAATATTGTCTATTACCGCATCCTCTGAGAACGCTCTGTAAGTGGTTTTCATTTAATATTTCAATTACCGCTGTGTCTCCAACCCTCAGCCTCGGTGTGTGTGTGTGCTCTGCACTAAAAATCACTGTATCCTACAGATACATATCTTTGCAATACAGCGGTGACGGTTACGTGCTGTGAGCGGTTTAATATTGTTAAAGCGGTCCAGGGGTCAAATGCAATCCAGGGACGATAAGAAAAGAGATCTGCTCAAAATAGGCTGCTGAGTAGATAAGGAGTATGAGGAATATTAGACATTAATTACATCTTTGGGTTACCCCAAATGACTGTTTTTCAGACCTCTACTTCAACCCCTTTCATATTTTCACCTTAATTTGCACTTGTAGCTACAACACGGTGTGGCTTTGGTAGTCTTGAACTTAAAACACTTTTTTCAGTACTAACATTTCATTTGCTGTATCTCTTGTGTTACAAATTTCATTTATTTACATCTTTGAATATGAGAATTGAACAGATTTTGGAGGGTAGAGCATTTGAAGTGACAAAGAGACGCCTACGTCTCCTTTTGCCTGTTCAGATGCTCTAGCTGACATGCCTTCTGTTCAACTGACACTTTATCTATCTACAGTGCACACACTTCAACCATCTTTGGCACGTTAATGGAATTTTTTAACTAGCTATCATTGTCACTTACATCTCTTAACTTAAAACTGACATTTGAATTTATAAAGCCTGATTATACTTCTGCTTTGAATTAACACCGTTGGTACAGAGTTGGTATGGCCTAACCTTTTACCCTAAGCCATAACCTCATGTGCACTTCTCACGTTTTGCAGCAACATCTGTGAATGGTCTGCTTGGTGTGTGTGCATCTTTGGAGAGTGTGTATTGAGGGAGCATGGAGGAGACTCACGCAAAACCCAGCGCGAGTTAATAACGCCATTTGAGAATCTGAAGACCTTTTCGTCGTCCTTTTTGTTTTACGGGCAGCAGGTGAGAGGGGAAATGAGGAAAACACACTGAAACAAAAACAGGTTTCAGCTGCCATAGACTCAAGTACGATAAACAACTCACAAATTTTAACTCTTCCACTGTCAGCAGTTAAAAATATCACCGAGTGTGAGCTGTCATTGCTTACACACCGACTGACACCTACTGTTTACACTGCACCCACTGAAAGCAGCTGGAATTTAAGCACCAGAGACAGTTTGCCTACTATCGTTTCTTACATACGGTACCAACTGACAATTCATCTGCCCTTTAAGTGAGCATTCAATACAAGAAAAAAAAAGCTCTGGCCAAAAACAGAATGTTCAAGGGGTCACGTAGTAGACACTGTTTTCAAGGGTTATAAGCCAAAATGTTTGGTAACCACTGCTAAATGTTGTTGCTCGGCAATGTTCCAGTAACCTCCCTTTGGCCCTTCAAAAGTAGAGTTTGTGTACAGAAACGGGGGGAAATTACTCGAGTAGGGGCGTGATTTTCCATTTCTGTCGGTGCGTTTGACCTTTTTGGACACATTTGATAGCGGTGTCGAGTGAGTTGGGGAAAGGAAAGAGAAACCTGCAGCAGCAAAAAAGAGGAAAATTGGTTGCGATGAGAAAAGAGAGCCATGGGAGTGAAAGGAAAGAATTAGACGACTACAGGGCTGCTGTCGAAAAAAAAAAAAAAAAACGAAGAAAGAAAATAACCAGTGCAGAGAGCTCAGTAAACATGTTACCTTCAAGGAAAACATAAAAGTCCGCTTAAACTTTGGAAAACTTGTAATCATTTCATGACACAGATACCAACAAAGTAAATCTTTGAAAAAAATTGTCCACTGAATCAGAAGATCGTTTAAGGCAATGACCATAAAATTCACCCCTAATAATAACAGAACATTTTCTTCTTTGCAGTGAGCAGTTTTAGTGGTACAGAAAATAAAATGTGTAGCCAAGAAATGGCAGCACTAATACTATTTGTGTGTATTTGTATCTTATACTTTCTCGTTCACCTCCCTCTGAAGTCAATAAAAAGACTAAACTGTGACTGTGTGTGCCTCTATGCATGTGAACAAAACGTCTCTTCTCCGCTCCGATTTCACTTCTGTGTTTTGCCCTTACTCATCTCTGTCCCTTGGGTTCCTGCCTTCCGCGTAAAATTCAGTATGTATTTCCTTGAATCAAATGTCATTCTCATTTCAATCATTTGACATTTGATGTAGCATGACTGACTGCAATAATAATGTGTTTATATACAGCTCACCATATCAGTTTGTATTGTGTCTTGTACTCTCTGTCCTCAGCAGCTTTCAGCTCATTGTATGCCTGGAGGAGCTGCTGCCTCAGTTCATTGACCTCACTTTCAGGCTTCTTGGAGGTGCTCTGCTCCTCCGTTCTCTCAACCTCGGCCTGCAGCCTTTCCAGCTCAGCTCGATACCTCTTTGCCTCTCCCAAAAGCTGGATCTCAGATTCCCGGGTACTGTTGGATGAAACAGCCTTTAAATATATGGTACAGTATGCAGTGTACTAATATTATTGGGGTACATTTACAGTCTAAAACAGGTATTTTTATAGTTGATGTTGTGCCTTAGGTATCAGTTGGATAGCGTGTACATTACTGTTTAAGCTTTACTTTTATTTGGACATTAAAAGTCTAAATAGCAGCTCAGTTTTATTTGATTTATTGTATTAGAGCATGACATGTAATGCCAATGATTGAGATGAATTCATATCAACCTTAGTTAACTACAAATAATCTAATCAGCCTTAACTTACTGTATCTGAATCCAATTTCCCACTGTGATAAAACTTTTGTTTAGATTTTGTTTTGACAAGAGATTACAAAGATTTGTTCTTTCCACATAAAACTGGGACGTCAAAAGGTAATTTAACTGTCTCTGTTTTTTACCTCGGTGGTGTCTGACAGTCAGTGCTTAAATAAAGCTTAAAAAGAAGAATGTCTTTGATATGTTGTTGATTGACAGGTATCTCAGCCTATTACAGTCACTTGTAGTGGTTGTACCACATAAATACTGCCTTAGCTCCATCCCGGCTTTCGCCACTTTGCTAAAATGAGGCTTTCTGTTTTCAGGATTTAGGGATGCTGATGTCAAATATGCTACTTCCATCATTTTTTCAATTCTTTTTAAGAGCAGCACAAAGATCTGATAGGGAGTTAAAGTCTTCTTTCAAGGACACTTCAGCTGAACTTCTTTACTACTTTTTCTCTGCATCTTTGCAGTCATAATGACACTCCAAAATAAAACATGACACAAAGGTGAGAGTTTTAATTTAACTTAATTAACTTAAGAAAACTTACCTTTCCAGAGTATTGTGGAGTAGCCTGTAGGTGGACTTCACTTTGGCTACTTTGGTCTGGCTGATTTTGCCCGACAACAACAACTGAGGATGAAAACGGAAATATTACCAATTATATGGACATGAAAAAAACTGTCAAGAGGAATTTGCTTTAACGCTATGTTGTAATCATAATGTTTAAAGTCACTATAGGAATATTACTGGTGTCTTTTTCCCTTGTGTAAATCATTCACATCTGAACAGTAACGCTACAACCAGCAGTCCTAAACTTTATTCAACAAAGTGGGCTACAAATGGATAGGTCTGCCAACTCAGGTTGCAATTTCAAAGTCTTTGATCTGACCCAGAGCTAAATGTATAAAAGTGAGATATGAATACAATATCACATTCTGTGGAAATCTATGTTGCCTTTTTCTCTAGACAGAATATTCAATAGGGCAATATTGCTAGGAACCAGATACAATCCTGACCAGTAAGCAGTTTTGTAATATTGTTTAGTGACAAAATTAAGTTCCAGGAGTAGAAGAAGAAGAAAACTGAATCACTAGAGACTCCAAAAGAGTTTCAAATGTCATAACAGTCAGAGCTTTTTTTTTTGGACAAAAATTGCTTTGTTTCTGCGGTAATATGCTTAAGCCTCAGTTACTGTTGTAAGAAAAAGCTCTTTTATATCTGTCTGGACTTGAAAAACACAAAGTGTGATCGACCAAAACAAAGCCCAACTCCCTAATGTCTGTAAAGAGGATTTAACCCAGGTTGGGCTGATATACGCCTTTATCAGCACAGCAGATATCACAGTATCAGAACACCTTATCACAGCCATTATTAAAAAAAAGAACTATCAGCAATCTCAAAAGAAGAAAAACTATTGAAAATGGCCCATATATTAATGTTACATGAATACAATTCATTAGATTACAAGTACCAGCTGCGAATGATAAAAAAAAAAAGTTGATAAAAAAAAAAGATATGGCTGTTAAACTTACGTAAAACACAGCAAAGAAAAAAGATATCAGGTCAATGACAAAAAAGGAAAATTATCACTAAGAGTTGCTGATAAATTTGTCTCCGTGGCAACATAGTTGTGTGTGTGCGTGTGTAACAGTGATAGAAACAGAAGACAGGTGTTGTTCCCCTCTTATCTTCAGAGCCAGGTTGGTATAGCGGGGAGTAATGAGGGATAGCCTTGTCTGTATCAAAGAGCTGCAGAACTGAGGATATCTCAGGTCGGACTGTGTAACGGCAACGATCACACACAAACACACTGATTATACACACACACGCACGCAGACAGATAACTCTCCTAAACTTCAAACATTAGGGCATAGCCGATTATGTTTCTTAGATTCATTATATTGTTTATCTGGCAATTGTGAAATATGCTCACAAGTCTCCGACCACGTCCCAAGGGCTGAGAGGACAGCGATACGAGTGCTGTGAATAGAGCAGATTAGAGCTCTTGTTAATAAGACTTATTCTGATATTTTTCAGTCCGTTTGCACGTGCAGTCACCCAAGGTCACATCACAGCAATAAAAACACCTTGACTAGTGTTACACGACCTGCATTTAATACCTAAATTATATCTTGAAACGGTAAGTGGGTCATCTGGTCCGAACTGATCTCTTTAACTTCAACCTCAGTCATGTAATCTAATATTGAGTCCTACTTTTCCAGTCTAACTCATCAAATATGTGTTTCCAGTAACGTGGAAGGCTGAGAGAAGCAGCCTGGAGCGGTTTAGGGCAGACTCTCTAATTCTGTTGCCAAGACTTATCTTCATAGTATTGGAAGCTTTTATGGGGTTGTGTGCATGAGGCTCACATATGGTGAACCATCTTTGAGCTGAGATAGAGACAATCACAACATACCTGTCCATTTACTCCTCCAAACACTCAACCACCCACCAACGACCCACACGCACAACTTGGCGGAGGAGGCATATGATCTGTACTGCAGAGCAGCAGTAAACCTTTCGGTAATATGAGTGTGTGATGCTGCGGGTATGTGAAATGTGTGAGAAAAACAAGCTGCAGGCTTTAATACTCTGAACCCTCAGAGGAAAATGATGACCATAAAGACACAGCACTGATTCTGCTGGGTGATGAAGAAAACCACCATCTCTCTCTCTCTTTCTGCGCATCTCTACCTTCATGTCCCGATATTGACTCTTTGAATTGGAGTTGAGCCTACACCTAGATTGAATCTAGCTGAAGTTTCACAGAGTAATATTTTCCTTTTTCTCCATTCGCTCCTCCGTCAGCGCTGCGAGCCACTTTTCTGTGACTGAAATCAATTATCTGAAACTGTGTCACTTCTCTAGAAATATGACATGTGCATAAGACATCTAATGCCCTGGAAAAAAAAAGGACCCGAGGTTATGAATCACTTATTAAACTGAAGCAATAGCCATGTCCCACAAACAAATAATCTGTGCCAAGTAAATTAACTTACTATAAGTTAATAACAAGATAGGGTAACAGATAGCTGTAAAAGTCACTGGGTGAGGATTTAAAGCTAAGAATTGACTCTACAGAATAAACAATTAGTTTTAATAGCCTGTATTGCCTAATAAGATTAGTAATAAGATGCCCCATGATGTCGCCTAATGTATAATTAATGTTTGCGGGTGCGATTTCAAAATCCACATTTATTACAGGCAAGTGCACTGTCTATTGTTAATTCATTAAAACTTTATCGGTTGGCTTTGTTAATATCTAAACAGGCGACGTAAACGATTTCATCATTCCATCAATGGTGACATCGCAGCAAATAAAGTTTTAATGCATTTTAAATTAGGTTTTCATATTGTGTAATGTTATTAACAGCTAGTGCCACATAACGGAGGAGTAGAAGAAGATGAGGATGAGGTTCAAACTCGCCTACAGCTGCCGTGTGGACGTATCTTTGAGCAAGACGATTACTGTAAATTAACAGATCGATATTCTGTTTTTCTGACCTTTGATCTTACTGTGGAGGAGGCAAGTGAAATAAGAACTTTCATGTAAAAATAAAGTTTAGAGAAAGTCAACCAAGGCATTACTGAAAGGGTTAATTGGTTAAATCAATAATATCAGGATAGATCGCTTAAGAAATATCATCTTGTTTTAAAGTGGGTCCCAAAACAAGATAATTCTGATTTTATGTCCTTTCCTTTTATTAAAAATACTTTTAAGACTGCATGAATCGACAATCGTTAGGTGGCCCAAATGAATAAAAAGCAGCCAGCAATTTCAATTAATGATATCCAGCCAGATAGCCAGTGAGGTGACAAAAAAGCATTAATTTCAGTGACAGGTTCCAGGTGTCCCTGCTGTTGGTTTGCAATTGCTTTTAAATTTCCATATTTTGTTCGTGCCAGAGATAAAGAGAGGCTGTTTAAACTCAGTCCAAACTTTCCTGCTTAAAATATAGGAAACAATTAGAGATGCAATATGATACAGGCTATTTCCCTTTCTGAAGCGCTGTTTAGCCACCAGAGAATAACTAAACTAAATGGCTTCAGTTGCTTTAATGTAGATCTGTAATTAAATGTGCAAATTGTAGCTGTATTATGTCGGGGGGAAAAAATCAAATATTGAATCGAGACAGTATCAGCAGGTGCACAGTATTCAAAGATGTATGTCGGGATGGAGGGGAAATTCGATTCAGAAGTCTCTCATGATTCTCGTGCTTAATTTGCAAGCTACAAAAAACAAGTTTGTACTAACTCATTATAATTGTTTCTGCCGCCTAATCATGAATTACATCAATTCTGCCTAATCTGAAGAATGGAGAGTGAATGACAGAGTTGACCCAGTGTTTTTTTAAAATATGGCTTTGGAGTCCAAACTGGGTCATGGGACAAGACCTTTAAATCCTGTGCTGTACTGTACTTCACAAATCTGCCAGTGTGAGGAAAAAAAAAAAAACGTCCCCACTGACGTTAGCAGTCGAGTGGATAGTTCCTGTGTACTGAGGCATTTTGTTCTTCGGGGAAATGAGCCGGCTTCAGGACGAGCAGGACAGCACCATGCATTGACTGCAGGCACGGGACCAACCTTCTCTCTCTCTACGCATCACCCTGCCTCCCTCTCTCTCTCTCCTTACCTCCCCCCCTCTACTTCTGTCTGTCACTACCCCCCACTCCCATAATTTCTGTCTGCATCTCTGTGGTTTTTCACAGTGCTGCTGATATTGAGTTTTGCATTACGCAATAGTGTTGCCCCTCCCATCCTTTCTAACTCAACACCCTCCCTTTCTCTCGCATCCCTCTCTCTCTCTCTTTCTCTCCCTCCCTCACTCGTCTTGATATTAATGACACAGCTATCTGAGGCAGCGGCAGTTTCCCTGCGCGCTCTCTCTCCTGCAGGCTGCACTCATACACACACACACACTCTTAAACCAATAGGATACGGAACACAGTCACATACTCCAATACTCACAATCTGCAACTGCGGACACAGACTTACACACACTTCAGTGCGCATTCAGGCACTTTTTGAGTTCATATCAAAGGCAGTTGCTGACACTCACTTTGCACACACTTATTTCTGTTTTACAAATCTCAGCACAGAAAAATGAGGACAGTTGTGCTTTGCCTTTGTGCCAGTCTCCTGTTTACTGCCACCTTGGTGCCGCGCACCAGCTGGGCAGCGGACCTCTCCGTCAACTTACACCAGAGATGGGATGCTAGAGGAAGCGGACCTACAGGAGCGGATCCTGGTACCCCCACCTCCTGCTCTGTTAAACTGAGACCTTCGGGCCAGTGCGGAGGCTCCGGAGCTGGAGCAGAGGATGCTGAAGACTGCCCTTACCAGCTCACCTTGCCTCCTCTAACTATCCAGCTGCCCAAGCAGTTCAGGCTGCTGGAGAAGACGATGAAGGAGCTGCAGAGCCTGAAGGAGGTAGTCAACAAGCTGAAGAGCGGGTGCCAGGAGTGCCGTGGGGCACGGGGCAATGGAGCTTTTGGGAATCAGCTAGCTGACCAGGGAAAGGTCTCCATTCAGAGGGATGCCGGGGAAGAAGGGAGACTGAACCCAACAGGACAGGAGGGGCAAGGTGGATCCAGCCAAGAGACAAGGGGAGATGGGATGGTTCCTGGAGCTACTGTGGATGTTGGTGGACCAGGGCATGGTTCTATTTTTGGGAAAATTACCCCGAGCCCGACCACTATGCAGGAGATGCAGGTAAGAGGAGCAGTTCAGTGTTACAAAAAAGAAAATGTGGGATTTAGAAATTAATTCTTTTTTTTCCACAAATACACTTGTTTTAATGCTTTTCAAGATAAAACCGTCAGAAATATATTTGACAATCAGAAAATCTTCTTGAATTTCCTCTTGACTGATGTCAATAAAAGTTAAGTGTATTTCTCATTTAAATTAGGGTTTGGCAATAGTTTATGAATTGCTCAAACTGTGTTAACATCCAGATCGATGCACTTTCTGTGCCGTATAATCAGAATTTAGAGGTCTGTACAAATAGTGGCACTGCACCAATTTCTATACATTCCATTCCCAGTAAGTCAGTATTGCTATCAGCCTTGTGAACATTTTAGTGATACCAAGTTAAACATCCTAAAATGTTTGATAAACACTTTAGGAAGTCACCTAAATTTGTCCAGTTTAATACCCAACTGGAATGTAAACTGGCCAAATGTTATAAAACCTGTCAAGTCCTACCTGGCACCAGACCACTAGGGAAGATTCCTGGTACTGTAAACAGGGTGGGGAATCAGTGTTAGACCCGTCTGCTAAGTCTGACTCTCCTGACTGTCACAGTGGCAGACGTCCAACAATCACGCAGGATCGTTTCTATTCTAAAATCCTAACAGGCTGGTAAAAAAAAACACAACAAAAGGAGGCTGGTGGCTTCAGTCATCCACCTGCTTTGTATTCTGTGCACAGAAATAATTTCACCCCCTCCCCTCACCCTCTTCCTGCTCTGGCCCATCCCAGGTGAAGCTGAATAGGATGTCAGCCAGCCTGCGCAACGCCAGGAGCCAGATATCAGCTATGCAGGGTCGTCTGGAGGGGCTCAACCTGCTCAACATGGACAATGTGCAGGCGATGGTGGACAGGCAGGTTGAGAATATTACTGGCGTGGTCAACAAGCTCAGCTCCACCTGCACCACCTCGTGTCCGGCACAGACCAGCCCCCAGTGTAAGCCCACTTTTACTGAGATTAGTTTGGTAGCATTCTCTATTTTGTTATTTCGAAGCCTCCAGTATTTTTCTATCCTATCTGACACTGTCCTTTGAAAGCCCTCTCCATCTTCTAAGCCATTTACCACAAATGTATTCTCTTTTGACCAGAAACCCCTTTCTTTGTGTTATCTCTTGTGTTATATTCTATTCTGTTCTATCCCAGCTACTTTAAAAAATTCCTCTCCTCTTCTCACCTCTCATGGATTTCATTCTTTGCAGTCTTTATGATCAAGAAGCCCTTTCTCTCTTTTTTTTAATTTTACTTAAATTCACCACAGATGTTGTTATGGTAATGAAACTCCAGTTGTAGCTGTTGTTGTGAGGTGAATGTTCTGGCATGGGATCTTTCCAATCATGCCTAAGTGGACATGGCGACTTGTAATCACAACAAACAGCCCAACTCTGGGTGGTCACCTTCACCCAGAGTGGCCTTTCTGGGAAATAGGAAATGAAATCTTGCAGGCTGACAATGACATTGTCGGCTACACACAGTGGTTTGTTGCAACATGGCTTCTCCATTATCAATATGAGCATAACGTATTTTGTGAAGATTGGTACAGTCACAAGAGGACTGTCACTACATTTCTATAGCAGAGTCTCAGTTGGTTAAGTACCCGAAGCAAAATAGCTTTGGGTTGAGGTCATACTGTACATGAGTGAAGCAATATGACAACTGGGGTCAAAGTGAGAATCCAAATTACCTCTTATATAACTAATCCAAGGGCTTTGACATTCCACTATGCGCCATATGGAGAGACTCAAAAATAAAAAGGAGGGAGGGAGAAAAAGAGAGACACATATTTGGCGCCTACACTTCAACATAGTGTGAATATAAGCTAAAAAAAAAAAAGGGCTCTAGAGTCAGGTTCAATTCTGTAAAGAGGAACGAGCAGAACATCGTGATGGGGGCTGCTCTGCAAAAACGTTTCTGTAGGGATTACAAACCAGCCAAGCATAACAAACATTCCACTTTACATTGATGTAAAAGCTTATTTGGATGAGGGCACAGTTGAAATGCAGGGCACTTTTTCAGGCTGAAAATGAATATCCCGATGTTGCATGAGTGAATACGAATGTGACACTATATTGGGGCTTTTATGTGAAAAACAGATGTAAGCTTATTTCTAAGTGGATTAGCTGGGACTGTGGTGTGAAGGCAGTGCTAGCTTATCCTCTTCCGCTGTGTTTTCTTCACCACTAAACTTGCCTCTTTCTCCTTCAAACTCTCCTTCCTTACTGTATACATTTATCCTCGGCCTATCTGCTCTTCATCTCACCATTTCCCCTTCATATCTCCACTCTTTTTTTTGCTGTTACTTTCCCCCCCTGTCTCCCTCTCTCTTTAATCCCTTTTCCCGGCTCCTTACCCCTGCCTTTCTCTACTTGTCTGGAGGTCATGCTCTTGAGTGCTCATTCCTGCATAAAACAACTAGCTCTCATTATCTCCTGACAACAACACGAGAAATAATGTGGGCGGCTTCCCCGACATTAGTCATGGATGGCACACAGGGTCAGTAACACTTGTGTTTTTACATCAATCTGTCATGGTAAACTCAAGAACCCGGCAAATTATCCTTCTGCAAGTTAGGAAATCGTGTTTGACGGTGTCTAAAGTGAAGCCAAAAGTGGTAGACAAGTGACAGCTGCTGTTACCATGGAAAAGGACCAAAACATAATGAGACCGCAGTTTCGCAACACGAGTATAAACTATGCTGTAATTGCTGATAGACATAACTAACAAGTGCTATAAAGGATATATTTTGGATCTTTCAGAGGGTTTAAGGATGGATTGAATTTAATTTCCTCATGATGACACACTTGTCCAATTTTATTCCCAATATGAACTCTTAATCTTTAAACTGCACATGTCCCTCCACTTGCCATCAACAGTACATACTGAAAAATGTTTTTCAGTTGTTTATCACCATGTGAAAAAGTGCTAAGTGAAGCAGTTCATGGTTTAATGGTTCCCCTGACTCTTGAATAAATCACCCAGCTGCCAAATTGTAGCTAAATCATTAAATAATACTTATAATAAGAGATTTGCATAAAACTCATTTAAAATTCAGTTTCCGTCCAAAGTGAGAGGAGCAAGCAGACCGAAAGTGACCACATCAACGACAGATTATATCGAGATAACATTTTTAGGAGACGTCATTCAAGACATATGTGTTTTTATTTAGCTGTGGATCACTGGCAAGCAAATGTTAACCACTCACACATGCACAGGGATTTAGAAACCAGCCACACTGGTACAGCTCATTAGGCTACACCACATCGTCCAAACAACATTTACACTTGGTTTCAAAAAGGCATCTAAGGACACTCATTTTTTTTTTTTACTTTTCATCCCTTTAACCAAACTATTTTGTTCCAAGCTCAAAAATACAACAGCTAATAAAATACTGGTCATTTTAGGGTAATGTAGGATTGCATTTTCACCATCAAGCAGGACTAATAGTTCGTTTGTCAAGATGTTTTTATCACTCACAGCTCAGAGTGCTGAAAGCATTTAATTCACCCTCTTTGCCAATTCCAACCCCTGCTGCAAACACTAATCTTCACTTTCACTCCTGCAAGACGTATTACGGCCTTGAGGTGAATGGAAAGCAATTCATGTTACTGTTCAGCTACATTAACTCAATTATAAACAAAGAAAATGGATGTCCAGCCCGCCACATTGTCAGGAACTGCTTGTTTGCAGTGTGGCGATACACAACATCGGAAACGGAAGGGTGTTGTTGTTTCGTGTTCGCTTCTTTCCGTGAATACACGCAGTAGTATTCAACTTAAGCTGTTTTGTGA
This sequence comes from Collichthys lucidus, assembly GCA_004119915.2. Classification (NCBI taxonomy): domain Eukaryota; kingdom Metazoa; phylum Chordata; class Actinopteri; family Sciaenidae; genus Collichthys; species Collichthys lucidus. The sequence continues at coordinate 11,215,094 of CM014099.1, read as the reverse complement.
AGATTATACTATCAGTTCGGATACACATTTCCTTCTATTGCTAGTGGTAATCTGAGTTAAACACAGGGAGTTATCACAGGAAATACTTCAGTCATAAGAGTTGTCTTCCTTTTATGCCAATCATTTGTGTGCAGTCAGTGGTATTAAAGACAGACGGTCAAGAAGTCTATAAAATTCCAGACATCAGCCTTTAAGAGGGCAGGCTACAACTTATGGCATTATGGAAGTTAGTGAGTGAGCAAGAAAGCTGGCAAAGCAATCAGCCAGCCAATTAACCAGTCATCAGCCACTTCAACAGCCCGACAGCCAATCAGCCAACAGTCATTTGGACATCGGTAAGTGGCTGATATTAGAGTTATTTAGGTCAGGCAGAGTGCCAGAGGTAGTTAAATGAGATGGCTGTTGTCTGTCTGGGGATACTGGCTGCCCAGTCAGACAGATGGGGACAAATAAGGAGAGGAAGATGCGAAGTGAAGAAACTTCAGGGAGACACTTAAAGTGAAGGAGACACAAAGACTTCACAGAAAATACTCTGAATGCCGAGTGCCGACAGAGCTGTTGACGTGACAAGGATAAAATGTTTACATGGAGTCAACTACCATCTGCAGCCATTTTGTACACAAATTATTTTGTGTATTTTCACAGGAAAATACAGCCAAATAAACCAAACTTTTTATTTTCTGCATACCGTCTAATATAATCATGACAGAGGAAAAAAAGTTTACCCTTCCACTAGTGATAACAGGAAGTACATTGAGGTTTTCCCACTCCACAAAACGCTACTCGCTATCCTTCCTTGTACATGAAAAAACATCTGGCCTTCCACACTCAGTATGGTTCCCCCCCTCTCTTGTTCTATTATAATCTACCGAACCACGAAACGGATTTAACAGTGTGACAAAACTGTATCGGCGATGGAGTGCGCCAAACAAACTCAGGAGGGGTCCACATGCTGCCTGCCCAGTGTCAGGATGATTTAGTCCCCAGGTGCCGAACATGCAGGGAGGGGGTACGCCTCTCTAATCCAGTTTTACACTTTCCCACGTTTTGACAAGTCTGTTCCTTTCAGTTCCCAAATGCTAACTGACAGGAGCCTTTGGACCTTTGGTTTTGTGTGGGGTCAGCAGCTTGCAGTGTGACACAGCGGACACTAGCAAGAGTTTGACAAATAAGTGGGCAGGTAAAGAAAGGAAAGGATCTTAAAAACTAGGGAAGCTGCATCATGCAGTGCAGGGGAAGGTGATGGGCTTCAATCCTTTGACAGTGGCCTTTGTCCTTTTACTTACTTTCTTCCATATTGGCGTCCCAGTACTAAAGAAAGGAGACATGTCGGGAATCAGAGGAAAGGGTCAGGTGTCCTCAATGTTAATGATAGAACTACATTTTATGCTTGACGACTAGAAGTCTGGTTACAGGTTTGCTAAAGAACAAGCTGAACTGTTTTGTGTTTGAATAGGAAATTAATGCAGGAATGAGAACTTTCAAAAATGGATTTCCGGCTAACTTATCGCATTCTCTTTTCCTATCCTCAGCCTCAGGGGCTGTCTTTCTATTACTGTCTTCTGTCTGGGTGGAGAAAAGAATGAAATGAAATTGAATATCATCCAGTAACATCCCCTTAAAAAACTGCCTTCTCTTCTCCCCGCCTCTCTTTCTCTCTCACCAGTCATCATAGCACCTCGGGACTGTTCAGACTACAATGTGCTGGAGGTGAGGAAGAATGGTGTGTACCGTGTGACCCCTGATCCTCGCAACGGGACATTCGAAGTCTTTTGTGATATGGAGTCTTTTGGAGGTGGATGGACCGTGATACAGCAACGGCTCGATGGGTCTGTCAGCTTCAACCGCACCTGGGCCGAGTACAAGAAAGGTTTTGGGAACCTCAGGTAATGGGCTAGGGTATCATTCCCTCGTTGCTCTCACTTAGGGGAAAAAAAACTTAGACAACTAGTTATATCTAACTGCTATTCTCAAAAAACTATAATGTGGAACTTATCTATAGGCACCCACGCACACCCATTAGTGCACTGGAATAGTTCTACCCTACTCCCACAACTTGCGAGTGCCCAATCATTCAGTGCTTAGAGGACCTAATGATGCACACCTGTTCTCACCACCACTGATGGTTCACCACCTGTTTCCACTACCGCTGATTATTATCATATGTAAAACAACAAAACAAATGTACATCTGCACTGCTGAGCTGGCCCATTTTTAACAGTTAATAAACTTCTTGACTAAAATTAATGATTTAAGACCAAAAATAAATGTTAAAGTTGGAAAAGAGGTCACAGTGAAAATGGAGGAAAGCAGCCTTTGCACTTATTTTAATGCAAAGCCTCTCCTATAGCCTCCAACTGGATTAAGATTTCAGCTAATTTTCTCTATTCACGTCTCAGCTCCTGTAGGAAGGAATTTTATTGGGGAAATAACCAAGATGACCGCCTGATAACATGCCTACAGATCGAGTATAACCTCCCACAGAAAGAATATTGTCTTCTCTTATGCTTCTTTTACTGTCACACTACTCTCCCCTTCCATCTCCTTCTTTCCTTTCCTCCCCTGTGGGGATGAGTAAATTCAGTTTGAGTAACTGTATCCATTCGCTAATCATGTACAAGCATATGAGCTCATTTATAATCTTTCATTTTGTGCTGTTTCATCCCCTCTTTTCTCTGCTGTAGAGGTGAGTTCTGGCTGGGCAATGACTATATCCACTTGATGACAAAAGCCAAAGACATGATCCTGCGTATCGAGCTGGAGGACTTTGAAGGAGTTCGGGAGTATGCCAAATACGACCAGTTCTACGTGTCCAATGAGTTCCTGCGCTACCGGCTGTCTATCAGTGGATATAGGTATGTTATTAAATTCTGTGCATGTGTGACCAAATATTTAAAAAGCAGGGTTATATCTTATATGTATTGATGTGTCATTGCAGTGGGACAGCTGGAAACGCCATCAGTTTCAACAAGCACTTCAACCACGACCAGAAGTTTTTCTCCACGCCTGACCGTGACAATGACATGTATCCTTCCGGAAACTGTGGTGCCTACTACAGCTCTGGCTGGTGGTTTGACGCCTGCATGTCCGCCAACCTCAACGGGAAGTACTACCACAAGAGGTACAAAGGGGTCAGGAATGGAATCTTCTGGGGAACATGGCACAACATGTCGACAGAGTTTTACCCGACCAACTACAGGCAGGCCTTCAAAACTGTCAAGATGATGATACGGCCCAAGAACTATGCCCCTTAAGAGGACAGGTAAATAATTATGAGTATAGTCAGACGGACAGATAGACGGACAAACACGTCATAAGACACAAGAACAAGTAGACTGAGAAACTCATACACATTGTCATGCATTTGCACACATTTACACATGCGTAAGTGTACACAGAAAAAGACTATAAGTCCCATAGACAGTTTAAATGCAGTAATAACGAAAGTAATTGTGAAAAAAATTAACTGTGCTATTACCTTTTTTCCACCGTAGTGAGTGCGGCCTTCAAAATGTTGGATTAAAATGATGATAATAAAGGACAATGGACTATGAACGTTGATGGACTAATAAAAAAAACACACATGCAATGTAAAGGCCAGCCTCCTACAGGGGCCATAATATTATACGGAGAGTTACCATGAGAGATTTTTCACTGTTTCCCTGACATTTCTCCACTTTCTGTCCTGCTGCCTCCTGCTATAAACCCAGTTGAGACGCAGCATAGCACACAGTAGTAGTAAAAACTAATGAGCTATCACTTTCTCTGCTCTAAATGGTTTAATAATTAACAGCAGCCACTCAAGTGAGGTATATGAGAGCTAATGATACAGCTCTGAGTGGGACTGAAATTCATTGTTGAAGACTTCATGCTGGTTTCAGAGACAAACTGCTTTAAAATAAACAACACACTTTGGATAGTGGTGTCGTTCATTTAATTACACTGAGACACCTCGCTAATGTATCATCATCCTATACAATATAAAACATCACAGTATAAATATGCAGCCTGAAAATAAATTTGTATTGGACAGTTCCCAAGTACATCCTCCATTATTGATGCTTTTGTAAATTCTTCTTGACAGCAGCCGTGGAGCAGGACAATGCTGCGAGGAAAAAATAAAAAAAGTTTTTCACCCTTATCTCTGGGTGCACAGAACAACTGCACATAGTTTGATGCCATCCATCAGTTTTCATATGTAAAAAAACAAAACACGAAAAGCCTCCCTGACCCATCACTTGTACAATACTGCTGCCTAATGATAGAAAACTGTATTGCATCATTTAATCCATTCTATACACACTGTGAATGGGAAGGATGGGAACTGAAATGTTTCACTTTGAGGACGTGTACAGTATTTATTTTATTTTGTGAAGTATGATAGCTTTTATATAATACACGTGTCATAAAGTACAAGGTTTAAATGATTGTTGATATTTGAGCAACGATAAAGACGGTGCATTATTGTGACCATTCATAGTAATTATGTGTGTATTTGGAGCTTTGTGTGTGTACAATATTGATCTTTTCTATCATTCATATTCAACTGTCATGCCCAAAGATATGCACTTTTTATATCAAGGAAAAATGAATAAAGTTCTAACTCCATGGCTGTGTACATTGCAGTGTTTGGCAGTTTCACATCATATCGATGCCTGCTTATCTTTAAAGGTCTGTCTCTTCTTCTGTATTAGATTTCCCTCTTAATGAATGTATACAAAAGGTATACAAGTTAAGCATGAATATCCATAAGTAGAAATCCCAAACTCTAAAGTGTCTGCCATCTACTATTCGGTCAGGATTTGATGCCTGTAAAAATGGAGAGATGAGGTACTGCATGCCCATAACAAATGGGTTAATGAAGTGTTGGCTCAATAAAGCAACGCAATAGAAGAATGAGCTCTTATGAGCTTCACAGATGATAAATTGAATGTCTGTTTACTGTATGTGACGATCAAGTTAATAAAAAAAAAAAAAGTATGGCGCTCATCCGCATGGTGACTTTGAGTTCCAAGTATTCACTTTTGTTTAAAACTCTTTGAAGGTTTTAATGTTGTTAAAAGGCACATAAATCTATCTACAGTACCACGTTTTATTCCTAACGTCAATTTAACTGGAAAATAAAGTGGTATGGGAATTTCATTAAATACACAAACCCGTAGTGTTTCTAAACAGACACAGTAGATCCCTCATACACTTTTGAAAACGGTCATCTTTTCCTTAAGCAATTCGATTAGATACTGCTAGCAAACTGCCAAATGTAAGGTTTGTTTTTCCCATGAAATCCCCAAAATGCCACTTACAATAAATATGAGCATTTAACAACATTTATGAGTCTTACCTCATCTAGCCACTGGAAAACAGGAGTAGCAGAGACATCAGTGCTGGCAGATTGCTGCTCCTCTGGGAGTGAAGCATCAGGTGCAAGGGGCACCAGCAGGATGTCCTCCTCCATTCCCTTCGCCTCCTCCTTCTCATCTTCTAGCTCCATGTTCCCACTGCTGGAAGGCCTGATGATAAACAGGTAGAGCACAGTTGTAGGGATTTTTTATAACCACTACAGAATACATAATAACATGATGATAAAGTACGGGCAGAGTACACAGAGGTAGAAAGAGTCAATAAATGTGTATGGGTAATGCTTTTATTCTGAAAGTTTCGAGTCGGAAGTGTTTTGCTGACGAAAATCAAAATCAAAGTAGGTTTTGTGACCATAAACCGTTCAAACGCATATAAAAAGTATAAGATTTGACTGTGAAAGCTCAAATTAAACTGTGGTTTTCTTACAAACTAACGATGTTAAGTCACTGACAGCGATACTAATAACAATGTACAGTCGCAGGTGTAAAAGCCCTGACAGAGCCCTCCTTGAGCTCATTTATTGCCCCCAAAAACACCACTGTAAAAGTGCAAAGTGGATACATACATCAGATATTTGCTCTTAATCCGCTACAAACATTACGCCTCACCTGTTGGGAAGCTAACGAGTTAGCTACAAGTTAAGTTAGTTTAGCTTTGTTGTTTGTTTTGTCGGTGTTTGTCTGCTAAACAAAAAAAGACACACACTTGAATGTTTAAAGCCTTACTTTTGAATATCTTGAGTCCTCGCACACGTCCTCTCAAAACTCTGTACTATAAAACTACTAAAACCACGCAGCTTAAACTCATTAACTAAAGCTAATGTTAGCACAGCACAATCACAGTTTTCTCTCAGGCTAAGTGGCTTGTTGTGGTTACCATAGTAACGACGCCACACGTCCCCTTCCCCCTATTAAAGTTAAGCGAAACCCTCTTGTGTTACTCATATCTACTCACTTATATGTTTTTTGTTCCTTAAAGTCACCACACTGATAATATACTAGGTTGTTAAAGTTTTAAAACAAGTGCACTCACTCGCTCCAATTTCTTCCATTTGCACTTTTACACTTGCGGAGACCGTCCAGCAGATGGCGGGAAATGGTAAATTTACGTCAGCCTTGCAGCACACCATCAACATGTGTCTTACATCGGGGCCACACGAAACAGCATCAAAGGCCGAGCTTGACTGAAAATGTTGAGTGAGTTGCGTTTATTGGAAAGCACTAAAAAAAATCTAAAAGTGGAATCAAGTGACCTGAATCCAAGGTGAAAGCCACGGTGATGACGCAATGCAGCTCCTTTCCTTGTTATATCACCATCTTTCCCACAGTGCATCCTGGGAGTTGGCACGACCCCATCGCTCACTCCTTACAACAGCTGCAGGAGCGTGTTATCTCAGCTATGGATGTGTGTGCATGCCAATATGTGTGTGTGCATACGACATATATGAATGAGCGGACTACCCAAGCAAGATGCACCCATTTCTTCCCATAGTATGTTCCTGATTTACCTTAGGTTTACTAGCTGTTGCACTAATAACCCTCTACTTCAAAGTCTAGTGTTTATAGCTTATAAAGTAAATGTCTACAAACATATGCAAAACCATATGGCTTAACATATATGGCGCACCTACAGGTATGTGCATTTACCATGCTGCGAGTGCAACTCGACGTGCACCTATAAAAAACAAAGAAAACACATGTAAATGTATATAGCAAAGCTCTGGCAGCACACACATCAGGCAAAGACAACACACATATGGGAACAACCCAACAGTGTGTATTAATGGACATATACACTGGACTTTTGTGAGTTTAACTGGTGCCATTACAGTAATGGCTGTGTCCATTAGTCTGCTTCAATTCATTAAGTCATATCTGACCATCTGGTTGCATATTCCCTTGCAATTTGGGTTTTTTTTTGGCAGAGGAGATAAGCTATTTCTGTGCACAAAATCAGCAACTAAGCCTATTTTTTATAGTGATTGCAGTTTTGGCAATGGTAAATGGACTGTACTTATATAGCGCCTTTTTAGTCTTCCGACCACTCAAAGCGCTCAGGACACTTCGGCATGCCTGTAAGCCATAGCCGCCCCGTATCCATGGTTTGGTTTTTCCAGTGATTGCAGTTTTGGTAACACATTATCCATGGTTTGGTTTTCCCAGTGATTGCAGTTTTGGTAACACATTATCCATGTTTTGGTCTCTATTTTCTGGAAGTAGTGACACATGGTAGAAGGTGTTACATAATGGTGAACTTTTGAGAACTAAATTTCATGCAGGACACAAAAACACCATCTATACTGTTTTTTTTTATTATGAGCCAGTATGAATGAAAAAAAGGGGGAAATTACAAACCAAATTAGACTTTAAAGGCTATAATTAAACACTTTAATTATGTAGACCTAATTTTACCACTCCTTGTTAAATCTGTACAAATCACCTGGCACTTTGGGATTAATGTTGTTTTGTTTTTGTTTTTTTGTGGGAGCCAGATTCCTAAATTAACCTTGAATTCTCTCCAGCAGTCTGAATCCTAACAGAGACCACTTTATTTTCAGATAGAAATATGCCCTGCCGTCTGCCCCTATTATTACCATTTTTGGCTAAATAAAACATAAGATCCAGTTTTACAGTTATTTTGGGAGAAAGCAACTTTTAGAGTTGTTTGCTGCTGAGTCAGTCAGTAGAAGTTCTGTACAGCCTCTCAGCGACAGTCAGTTTTGTCCTAGATTTAAAGGTAACCATCGCTGCTACTCTCATTTTGTGAACTTTATGTAAGAGCAGATCAAGGACCACAGCAACAATGGTTGTCATATGTAATAAATACATAAAATGTGTTTGCTCATGCACAAACCAGGAAAAAGTTTGGAAAAAAGTTACTCTCCCGGGGTGAAATGTCCAGATTTGTGTTTTATTGCTGTATTGTAGTCACAACAAATGCAACGTGGGGATTGGGGTCTAATTTTACAACCCCCTCCATCTCCAGGCTCCCATCTTTCATCTGTAGTCGGGTGTTGGGAAACTGTTTTAAATGTTCTAATTAAAACCCACACACACTCACACTGTGTTCTTTTTCCATACAAAAAAATCTGCTGTTATAATTTCTCCTGTCAAAGACTGTGTCTGCAGACAGTTTCTAAACAGATGTTTTAAAGTCTCTTAAAACCTTGCAACCAGCGTTTTGTAGAAGACGAATCATTCGTGTACTTTTACTGTAGTATTTGTGTCCATGAGAAACCTCATATTCAGAGAAAGAATGGGATATAACAGGAGAGGAGTCGTTTTGCCAGAGGGATGGAAACATGAAACATAATCTATCTCCTCGTTGTTGGATCAAATTCCATACTGTTGAGCTGACATTCTGCATAAATAGTTTGCACCATAAAATCTGAGTTTAATGGACTACCTAAAATGTAAATCACTGAGAAATTGAAAGCTACTTTTGGCAGCGTTCGAGCCTGATGTAATCTTCAGAGTGATCTCTGTGGAGAATCCACAGCATTGTTCCACAGTGTGTCAGTGGGCAGACCAGAGTCCTAGTCCCCTTTCACTGTTGACTGTAGACCCCCTCCAGCTCCTCGGTATATGTTTTTTCCAGACAGAAAAACATCGAACATGTCTGTGTTTTCAGTATCTGTGTCCCTAAGTCAACTGAAGCCATATGTGTGAGCGAACAGTGTGCACATGTTCTAAACAATATCTTGACGCATTTGGATTAAATCATGATCTTTGAAGAGCCTCTAAATCATGAATAACATGATCAAAGGTTCTTTGTATTAAGTTAAAATTTATTTGAACATAAGGAAGTGAAATGTTTTGGGCACTGGGTTTCAAAGGAATGATGTGAAATAAAAGGTCTAATAGAAGTAGAGTCATTTTACACCATACACCCTTAAAAAGAAAGGTTTGAGTTAGAGCCTAAAACGGTTCTACATGGGGATGCCATAGGGGAACCATTATCACTTCTGCAAGGAACATCTCCTGAGCACTATTGCTGCAAAGGGTCACCCTGAAGATTTAGTAATTAGTATAACAAAAAAAACTTTAAAACAAAAAATTAAACATGAAGAGTTTTTTCAAAGCACCAAAAGTGCTGCAACTGTGACTTGAATATTATTTGGCATTCAGTTATCCAAAGAACCTCAAACTGCAAAAAAAAAGGGTTCTTAAGGACAAAACGTTTGAGTTAGAGCCTAAAGTGGTTCTTCATGGTGATGCTATAGGGGAACCCTTGTTGATTATGCAAAGAATCTTTTAACTGTTGGTACTTCAAAGAACCAGCTGCTGCAAAGGGTCAACTTAAAGAACCAGTAATCAGTTTTCTAAAATACATTTAAAAGGAATTACATAACATAACATAAAAAGGTTCCTCACCAAAGCACCAAAAGTGCTGAAGTTATGACTTAAAGAACTCGTTCTTTGGCATTTGGTTCCCCAAAGAACCTTAAACAGCAAAAAAAAAAAAAGGTTCTTTAGAGAACACAAAATAATTCAAAGCACTTATCGAGAACCAGTTTGGTTGTCATGCCAGATCTATAAACTAGAATATATCCGAAGTATTAACATACTGCTTTGCATCATATCAAAACAGATAAACAACTGTCATTTACATTATATAATACACTGATTACACAGTATACCATGGATCTTTACCTGGATTTGTTTAGGTGTCGACACATGCTAGTTAATTAGATTTACAACAAGCTAGACTGCTTAGCTATCTTTTTAGAGGACAGTATTTCTTTCAGCACTATTACATCAACTGTGTGTCTATGTAGGGGCAAATCCTCTGGCTGGCCTCTGTGTTGAGGTAATGTTTTCATACCTTTCCTCATTCTGGAAATCTGCACACAAGTGCGTAATGATTTAAAATATATTCATTTTATGTGTATTTGAATAATTTTCCTACAGTCGATAGTGGTGCCCTAAAAAAAGAGGCACAGTAATAAGATAGTGAAGGATAAGAAGTATACTGTGAGTTGTACTGACACAGCTTTTTGCTGTAAGTGGTTACAGACTCATCTTCTCCAGTATATTTACCCTAATGTGGAGAACAAACCATGTAAAAGGCCTCGTCTCCTCTTTGTACCTTTCATGTGGTCTTTATTGTTATTTTACAGAGCCAGACCTTGTTCCTCACAAGGACACATACACTTCTAAGGACAGTACGTGTGGTGCTATGATTAATCATCTGTGGCCGGTCTGTGCACCAGGCTGATGTCCAGTAAAATGAAACAAATTGCCAACTGCTGCATAGGAAAAAAACCTGAGAGGAAGTGGATGCTTACTTCAGCTTTTTTCAACCACAATTAGGTTTTATTATGCACTTCGAGCCACTTTACTGTCACACTTTACAGTAGTTGTTATGTTTTTTTTTACATCAGTATTTGTGGTTTGTTCTCTATTGTGTCTCTAAAATAGATCCTTTTGCTGCCATGCAAATTAAGCGTATCCTGACTGTTCAGCTTAAAACAATGACGCGTAAATAAATTCAAATTTCTGGAACAAAATCAATGGAAAAAAAAGACATTCCTCAAAGTTAATTACAAATAATTTGGGAAGCCTAGCTCCATGTTAAATGAAAGGCTGAATCAACTTAAGTTAATGCTTTTCTCTCTAAATGCCCAGACTAATTATACTTTACTGGAACCAATGAATCACTGCCTTTGTTCACATTGTTGGTTTTGGACTGTAATCAGTAAAACAAAGAAGAGTTGTGAACGTTAAAGAAAGCTGAATCATTCCAATGTCTCATGGAAAATACTGTAGCAAACACCAACACTAATACTATATAGTTAGATAAATCCCTGCTTGTATCCTCTATATCTGAAAACCTGTGGGAAAAGCTTGGACTGTAATTGATTCCAGGTATATGACCCCCCATGCCCTTTGAGGTGGAATTTATCCAAGGACACTCTACAAATGTCCAGGGGGATTAGTGTAAAATTACTTTCCTGTTTCCACTGAGGATAGGCTGGTGAGTCCTGAATCTGTTTTGCTGATTTGAACAATCCTGTACGGATTTCACGGTCAAGAATTTGGGGTTAAATTGTAATAGCTCACACGGGTTCACACAGATTATATTACTAAAGAGAGTTGAAATGTCGATAATGCAATAAACATAGGTAAAAGTAAGTCATGCAAGCGAGTCAATTCGAAACACGCTCAAGTTACATAAACATCTTTTTGTTTGGTTTAGGCTCAAAGTTAATCCAGGTGGTGTGATGGGTATTTTTGCAACGGTGCCAGGACTGTTTTTCTTTTCAGTCTTTATCTATACAGAGAGGATTTAGGTCTCAGATGACAGTTCTCCTTTAGTTCAGTCTAGCATCTTACCAGACTACCACTAGTCCAATATATAAGGATGGCTGTTGCTGGAAAATGGAAATGGAAATGTCTTGAACATAGTACAACTGTCACATCCAGTCCCTGCTCCGCCTACTTCAGTCTCCCAGTTTCCCGCTTTATGTTTGTCACGCCCTAATCACCTGTGTATTTAAACCCTTTCCCCAGTGCCAGATTGTCAGTGTACCATGTGTCCTACTTTCCAGCGTTTCCCTAGTGTGCTTTTCGGTTTTGACCTTTGTCTGTTTTTGGACCCTGCCTTTGCCTTACTCTTTTGGATTGTTTGTTTGCCTTACCTGACTGATCTCCTGTGTACCGAACCATGGATTGTAATTAAAGACTGGTTACCTCCTGTATCTGCCCCCCCTAGTCCTGCAGTTGAGTCCTGTGGTTGTGCCTTGTAACAACAACATCCCATTTTATCTCTTGCAAGTACCACATTTGGGAGATGTGGAGGAAAACATTACTTATCGTTGGGTTGGTTGGTTGATTGGTTGGTTGGTTGGTTGATTGGTTGGTTGGTTGGTTGGTTGGTTGGTTGGTTGGTTGGTTGGTTGGTTGGTTGGTTGGTTGGTTGGTTGGTTGGTTGATTGATTGATTGGGCCACCAACCAATACAATACCCCAAATACCCTGATTTTTCATCTTGTGCCACCAACAAGTCAAGTCATGTCCCCTGCAAAATCCTAATAATTCGATTCCTGGATTTCACTGAGTGCCATACGTTGGTTCATTGAATACCTACAAAACTAAGGCCTTTCCTGTACAGTACAGAAGTAATAGAGCAACTAGAATGGCTGTTCTCTGTTAGTCTTATTCTGTTGGTGAAGGTAAAGCTAATTGTCATGATGCATGTGCAAAGTGGAACCTATGCATCACTCTTTTGTGTACAGTAATAGAAAAAAATAAAAGGAAACACAACAGAGAAAAAAGAAACAGAGACCTGCATGCATGTTACATCACGTCAGAGGAAATTTAATCACCTCAAACATCTGTAGCTGACCCATCCTTGAGGGTAATAACCTCTTTTATGGGTAACACTGGAATGTCTAAGAAAGAAAGAAAGAAAGGAAGGAAGAAAGAAAGGCTCTATGATGTGTGTCTGTTTAGTGTAAGTTGATTTCCTTCTGAGTTGCACATCGCCTGTAGAGAAGGATGGAAACAATTAACTTCATCTGTTTACCAGATCTAGAGGGCAGCCTCTCATTTACATACATCTTCGCTTTGTGAGTGTGTGTATGTGTGTTAATGCGTGTGTTCCCCACAGATCCAAAGAGGAATCCTCTAGGGCAGCTTGGCTTCCTTCTCTTTTATCCCAGCCAGTCCACAGACAGCCACATCCTTGCAAACGCCACCCTCACTGGTTAGGATGGTTAAGTCTATGGAACATCCACGATACAAATCATCTCGCTCTTCCTCTGTTTCTGTCTCTTCTTTTATTCTGATCTGGTTTTACCACATATTCTGATCTTCCATTTCTCTTTTACTGCTTTATGTCCCTTTACCACTTTTTCCCCATAAATCACTCTCTCTGTGTCTTTCTCTTACACAATACACACAGTCACACACACACACTCCACATCTGGTAACTTGTCACTCGTCACCACTAATAGATGATAATGGCAAAATCTCTGGGGGGAAAACAAGCATTTCATAGGGGCTATATTGGGCTCCTATTAAAACCCATGTTGTCTGATGTTTCCAACTGGACGACTAATGTTCAGTATTATGGAAAAATGTGCGGCTGCACATTGATATAATAATACCTATTATTAAATGAAATCATAGAGTACATAATGAGGTTTTTCTATAGAGAGGAATGAAACAGCCCTCATATTTTTACTGGACCAGTAACAACGAGGACGGACTTACTGGGGATTTACACCGGGGATGTAAGCGACATTAGCATTTGTTGTGACCAGACAAACTAATAAATAATAAATTCAACGTTCACTCTTTTTGTAGAGGAAAATATCTAGCTCTTTAATAGCTAAATGCTCCACTTTGTTCACCAACTATGCTAAGTTTGTCTGTCTGCCCTTTTGCGTCCTGTTGTCTACTGTGGCCAACGCTGATGAGACCTGCGAGAGTGAACCAAAACATAATAAGTCACATTAGTGTCAACCAGGCAGACAGGAAGAACAGAGCTGCTAGCAGTAAAAATTTACTGAGCCTGGGAACCTGTTTGCTGGACTAAGGTCTAAAAATAAGTTACTTGCTTCCAGCTTTGCTTTACTTAAAACTAATTTATCATAGTCCGAATCAATCAAAACTCTGTTTAGAAAACAAACAAAAAGTTGCTTTGCTTGTCTTCTTGGGAACGGACCTGATATAAGTAAGATATAAGTATGAATTTAGACTTTGTGTGTTTGGTTTATTGCGGTCTAATCAGTATTATATCAGCTGTTTATTTTTGGTTCATACGGCTGTAAGTTTAGTTAGTGGGTTCAGCGGTTCGTTGCTACTTGCATGAATAAACACAAATGATCCCACGGTTGTGTTATTGTAACCACTTTAACAATTTAATAATGAAATAGTGAAATTGTGATCATAGGGGAATCCATCTTGTTTGGAAAGTTTGCTATATATTATTGAGGTCATTGCAAGGTTTCCTGCTGTAAACATTCTTAAACAGTGTCATCACATCATTGGTGGAGGAGGTGCACTATTATTTTTTTTTAGAGCACGTGGCCAGAAATTACACCGTGCTCTTTTTTAAACACCTTAAACAAGCAAGTTGACTCAAGCAACTCATGCAAGTTGAAGTCACAGCCACATCTTTCAGGTGACCACTTTGCAAATTTTTGCACAAACTTTCCCACAGAAGTTTCAACCATCAGATTTGGCATCCAGGCTCCAACTCCAAAAATTTTTACATCCAAAACCCCAAACTACTGCTTTTCTTTGTTTCATTTTCTATTTTACTAAATGTACAAACCACAGAGACACACTATAATTTTCCACGGATGTTGGTGCCATCTTGAAGAAGGCACAGTTAAATTTTATTGCATGATATGTTATAGCCACAACGTATTCTGTGTGCTTTTTCTCCCCCTGTGGTCAGAAACGGGCTAAAATTGTTTCTATGCAGTGCAGAGGGATTTTGTAGTCCTCAGGGTGTAGCCTTCATCCGAAAACCAAAATTACAGAGTAGAGACCTCAGACTGAGGGGAATGTGCAGCTACTATTATGCAAACATCTGAATTTATTAAGATCCTCGAAACATTTCAATTTCATAAAAACTCACTAACTATTTTGCAAACAATCATTATCTACTTAAGAAAGAGAAAAAGAGGACTTAGGAATAAACTATAAACAAACTGAAAATTTTTGTGTGCCTACATACTTCTGCCTGGAGACCACTTAAACAGAAGATGTCATGACTCATTCTGACTCTCTGTGTGCTGGGTCTCAGTAAAACCGTTATAGTTCAGACCTGGAAACGGACCCCCCACAGTGACTTACACAGTTACACACATACCCCAAATCCTTCACAGATACACCCCCCAGTGAAATGAAGTGATAAAAAGCATTTTAAAAAAGTAGAGGTGCAAACCTGCCAATGGATGAGATGATTTAAAATGACAGTGAAAAAGAATGAAAAATAGACCTTTGTTTTTCAAAGCTGCTACTGACGCATATATTTTGCGAGTGGGTCAACAAGTTAACGCTTGTGCTCAACTGGTGAGCGAAGGTGAGCAGATGCTGACATCATGGAGAAGATATGTAGCTCCAGGGTGGACTACAAGCTTTCTTGCTGACCAAACAAATGAGCCTTAAAGTTAGAAAATGACAGTTTGCATCCATCAACTAATTTTTTTTAAACATATTTCCCTTTATTACTGTAGCAGATTATACCACTGCATATTGTCTGTAACCAGAATCCCACAGGTTATAAAGTTTGTGTGCATTTCTGTGAGTTCACAATATATGCAGAGATAGATACAATAAAATATGAGTCTGGAACTTTAAACTCAATCGGTAACTCTTGAGAAAGTGGGATAGTTTATTGATTCTCTGTAAAAACACATGAGCCCTTTGTGGAGTCCAACTTTTCACTCACAGGAACTTTTATTGAGGTTATTATTTTCATCTTTTGGCTTGTACTTCCAAATAAAGGACTTAAACGGTTTAGTCCACAGACCTTTTGGATTGCAACATTATTTAACTGAATACATTTGTAGTGTCTATAAAGTTTCCCCTCTTTCGCCTGTTGGAGTTTCATTCATATATTTTTGTTTAACTTTTAGGTACGACAATAATGAAACAAAAACAAACTTTAGTTTCCTTCACTTCGGTCCTCTACGTCTGTCTCTCTGTTGCTCTTTGCGCCGCTTTCCATCATTAGGCATGGAAACTCATGCGTTGACTCACTGCAAGCCTTTAACCAATCATCTTCTGTCCTGTGGTGTCTTTTATGGACCGCACATTTGGAATCCTGTATATATCACTGTAAAAGAAAAAGTTTGTTAATTTTTCTTTGACCCAAATAGCTCTTTCCCCGTCTCCCTGCTGCTTTGGCTTTCCACCATGAGCTGAGCACAGAGGGAAGTACTTCTAGTGAATTTGTTGTTGGGTAACAATGGAGCAAATTTTGAGTAGAAGTCATGCGTAGAGGGCTGTTTGAGAAATAAACAAAACATTCACTTTTACCTCATGCAAGGACTAATTAATGGCCACACGAATGTAACTGTTACAAATAATGATATATAGACATATGGAGTTTGCATTTTTGCATCTATATTCAGAAACAGTACTTAAATATTTGAATGAAGTAGATGTTTAAAAGGCGTAACCAGCTGATCCAATACACCTTTATGTGATTCATAAAGGAAGTAAGAGATTATGTCAATCTATAAAGGAACATTAATACTTCAACACTCAATCAATTAACTGGTGACTCTAAAATGTCTCTAAGTGTGAATCATTGTATGTGTTTTTGGCTGATTATTGGATTGGTCCATGCCTGGAGGCCATTTATTCAAATTTCTTTCTATACCCAACCAAGAATATTTAGTTGAAGATCATATAAATGGAGAAAAAAACATTAAGTCCTCACTTTCCAAACACAGCAACACTGAATTATTTACATTTCTGCTTGATGAATGACTTCAGCGGACCAAACTATTGCTCATTTAGTTTCTGTGGCTCCACCAGCAGAGTATAACAGTACAGGGAGGCTGTAAACAAAACACAGAATGTTCCTTTAAAAGACATAATGAAGCGGGCAAGCCTTCTCCAGCCGGCGCCTCTTCAGGGTCGACAGCACACACAAATATACACACACATACATGTCATTATAACGCTGTAGCTTGTCGGTGCTGGAAAGCAGATGTTCCAGTGAGAACTCATCCTTCATGGTAAATCATCTTTAGACACACCATCACCATATTTCATTCCAACATGCACACAAACACCAACACATGCACAACACTTAGACTGTACAGTCGGAACATAAATCACAAAGACTTGGCCTTAGAACTTAAGAGAGCACAAAGAGGATGTTTTTAACAAACACGAAACAGGGAGGGAGATTTGT
Source organism: Collichthys lucidus (assembly GCA_004119915.2). Taxonomy (NCBI): domain Eukaryota; kingdom Metazoa; phylum Chordata; class Actinopteri; family Sciaenidae; genus Collichthys; species Collichthys lucidus. Next base: position 11,197,851 of record CM014099.1, on the reverse strand, counting down.
TTGCTTTGCTACGTGATTATTTAAAGATAAACAACTACCCGATGGATGGATGGATGGATGGATGGATAGATAGATAGATAGATAGATAGATAGATAGATAGATAGATAGATAGATAGATAGATAGATAGATAGATAGATAGATAGATAGATAGATAGATAGATAGATAGATAGATAGATAGATAGATAGATAGATAGATAGATAGATAGATAGATAGATAGATAGATAGATGATTTGAGGGACTTTGTAGGAAGTTGAAGGAGTTCTTATGAAGAAGGAAAAAAAAGGAAAAGACACACATGCAGAGCCAAGGCTAATTTCTAACGCTGAACTGATATTGAACTTCAATAAACGCTGAAAGCCATTAAACGTGACTAATGGTTGTAAATCTCTTGTTACTATTTACTATCAGAGGTAAAAGAAGAGTCAGCCAGTGTTGAAAATAAAAAGCGGTCAGCAAATTAACAAAGTTATTTTTACTGGTGGTAAAGTTGAAATCATTTTTTTTTTTGGATTGACAGACACATACACACTTCTGTCAACGTTCCATGAGAGGCGATGAATCAGGAGTAAAAAAAAAAAAAAAAACAGAAGACAGACAGAAAAAGGAAATATGTGGATAGTATGACAGGAGGCGAGATGAGGAGGGGGTAAACATAGAAAAGAAACACAGGGGAGAGGGGATGGACGGGAGGAAGCAAAAGGAGGAGAGTAGAGAGGAGAGGGAGGATGAGGAGGATAAGGATGAAGCTGAGAGTTTATCTGGGGAGCGTGGTGGTAAAAAGACAGGGTTAAAAAGAAGACAGAATGAAGGGCAGAGGAGAGCAGCCATTATTATTATTTGAGCTTGTGAGAGAAACTACACTTGAAAAATAATGAATTTCAGGATTAACATCAATGGAAATAATGTTATCTGGCAATGCAAGATAACACAGCTGACAAATCTGATTAAAAAAAACATTTCTATGGAAATGGTCTGAAACAAAGTCCAAATCCCAAGCAAACCGTATCCTAATAGGAAAATGTGAAATATAATGGAACTGACCGGTAGTGACAACTGACAGGTTTAAGCAATAAACAGATGTTTGAATTATTTATTGGCATGAGAAACAACAAATAAGGAGTATAAAGCACTTGACATTTATTATCCAGCCTCCCAAATATTTTTTTAAGAACAGATGGTACTGAATTTACATTTGAGGATCGACGAATTGGAGCTCACTGTGGACGATAGGAAGCAAGAAGAGGCGGCCCACCAATGTAGATCTAGTGGAGGTTTGAGGAGGAGAAGAAACAGAAGGAGCTGCAGCAGCAGAGTGAAGTCACCTGCGGCATGGAGGAGGTGACATCTGGAGAAGAAAAGCTTCAGAAAACTTCCAAAAGGCCTTCAGCTTGGAAGATATTCACTGTGTTCACAAGGGGATCAAAGAAGATGGAGGAGGAGCAGCAGACTGAACTCTGCAGCTGCAAACTCCAGAGTCCCCTCAGCGTGGGGCCGGTTTGTGAAACTCCTGAACTTTCCAGTGCAGCATCCAACTGTCAATGAACTGTGAAAACCTGATGAAAACCGTGGAAGATTTAGGAACTTCAAAATAATGAGTGACACGTAACGCTTTCTGACTGGAAGTCGTTCTCCTTCAGGAGAAGGATTTGATGAGGACGACGTGTTCTGACAGTAATTTAGTTTGGCTCGTTTTAGTTTAGGGAAAGATCTTTGGAAAGTTACAAGAATTTTGTCAATGAAAGCTTTGTCACCATGGTTACAATAACAACGTAATGTTATGGAGTAATTGTGGCCCCTCACATCCATCCATGTTTTATACAATTTACAGTGAACACTTGCCCACAGTCACTCAAAGTGATGTGCGTGGAGAGTGTAAATAAAAAAGTCAATCTGAGTGCAAACTGGTTTTTAATCCATTGTAGCAATACAACCATAACATGTGTATTTAGATTGCACAATGTCAGTTTCCAGTATAGATTCTGAAATGAGTTGGCCTTGTAGTGTTAGTAAGTCTCTGCAGTTTAAAAATGATGAATGAAGAGATATGCCAAACAAAACTGTGAACATACTGTGTTATTAAGCACTTTCCCGAGCAATCACCCTTAACCTGAGCAGAGCTGTTGCTCAGAGGTCTGTTTGTGCTCAGCTAAGATCTGGCATTCTGCCTCTGGCTGTCTGTCCCATAAGAGAGCCGGAGATGACGCCTTGTGTGATTTGGACGAGCATGAGAAAACAATGCATGCAATACATTCCACTGCAAGTTTTACCATGATCTTTGAATTAGGCTTTTCCTGAAAACGTCTGCTGATCATCCCAACCTGTTTGAACTGGCAGATGAAGATTACAGGACATTAAAGACCTTTATGATACATCACAGCCACATCTCGTCACGGTATCTCTGTGCATTCACAATGCCATCAATAAAATGCATCTGTGTTCGTCGTCCATAACATCCGCCTGCCCATACCACAACCCCACCGCCACCATGAGCCACTCGATCCACAACATTGACATCAGAAAACCGGTCACCCACACAACGCCACACACGCTGCCTGCGATCTGCCATGAACAGTGAAAACCGGGATTCATCCGTGAAGAGAACACCTCTCCAACGTACAAGAGGCCATTGAATGTGAGCATTTGCCCGCTCAAATCGGTTACATCGTCAAAGTGGAATCAGACCCCGATGAGCATGCAGATGAGCTTCCTTGAGACGGTTTCTGACAGTTTGTGCAGAAATTCTTTGGTTATGCAAACCGATTGTTGCAGCAGCTGTCCGAGTGGCTGATCTCAGATGATCTTGGAGGTGAACATGCTGGATGTGGAGGTCCTGGGCTGGTGTGGTTACCAGGGACGGACTGGCAATCTGGCATACCGTGCATTTGCCCGGTGGGCCGACGTGCTATTTGGGCCGACAAGTCCCGATATATATATTTAACGAGTAGATCACACACCCCAAACACACTCTTGGGCTTAGCGATGGGCAATGTGGGCCGCGCTGGAGCGGGTACGGGCTGGTTAGGCTAGGGCGCACCTATGCCGCACGAGAAAAAAAAGTTAGCCTCGGGGAGGGTAGGTGATTGTGGGCTGCTGTGGTTCAAAATGCCAGGGCCGATTTTTTGTCCCAGTTCGTCCCTGGTGGTTACACATGGTTTGCCGTTGTGAGGCCGGTTGCATGTACTGCCAAATTCTCTGAAACGACTTTGGAGACGGTTTTGGTAGCGAAATGAACATTCAAGTCACGGGCAACAGCTCTAGTGGACATTCCTGCTGTCAGCATGCCAATTGCGCACTCCCTCAAAACTTGTGACATCTGTGGCATTGTGCTGTGTGATGAAACTGAACATTTCTTTTATTGTGGCCAGCCTAAGGCACACCTGTGCAATAATCATGCTGTCTAATCAGCATCTTGATATGCCACACCTGCGAGGTGGGAAAAGAGAAGCGCTCACTATCACAGATTTAGACGGATTTGTAAACGATATTTGGGAGAAATGTTTTTTTTGTGTATATAGTAAGTGTTTTAGATCTTTGAGTTCATCGCATGAAAAATGAGAGCATATAAAATATCTTCCTCCTCTTTGATGCCCCGCCAACTACATGTAGCTCATTGCCAAAGGAGAGATATACAAAGGCCGCAGGGCCTCTTGAAGGTGAGCATGAAGTGGGAGGTAAAGAGCAGAGGAAAAAGAGGAGGACAAGCAAAAGACAGAAGCTCCCAAAAAGGATAAGACTGACATAAAGGATTTTTTTTTTTTAAATGGGACTGGGATTGGTGTGCAAATGGAAAATGTAGATTAGCTAAAGGGTTAGCAGACGGGATGTGAAGGATGAGAAGGTTTTGGTAGAGGTTCAGACAACAAAAGCCAGAGTACTGCAGAACAGAGGAGGATCTACATTTTTATTTTTTGCCTTCCATGGAATGAGCTGAAGCATCCAGTTTGGCTTCATCCAGACACTCTTACAGAAAATATGACCACTCTGCTGAGTCCCTCTGTCAGAATTACATTGTAGCAGGCAGTATAGGCATAAAGTTTTTTATGCTTGTATTTACTACCGTGATGAATGATTTGTGAATGAGTGTTGAGATGACAAACAGCCTGCTTATGTGGCTTGTGCAGACAATCTGACACGTTTCTTTCTGAGTGCATTGAAAAGTACCCACTTGCAAGACAAAAAATTACATTCACTGGAAAATATTCTCAATGATAACTGCCAATGATTTTCAGTTTAGGATTCCAACAATGTCCATGCACGTCAACTAAAGTTTTGTCAAGGTATTGGCAACTAGAGCAATGTAAAGAAGAACTTTGCTTTACAACAACGACAGCACCAGTGTCGGTGCGTGTTCATGCACTACTGTGTGACAGCTGCTTTAAACAGCTGGTGACATTAACAAATGGCCTACAGAGTGGCAAGCCATCAGAGCACTGTGATACGCCACAGCCCCTGTTAGTGGTTGAGGTTTATGGTGCTGTCATTCAAATTAAATCACAGACTGCTGCTTTAGAGAGAAATATAGAATCTCTATAAAAGATCCAATTAAAGAAACATACAGTTAAATGGATATAAAACTCTTGCGTGTTCGGTGGTTACAACAAAGTTGCAAAAGAAATTAGGAGAAACTGACGGAGCGTCTACAAATAAAGCATGTTTTTCAGTCGTCCTGACACGTGGCTGACGGAACAGATATGCTATTTTTATGTGAACGCAAGTCTATTTCACGCCTAACTACAGTAATTGTGTATTGAACTCCAAGCGTTGCCACAATATAGGTCACCTACACTCATTGCAGTTCCCAAAGGCATTTACTCAAAAAGGACTGAAGCTGCTGCTCTGCTACTGTGCTGCTCACGCTACACCTCTTGTCACAATGTGGGATTGTTTTTCATTTTCATTTGTTACCTTGAGAATACGCGAATGTGTTATAGCACAGACAATCCTCTCTCCCCAATGTATTAACATGGATTTAATCGTGTAGAACAGCGTCTTTATCTTCAAGCTGTCCCTAGATTTGATTAAGTTAATTAAAGTTGCAGCCGGGTAGATTTTAAGATTACATCTACTCGTCCAGAATTCCTCACATCTGACAAAGCTCTGTAAACAGGCTCAATTTCTTGAGAAAGAGAAGCTCCATTTAAAAAAATTTCAAAGCTAAATTGTTTCATTGTCTTCATTTTGCATTTAGAATGGGTAAACGTACATCAAAATCACCTATATAGAACCAATAGGGCTGTATATTAAGCTAAAAAGCAAGTGTTGTGTGTGCTTTCTCTCATTACCCTCCATCAGTACAGCACCGGATTCCCAGGAAACACTGCCATGCTGTATTTTTAGTAAGGCAGCTTTAAGCATTTGAAAATTATCAGATGTGGTTTTTATTCCAAAAACTACTACAGCATTTGTTATGTTTGTGTGTACAGAAAGGTTCGATTAATTACGGCTGCTTTCTTTCCAAAAGCTTGGGTGTGTGGTTTTATTTATGTGTGTTTCGTGCAGGTCACTGATCTCTGGAAAATTCTGGTAAACATCTGGTATGATATGTGAGGTAACTTGCAACAAATACTTTTGGTTCCCCAGGGCAGTGAAGTACCTTAAAATATTAGCCAGTTAAAGAGAGAGAGATCAGTGCTTGGTCTGTTATTAGCAGGCCAGAGCTTGCGTTGTATGTAGTATGTGATATGTGATACACCTGGTCATTCAGACTTTGTGGTCTCTAATTTTACTACTGCAGAGGTCAGCACAGATGAATCATAACCAACTTGTTGAGGCAACAGCTTAAGCAAGGAGCATGGCTTGGAAAAGCGGTTCATGTTGGAAAATGGGGCAAAACCAAAGCAGATAGTGGTTTGTACATGTATGGAGTTGAAAAGTACTAGTAATTTGACAGTAGCTATCCAAGCTCCTATTACATTAACTCTGAACAGAAGCTAGTAAATTAAATAAAACACTTCAAACGGTTTGCCAATCTTTGTATCCAAAAATATAAATGTAACACATTTATGCTGTAATGTTCAGAACAAAATCTCTTCCACCAGTTAAAACACAAGGACAATAATGGCCTTAAGTTGGGACACAAGATTTAGTTACAGCCAGATGGCACATGGTTGTGGCTCATGTTGGTTCTAACTCAATGTATCTTAAATTGAATTTTAAAACTCACAAACAACCACAGCTAAGCAGCATGGGCTCCAATTTTAAGCTCTCATAGGGAGCTCTAAATGGAAACAGAAATTAACAAGAAGAAAAACTGGGAGAACTAAGAATGCCTCTGTTCTCTCCAATGATAATAAAAAATAAGGCTCAAATATAAGGTTTAGCATAATTGCACAACTATCTTCTTTTAAGTAAGTAATATTATGCACAAGTTTAAATTTATTATTAGAAAGCACATCAGCCAGATAAGGGTTTCAAAATGTACTAAAAAATAATATGGGACTACAAACAAAACAATCACGGACCCAGTATTGAACCCTGATGGACACCATATTGACAATTTATGTTGCTGATTGCTTTCATCATACTGTGTTTGCACAGGGCACAAGTTGTGAGGAGCATATTAGCAGAGTAGCAGCAGTAGCTTCAGTCCTTCAGTATCTATACAGTATGTGTTCAGGGACAATTTGAGTGTAGGCCTAATCCTCATCTGAATGTCAATCAATGACAGGGGTGTGGGGAGTCTTGTGAAAGGACAGATTAGCAGCTGTGGTATTTACTGGCAAAAAGACAGTTTTGGACCGTGGTGTTCTTGGTAACATGGGGAAGTACAAGAGGTTGCAGTCCTGTCAATGAACCTTAGCTGAAAACAAGGAAGACAAATTATACTTTTACACTGGGAAGATGATTTTGTCATGGTTACAAAACAGCAAAATGAGGAATTTGAGTTCCTGTCCAGTCCTCCCTCTGGAGGTCCTCATCCTGTCTTTGTTGCTGAGCCAAGAAAATCAGCTGAGAACGCACTTACCTTTGAACGTCACTAATTTAAACTTACCAAATCTCTTTGGAAGTACGGCAAACATCTTTCTCATCAACAAAAAGTTTAAATTCGGTTGTTTGTTCTTATTTTATAGACAATATAATGACCAGTTTGTTCAATACTGACTTGAGGTTTAGTTGCTGCTTACAATAATACCTCACTAACAATGACTTCACACTCCAATGTACAGTCATTCTATCAAACCTGTGCCATATGATATAAAACTGTAATTGGCCTGACATGATCCAGGACAAGTGAAACTGTCTGAATGGGAAAGTGTCCAGATGCATCTGCCAGAGCAACACATCACACAGGTTTAGGTTTGCGTGTCTTTTAACGGGTCACAAGGTTTCTTCTGTTGGAACACAGTAACACCTTAACACAACTGATATTTTGTCATTAGCTTAATTAGATTCCCAAGATTTCCATTTCATGGCTGATTCCTGTTATGAACAGGGTCATTACATCAGTAAAAGGGTGGAAACACTGGAAGATTTTTTAGCACACTGCAGTATTTATTATGGGTCTTTAGCTGAAGCAAGTTTAGGATCCTTAAGGTGAAAACGTAAGACACTTCAGAGCCAGAGAACACATCTGTATGCACTGGGTACTGTAGCATGCAGCCTGCAACTCATTTGGAGATAGCCAAATCCTGCTTGGTTCCCTGGACAACTTAGTCACACATGAGTACAGCCAGTGGGCGACAAATACTGTACATATACAGACATAAAACTTGTTTAAGATACATTTAGGAGATACTAAACTAACTATGGGTCGATGAATGAAAACCTGAGGTATTGGAAAGTTTTTTTCAGATCTAATTTAAATGATTCCACTTTGATATTCTCCATACAGACTACAGTGCCTAAGGAACACATCATCTTCCAATGCAGTGGAGCAGAGGGAGCAAAGATTCCTTAGTCAAAGCAATTATACTTGGAAGAAACTGTCAAAATGTTACTGTCACTCTTTCCAGATTGCTGCCGTTTGGGTTTACCCTTTATGCAGGAGTGTAATAAAGTAATACATTGTGATAGGATAATGGGGTTCACACATTCTTTGATGCAGAGCTGAAGAAATAACCAAATCGTTACCAGGCAAAGCCAGGTGAGCGTTTGGGCAAATCAGTAAATCGACAAGCTCAGAATGAACTAGCTCGCATTAGATAAACATGATAGATTTTACAAATGGGAATAGCAGCACGAATGTCTGGACAGTCTCTGTTCTTCTCAAAGGATCCCATGGTGTTCAGCTGTACACACAAAAAGTGACAGAAGCAGTTGCGAGAAGAGTGAAATAAGAAAGCCAATTTCAAATCTTGCATGTTTTTTCCTGGCCACTGTCTGAAATGGGAGTTATTGTCTTACTGTTGGTTTCGGAAATTCTGATGTTGAACAGGTGTCGGGGGAGACGGTTTCAGATGCTGTTTTAGGACACACACCTTTGCGTCTCTTGCACTTCCTTCACTTCCTCTTTATTTAAGCTGCCTGTCATTTCATTTGGGGCTGACGCTGAACATTAAATTTGTGTGATATCAAATGGGAATCGGCGGGACAGTGAGAGCCAGCAGAACAATTCCAGACAAGGTGTCTAAAACAGATCTGAAAACATCATGAAGCTGCAGAGTGGGTTGTTGATTCTCAGTGGGATCAGCAGAACTGAAAACCATTTTACACTACGGGGCATCTGTTATTCAAAGCTGATCTCAAGCAACTTTAAAGGGCAGAAAGGAACAGCAGTACATTTACAAACAGTAAGTATTTTCTTTTCCTTCTTTCTTTCTTTTTATTTCATATATTCATTTCCAATTCCACCCAGAAAACCTAATGGAATGATAACTGCATTAGCCACCTGTTCATTTGTATTCACAATTTGCAACCAAAAACTATTTGTGCATCGTGCCACTGCTATGATTTGCAACGTATACTGTAAGGAAACAGTGCCTACAACCCCCTTATTCTGAAAGTGAAAGGAACCAAATTAAGTGTAAGTAATGTAATTAAATAAACAAACTGCTGTTTTGACAAGACAGATGTCAGGGAAGAGAAAGGACAGAAGGACAAAGTATCAACACAGAACATGATGTACAAATTGTGTTTTTGTTGGATTTCATTTGCAGACTTTCTCTGCTCTCAAAGAAATCCCTATGGAAGATGTTAATCCTTTATATTTGTTTAGAAATATATCCATCTTCTGGGGCTACTATTTGTACAATATATTATTTGTTCCGCTGGACAGATCGTACATATAAATCAAGAACTTATTCCATGCAGAATTATGTAAGAGGTTCGATCTTGAGGTAAAATATGGACTGCTTATTTTGCATGAGGAGGAGATCTGTGTAAAAGTGGCTGCATTTCAAAATTAGATTTAAAAAAATGATGAGAATTGGGAAAATGAATGAATTTACAACTACAGACCAAGACTTTGTACAACAACACACAGTAAGGCTTTGTCACACACCTTTACTTAAAACTGCCTAATGTGTTGTAGGCACGTTAAATAGCTATAATGAAATCTATCATCTTTAAGCAGTTGGCTTTCATATGACTGATTTCCGATTATGGATTATGCCTTTAACTGATTTGTACTCAAGTACTGAGTTGAACTGTTTTATCTGTGATGGGAAGAAGATACAGTAGTAAGACAGATGATTATACTGTATCAAACATAACTTACACCCAGTGACGAAATGAACACCGTATTTGGTCTTGATTTTGCTTTGTTGAGCAACTCCCTCACACTCATTAAGTGAAATAAATTAGCTCCACACCCTATTCATCATGTTGCAAATTCGTTATAGTTGGAGGTTCTTCTTAAAGTAAGTCTCCCCCAGATTTGGCATCTCAACACAAAGTCCTCGACATGGCCAAAACTTTCTATGCAAATGGGTTTTACGCGAATAAATCTATTTTCTTCCAGCCCCTGACAACATGGTGCTTCCTTGGACTAATGTTTGCTTGGCAGAGGAAATTTCCGGTTCTGGAAAAGTTGTCATGGTGACCTCACTCTGCACTCCCCTCAGGGAGAACAGCTATGTGGCATCTTGGGTAATTTAAGCTTGTGTCTGGTCTGCTAAGGGTTACACGGTCAGGATTTTGACCATGAGGTTGTTGCTCCAAGACTGGAGGTTAATTTGGAAAAAAAGAACTGCAGTAGTGAGGTTGTAGGCTATGTTCAGCAACAGAAAAGTGGCGAGATGTGTGAGCATTATATCCTCTATACCCAAATACTCGCAAAAGTTGAAGCCATTAATATAAGCTTGTTCTTGTTCAGCATAATTGTATCGCTCCTCAGAGAGAAGAATCCTTCTGTACAGAGACAGATAAATGTATTCTCTCACCATCTTGTTATTTTATCACATTAGGGAGCTTTGCAGTCATGGTGAAAACTCTGAACTTAATGTATGTTGGATCACTTGTATCATCAGGAAAGTAAGGGGTGTTTTTTTGTGAACACTTGCTATACAGTGATGGATGAAGCTAAATATCCAGTAGCTAAAGCACAGATGTATTCTTAAATTTCATTTTAAGTCACTGTGATGTGCATGAAATTCTTCTGGCATCAATGTTAGAAACCTTTTCACTTGAGGACCAGGCTGTAGAAACAATATTGACATACATTTTCATCCTATAAGTTGATATGGCAAACATTAGAGTTAAATAATATACTGTATCGATCTGCCTCTTTAGCTGATAAATGCCATATTATGTTACCAACTATGGCTTTCTGTGTTTGGGGTAGTGTATAATTGCTTTAATCAAAGCTTTTCATCAACTAAATTGCTGTAAAACCAAAACAATGAGCTTAATGGGGCTAAAATGTGTAGCGCTGAGTTGTGTTATTATTCTCAGTGGGGCTTTTTTCTCCACAAATAACCCCTTTCACATTACACATACTCATTTGATCCGGTGTTGATATAAGACAAAATTATAAGAGCAGCTGTAAATAATGTCTGCAGACAGTTTAGTTGCTGACAGTAGTAATCATGCAGCAATGAAAGCATCCACCTAACCACTGAAAAGCTCACTGAAGCATCCCACAGGTAGCATGAAACAAATGTCTGTATAATCTACTACTGCCTCCATCACATGAGATATCATGACAGTATTTTTTTTTTTTTACCAATCATTAATTCATCTGTCCTTTTTGGCTGTTATTTTAAAATGACGCATTTTACATGACACTTGACAGTTCCCTGTAATTGTCTGGCAAAATAAAACAAAAAGATGTTGCACAACAGAGATAAGTTACAGTAGATAATAATCCGATTTGTTTACGAGACTCAGAAAATGTATCCACACAGTGTCCTCAGAGCCCTTTTAGCCTGGATTAATGGTGTTTATTAATCTAAACACACAGTTAAGTCACGTATTAGTCATTACAGCACACTGGACTGCAGGCGGCCGTGTTATTCTCTTTGACACCTTTTTGGATGCCTCCTATTTATTTCTTTTACATCCAGCCTTCATCTCCCCTTGCAATTTCGTAGTTATGATCTTTTAATCTACCATGACACCCAGATAAAGAGATTGCACAGACACCCAGTGTATTACAATACATAATCGATCCAGCAGATATCAAGACATGATTCACTGACTGTGTGTGTTTGTTGTTAATTTATTTTGCCTCCTTCATTTGTCGATAGAGACACATTCCTGACAAACAACACATCGCACTGTCTCACAGACTATTGCAAAATGATTTATATTAGTAACGCACTGTGATGAACACTGAGAACACAGTCGTATTCCAGTCTTCCAGTATCTAAATCGTGTTTAGGCCATTCTTCTGGCACAAGGAAGCAGAGAAGGAAACAAAAAGGTCTGACGAAGGGAGGTGAGTAGAGAAAGAAATAATGCAAAACAAATAAATCACCAAAGGAGCGGAAAGGAGGAGTGAAATGACACATACACGGCAACACAGAATGAGCTCAACAGTGAGAAAATAATAGAAGACAGAACATAAAGGAAGGGGAAAGAAGATATCATCATCTAATGAGTAATCAGTGTTTGTTGTTTTTCAAGTGAGGATTTACCTGCAGAGATTAGACTGGACCAGTGGTGCACTGATAGACTTTGATTGGAGGGATTCAGTGTACAGTGCTTTGATTAAAAAGGATAAAAGTTTATAGCCACAGCAGATGTAGATGTGGGGTCATCTGGTTTGTCTAAATAGTTGCATCCGTACGGATGTGTTTGTGTGTACACGTTCCAATGAGTTTCCAATCTGTTGTGGATTGTGGCCAGGTAGAGAAGCATGGGACGCTGACTGAGGGAGACAAAGATGCAGACAGATGATCCCCAAACAGGGAGAGTAAAGGAAACAGAGAGAAGCAGAGATAACAGGAAAAACATGTAGAGTGTGTCTAGATCTAATTGTGTTCCATATGTTATACGATAAATTAAAACCTCTCATCTCCACCCAGAAAAGTTAGCTTTGATTCCAAGACCTTTGCAAATCAATCTTGGATAAGGTTGCAAGCACCAAAGTATATCTTTGCGAATGAAACCTTTGAGTTTAGGAGAGTTCAAACTATGTTATGCCTCTGTTATGGTATGCTTTTATGGCGAAGCCTCCCGCTAAGTTTCCGTAATCCTAACTTTTCCCCCTCCCCCAATTTCTCCAGTTAAAGTCTCTCAAGACCTCGTACTGTACAGGCCACAAAACAGATGTTTGTAAAAGAACCTGGAAACATTTGAACAATGGAAAAATGTTAATAAGCTTATCAAATAATAAAGTGCGTGTGCGTTCACGCCAATGGGCTTTCTTAGTCGTCGTCAGCTTCTTTTGTTTCACAGGCTAGAAACATTTTAACCTAACCTTTAACTACGGGGGCTTGTTGGATTCAAGTTAAGATTAAGGAAGCTTTAAGAGTACAGATGACTAAAAAAGTTATTTTTACTTTTGGAATTGTATTTTATATAGTTTTTATATTTCGATGAAACATTAATTAGAGATGGATCGAAGAACAAAAGTGCCCTTTCGTAAGTACAGTATGCAAACAAAGGGTGTCAATGAAAACCAGATTTGTTCTCCATTGATTTAACATTGCACTATAACTTTATTGGACTCACCATAGGCAATTAAAATAGTCAAAATCAATGCAGCAGAACCAGAAATATTTTTTCTTAATTTAGTTTATTCTGCATTCTTCTTCCAATGCAGATTTGAGTGTATTCTGCTAGTAGTGGCTAATGTAGCCTTGAGCCTCAAGAAAAGATGAGAAACAAGATACAGAGGCCTGGGAAACTCCACACCATCAGATTTTCTTTTGCTTTCAGACTTGTAGTCTGATGACACTGACTCACGCATTATTTGAGGCTATTTAGCGGTTTTGCACAGCTCCCTCTGAAGCCACAAAAAGCTATTTGTCTTCCTTAAAATGCAGTGTAGTACTCCTATCTCTTTAATGTGTTAAATCAGTTTTATTTATTTTTCTGCCGTGTCTAGGTATCTTAGTTTAGTTGTAAATACAATATTTGCACATTTTCAACTTTTAAGTTCATATTGTGCCATTTTACAATTCCAGCATTTCCACTTTCCTGTAGTTTTTTCTCTTTCTCTTGGGGCAGGATGGCACTGCAGACACTATTCACAACATGTTTTCCTCTTTGGCAAAGTCTGGTGATGGAAGAAATGCAGCTTCAGCATTAATTAGAGGACCATTCTACATGTTTACATTTCATAGATGCCAAAGAGTCGCCAGCATATACTTAGAATACAATATAATGGCATCTAGATGGACTTCCTACCTCCCAGGAAGCCAGTGGTTTCCATTGTAGCAACTTGAGATATGACTGTTTTGTTTTTGTTAGGTTAGGTTTGTTAGTGAAACTACCATGCCATACAAAATTAGACACACTCACTCATTTCCCTTTCATCAAAGATTCATTTAGACATTTATATCATGCTGCTTTGGGTCCAAAAGTCGACCTGTCTCTTTTAAAGAATGTGTTTGAAGCTTTTTAACAAGGTGCACATCCTTCATCTCCCTACTGGCACCACAGCTGGCTTGGCACAGAAACAGGCCTTCTTATCTCCAGACATGAACACACACACACTCATACACACTTATGCGCATGCATGCTTGGTTTAATAAAGAAAACACATTTTGCAGTTTACCCGAATACCATTCTTTATTTCTATTCCAGTGAGTGTCCTGATATGCATGCATGTTTTTGCAGATGCGTGTGCGCAAATTATCGGAGTTGCTTGCAGATTAGAGGAGGAGACGACAGTGCAGTATGTCCATGTCCATTGCTAAGGAGACAGGGAGCCTGTAAAAAAGCCCCCAAGTCTCCATCCCAGTTCCTCCTACCTTTCTCAAAACAGTTGTTCTAGTGTAAGTGCCCTCAAGCCATTTTAAGTGTTTGGCAGTAAACAATCCATTTAAGGCACAGGATAGTGGATCCTAAAATGGAGCTGTTTCACTCTGTGTTGAAGAGAAGAGAAGAGAAGAGAAGAGAAGAGAAGAGAAGAGAAGAGAAGAGAAGAGAAGAGAAGAGAAGAGAAGAGAAGAGAAGAGAAGAGAAGAGAGACAATATGGACCAGCAGTATGTTGATTAGCAGGGATTACTGTCCTCTGGCACTACAAAATTACACAGAATGCCCATTACCAGCAGATGAAGCAGTTCCTCTGGGATCTGTTTAGTGTCAGAAAGGCCAACGGATTAAGTGAAGGAGAGTTTTCAGCTATTGTGAGAATTTCCACAGCTTCATAAGTAAATATACAGACTGCCGCAGAGCAAAACAATTACAAAGAGTGTATCTCTGAAGAGGAGCTCAACCATGACTCAGCAGACACTACACAGATCAATTCTGCTACCCTGGCCTCACCAATGGCTGCCTAAATAATGACTTTCAAAAGGATGAAACCAGGATAGCATGTTCGAATCAGTTACTATTTAAAGCTTTGCAGTAGTCTACAGCCATGCCAGAAACTCTGTGAGGAGTCTACTTTCTCACAGCAGTACTTTGAGCATAAACCCTAACCACATACTAAAATGTACTCAATGATAATGCTAAGATGCTCATGTTTGGCATGTACGATATTAAGCCTACTTAAACATGCTGATGTTTGCTAATTTGCACTCAAAAGTACAGCTGACACTGGTGAGAATGGCATTAGTCTTGCAAGTATTTTTAGTATTGGACAAATCAGCTAAAACAAAAATGGCCGTGATAACGGTAATGGCTAAATGGAAAGGTTGATTAAATGACTGAGGTTTTCTATTTCTGAGTAGGACATGAATTCCTGTACCAAATTTGGTCACAGTCCTTCAACCAGCTGTTTAGATATTTCACTCAATACCACATGGTAACCTCATCATGGCATGAGCTAGCCAGAGAATCATAAGTTATTAGGCCACATCTGAGGACCATGAATGTCTGATCTGATTAGTTCATATAACAATTTATGCACATTTCTAAAATTGTATGTGGACGATGCTAGGGCCATGGCTATATCTGCTAAATAGCATATTTATTTAAAGGTGATGGTACCATAATGCAGATTTTAGTTTGGAAACATGAAGAAGTCTTTGGTCTTCTGATTGAAGACAAGCTATTGACCATGTGATATCACGTGATAGTGTGTGATATCATGAAATAGAACAGTAGTAGGAATGGACCAAGCTGAGATGTATCCAACAGCCAAAACGGAAATGTCAGTGGATCACTAGGATACATCTCTGGGACCCATAAATGTGCGCAAAATCTCATCGCATGACATCCAGTTGTTGGGATCTTTTGGTCTGGGCCAAGTTGGTGGACTCACATTGCTATCCCTCAAGCCTTCCTGATAGCAGGACATATTAAAACACTGCATAAGTAGTCAGTTACACCTCTTTAAGTCCAGATGATGGATGGCAAAAGACCTTGTGAAACCACAACATTTGCCTGCAACATGCATGGTCCAGGGTCTAATAACAAAAGGAGAGATTCTCCTGACTGAAGCGGCGATCAAAAGCAGATGTTGGAAATGGAACGAGGCTATTTTGGATCAAACCTGCTAAGATCTAAATCTTAAAGACATCTCCCTTCTCTGCTGGAAGCATGACACCGTGCACACACCTAGACAGACACACATAGTGGGTGCGATGATGGGTACAGTTTGCCCAATCCCTCTGTTATTTGCAGTCCATCGGGCCAATTAGGAGCATATCCTGAAACAAGTCCATTGGTTTAACTAAGGGGACCGGTGCAGGGTTGCAGCCCTCCTACACGTTTATATGTATGTGTGTGTAACGCTAAACCAGACACAGCCTTGTGGCTCCGTTGAGAATCAACTTTACTTTGCTCACAGTCTCTCTCTTTCGATCCAGCTGAGTGGGTGAAAAGCACAGGAGTAAGAGGGAGGGAGGGAGAGAGGCAGCTAAGGCAGTAGTCAATCACTCAGCAGACACACAGAGAGAGAGAGAGGGAGAGAGAGAGAGAGAGAGAGAGAGAGAGAGAGAGAGAGAGAGAGAGAGAGAGAGAGAGAGAGAGAGAGAGAGAGAGAGAGAGAGAGAGAGAGGGCAGGAGATTGGAGAAGCAGCCAGTCGTTCGTCCCTCACTCCAGACTTTAAGTTTACAGGCAGCCAGGCAGAATTTCTTGGCTTAGACACAGCGCTCATGACAGGATTAGGAGCCGGGGACGCGGGACCAACCGGAGATCTGCAGGTCCTAGTGGACGAGCTCGAGCCAGATTCTCTCCCTGCACAGGTAGGACTGAAACATACATATTGTACCAAAGGGCATCAGATCTTTCTATGTAAAAAAAAGTTTATTCAGCTGAAAGCAACAGCAAATCCCCAACCCTTACTCATACAATAGCCAATATGCAAAAAGATTTCTGGCAACAATGGTTGCCAGAAATCTTTTTGTATGAGTTCTTGGTGATAAAAACTCCCTGTAGGCTCAGAAAAGACCACAGCTTTTTTATTAGTTATTTTGATCCTGTTGTGAAATGGCGAGGTTGCAGAATATGTTATAAAATCCACTACAGGATTATTTTATTTGTACTTTTTTAATCGTTTGTGACGATTTTAATAGTGTAAGTGTGACATCAAACTTTTCTTATTCCTTTGTTCTTTAGACACCATAGGCATGCACTAAGAGCGTCTGCATAGACAAAGAATGAATACAACCCGGTCTGATGATGAAATTGCTAACATGTGAAGATAGGACTAAAGGTTGTAAGCATGTTTGCATAACATTTTAATTCATTATCTTTTGCAGCTGCATTGGATTATACTTAGATTTATTTTCCAACCACCAAACTCTTATTTGAAATTGTTGAACTCGTGCCAAGTTTATGGAGCATCACTTCACTGGCTCCCTGGTGTTGATCTTGATTTCCTCTCAATGGCTTAGAAATTATGCAGCAAAGAAAACATCCAGTTGCTTATTTTAGATGCTTCCATACTGCTTTTGTTATGTAACTGTCTGGTGGTCCCATGCGCCGTCATTTAAAAGCACCCGCGCTGCCATGATTAGACGTTCAGTCCTCTGTGTGTAGCTCAACAGAGCTAAACACCACTTCTGTGTGTGAGGGGTTAATTTATACACTTGGACCCTCTTTGTACTGTAAGGAACTCTGGATAGTCATGCCCAATAAATGACTCATGTTCATTGAATACATAGCCAACTCTTGTTATAAATTAAACAGGACTTTGACAAATCTCTTGAATCACAGCTAGAAAACAAATCCGAGGCTAAGATTACAAAGAGGAATCCAGCAGTTGCAGTTTTTCTTTAAAGCATCTATATGCGTGTGAGCGCAGCTATACAACATCTGCACATGGAGTTACATGCTCGTGTGTAGGTTTCTGTAAAATTCCAGACTCATGTAAGGCAGAGCGGAGCGCCGTGTGGTTTCGCTCCTGCACTTGGGGAAAAAGGGGGAAGAGAAAAGAGCTTGACTTGCAAGTTTACTGCGTGCGAGTGAATCAACTTAAATTTCTGCTGTTTCAGCTTGCTGCAGTTAAGTTTAAGTGGAACACTTTGTAGTAAAACCGAGTGCGAGTGTGTGAGTGGTACTGTAGACTGGGCTTGAAGTTGGTGTGTGTGTGTTGTATCTGTTGCAAGTGTGTGTGTGTGTGTTTTGAGTTGCAGATGTATCTGGCATCAATACAAAGCAATCAACAAAGCAAGTTGGTGGGGAAGCCATTGTATGTGTGTGAGCTCTGTTAAACGTCTCATGACAGTACTCCCTAATTCAAATGAAACCGTTTGCAAGACCTCTGAGGTTTCCAAAACAAAACAACTAAAGTAAAGTTTTACTTTAAAGTAAAGTACTTTAGTAGTTGTGTAGAGTATTACATCATTTTTCTCTTCTTGGATTTATAAACTTGGCACGTTTCGTCTTTACAGTAATCCTAGGTTCGATGTTTTATGATGGAGCTTAGTGTTTCTGTGTTTGCAGTTTCAGAACATGATTAGACACAGCCAAGAAACAAGGGGAGAGATCACACTGATGCCTGCATAACATCAGCTGAAAGCTGGCCAGTTGTTACAAACACACAGGTCGCAGACAAGTCATATGGATGAGACGGTGATCTCTTTTTGAGGGCTGTGGTTGCTAGTTGGGTATCTCAGAGAGACGTGGGTGTAGGGAACCCGCAAATGCACACATTTGTCCTGTTTCCATCATAAAGTTTCTCTTTCTGCCGTTTGTTTTTGTGAGTTCACCACCTCTGACCTCTCTCTGTAAAAACATCTCCGAACTTGCCTCTCCACTTCTGCAGAAATGAACGTGTCTGGTTTCAATTAGGCTCTCAGGGATGTGTGAGGGTTCTCTTTCTTGCTTGCTCTCTCTCTCTACATACACACACAGCATATGTCTGTCTGTGACACTCATCCCTCTGCATTCAGTACTTGGTGGTTACACTCCCCCCCCCCCTCTTCTCTTTACATTCTTTCCTTGTATTCCCTTGTGTCTCTTCTTGCAGCTGGATGGTGAGTCTGTAACATGGCATCAGGCTGCAGACTTTTGGGAACACATACACACCGCACGTAAAGGAAATCTAGCTTAAAGGAAACAAAGTAAGCTCAACTTACACAGAGATTGGCTTGCAAAGGGAAAAACACTCACCTTTAAGCTCACTCCTTTTTTCTTGCCCTCCAACTTTATGTCAGTTTCTCTGTAATTAATTGCCTGAATGATGGACCGACTTTCTGCCTGCTCCCTGTCCATATAATGTCCAAATGCATGCAGCTGGGATGGAAGCTGAATTTTCTACATTTTTCTTACAGTAGCCAAAGCGAAAAAGGCTTGTTCTTGTTTTTACAGCCTCCCCTGCTTGTTCTTGCTTTTTTCTCTGTAACACAGTGCCCCTTGTGTTTCTGAACAGTTCCCTCTAGAGGTCTGAACTCTTTCCATCCCAGTGGCCCGTCCAATATTACTAGGGCATGGAGAGCCTCTCCAGGCAGCTAGTGCAGGTAGAGAATGTGTAGCCTCAAGTCTTTATGCGTGAGAAGCTGTGACATTGTTCTTCCAATAGTGCCGCATGAATATCATTTTTGTAGTTTATGAATGACTTGAAACCAAATTAAATTTTCTTCACTTACTGGGGGCAGTGGAACATGTACACGGTGTTTCTGATTAACACAGCACACCCACATTAGCATTCATTTGGAGTTGAGTGTCTTGTTGTAAGTTAAATACTTACCACCCTTTTTAGCTCCAGTTTGGTCTCCACCACCAACTCCATGGAAAGATAGTTGGCTTTTCGTTGTAGGTAATTGTGTCTGTCTGCTGTTTCGCAAACCAAGTCAAGTCAATTAAACCAAAACAGTAAAAACCAAAACAATGAACTGAAAGAAGCTAAAATGCCTTGTAAAGCCAAGATAAACTGCACAATTTGTTGATGCTCTGTTGGTTTGTTCTGCTTTCCCATGAACAACTGGACATGCCTCCCCTGAAATGTATTGGACTTACCAACAACTGCACATGCTTACCAACAACCGGACATCTTTACCCACAACCAGACATGCTTACCAACAACTGGACATGCTTACCATTAATCGGACATCCTTAACAACTGGACATGCTTACCAACAACTGCACATGCTTACCAACAACCGGACATGCTTACCATTAATTGGACATCCTTAACAACTGGACCTGCTTACCATTAATCGGACATCCTTAACAACTGGACCTGCTTACCAACAACTGGACATCGTTACCCACAACCGGACATGCTTACCATTAAATCGGACATCCTTAACAACTGGACATGCTTACCAACAACTGGACATGCTAAATCTACCCTCTAGAAATGTCACTTGACTCTATGCTAGTAGTACGTATTGCTGCACTAACATGTCCTTGTTGCACTGTACCTTGATTGTTTCCTTTTTTTGTAAGTCACTTTGGATAAAAACAAAAAAAAACATCCAACAAACAGCTGCTTTCTGCTGCTGAAAACAAAGTGTCGTGAGAGTGAATCAGAAAAACCACAGTAAAACCAAAACAGTAAAAACCAAAACAATGAGCCGAAAGAAGCTAAAATGCCTTGTAAAGCCAAGATGAACTGCCCAGTTTGTTGATGCTGTTGGTTTGTTCCCTAAAAGTAACTGCTTTCACATGAACAACTGGACATGCCTCCCCTGAACTGTATTGGACTTACCAACAACTGGACATGCTAAATCTACCCTCTAGAAATGCCAGTTGATTCTGTGCTATTAGCACTTATAGCTGCACTAATGTGACCTTGTTGCACTGTGCCTTGGTTGTCACTTTGGATAAATGGGAACCTGTATTTCGAGCCACAAATTTTATCTATGAAGATCTACTGTATTGTTAATGTGTGCTCTTGGCTCTTGGCTCTGAAAAATCATTTTGTGTGTTCCTGGCTTAACAGACACACAGCAGTGTCACCTGAAACCAAATAAAGCACTTTGCCAAAGGGAATTTCCCTTTAGCTGACATCATGACATTTTTCTGTCCTATGTAAGTTTGGCTTCTGACATTAATCTTGTGTTGGGGAATTTCCTTCTATCTTTTACTTTCTCCCACAGAATTCTTTTCAGAAGATGATATGTGCGCTGCCTCCATCTGTATTTCTCTTGACGCGTCTCTAGTCTCTACCCCCTCTTCCTGGTGTAGGTGGGATGTGATTGTCTGAGAAGTCAACCTGTCTATGTTTCTTCCAGTCTGCTGGGACCAAATGACCCATTTGAGCCCACAGACAGTCCACAAAACAGACACACACACTCTTTTGTGCGTTGGTGTCTGTTCTCTCTCTCCATAGGCACCTGAAATATGCGTGTCTCTCTTTGTGTAGATCTGCACACACTCTTATAAAACACTGTTTTATATGTGTCTACATATGTGTCTGCCATGTGAAGGTTTCCTCCACTTCATTCGCACACATTTGCACTTTGACATTAGGTTCTTTTGCCCAGCAATGTAACTTCCTTTTCTCCCTGGTTAATGTCACCACTGAAGTCCTGCCAGACCGCCTGGGTAAATTATACTTTCCACTTGCAGCACTACCCTGAATCATGTCTATGTAATATATGTGGTGTGCTACTGTACAGGCAGCAACGTTTATAGCTCAAAGCTTGAGCATTTAGTGATGCTCTTATTACAACTTTGAGTAGGGAGTGCAAACATCAAAGAAATGAAAGAGTTATTTTAACTTCCAAATAAAGGCACATTAAAGCTGGCACCTCAGGGAGACACATGATATTTAGCTGGAGATGAGTTATTACTTGTCTAAAAGACTGACTCAGTAAATTGTTTTGGTTTGAAAAGCCATTTGAAAGATTTATTGAAAATGACCCAATGATGATTTTTCCATTTGCTCATCAGTTTCAGACACAATGATAGAGTGAGCGTCACTGTGTTCCCTCCACGCCTTTAACTGAATCTCTAGCGCAACTGATGACATAATCACCATCTCATCATTCTCACTGTTACAAGTATGTTTATCTGAGGATTTGCTGACTGTGCTGTGTGATTGTGGTCTCCCTTTAAAATCTACCTAATGTGAAAGGCATATGAAAAGCAAACAAAATACCGGTAAAACTGATAAAACTGTCAGCCAAATATGGAGCTACGCTGGAAGATAGAGTATGACTTATGAGAAAATAGGAGAAATGAAACACACTCAATCAGTCTGGGAGTCTAAAATCCAAATGAAACAGATTCCCAGACTGAATCCAAATGAAGCAAACAATGAAAACATAACATTTGTCAACTGATGCCTTATCTCACCTTCAGGTTTTAAAGAGTTATAACATTAGCTTAAGACTTTTTAAATGATCAAACTCTGATAGTGAACTTGTTGTAATATTAACGCAGTATTTGTAAAATGGATTACTGCGCTGAAAGAACAAAAGTGTACACGTATGCTAGCAGCTGTTTTGCCAGTGCTTTGAACTAAATGTCCGCATCATATCGACAATGCTAAAAGGCATAATGTCAAGCAGATATAATGTTTACCATGTTCAAAATCTTAGTTTAACATATGCATTAGAGCACAAAGTACCGTTGAAAAATGGGGGGGGTCATTAGTATGTTGCATGACAAAATACCCGTCAAAGCATTAGACAAATTACACTTTCAATAATGACGTTCAAGGAAGTAGATTATCAAAGTCATCGCTAGGGACCAAAAATGTCACAAAATTTCATGACAATACATCCAGACTGCCATCCTGAGAGCCATGTCATTAGCATAGCTAAAAACAACTCATTAGGAAGAGGCCACTCTAATTATCACAGCTGTATACAATTAAGAAGAGTTCTGAGGTTTCCCTAACATTTTTATTGTTATGTATGCTTCATCAAAGTTGCGCATACACAGTAAACAAATTAACATATTTTCTTCAAAAAGGCCTCAAACCCTTCCCACAGGCCTATTTTTCCTTGGTACAAAAGAGAAGTATGTTGCTACCACATTTCACGCCCAGAACAAACTTTATTCTGGACAAGTTTCACCAAAAACTGTTGAAGTAACACACCTAAATCTTCAGGGCTTTATACTTGGTATTTAGAAACACAGGAAGGCAGTTTTTCTTTGTGACTTTTTTGGGTTAGGACACGCTGACCAGAAGCAGCTGGGATGGGAAATAATGCTAGACTGGAAGGGCTAATTCGGAATGGTATGGCCATGAGGCGAACCACAGGGATGGGTTTGGCCTGAGTGGGTTTGTTATGGTCCCAGTTGGAATGCATTGCAGACTGACCATGGCTATACTTTTCTAAGAAGGATTGGACTGCTGAGGAACAGCTCTGATGTTTAAAAAAAGAATCTGAGCAGCACCAGCACTGGTCCAGTTGGTTTGGCGATGATTCACTGGATATATACTTTTGAATTTCTAAATTCAAAGTGACTTGTTATCTTTTATTTTTGACAATCAAAGAAAAACCTAAAAGATTCATAACAATCTCAGATTCTGTCACACAAGCGTAATGCATGCTACAATCAAAATACATTTAAAGGGTACTGTGTGGAGTATTTGACCACTAGTAGTGCTATGGAGCAATGTTTTTAAAAGCGAGACCCTGTTTTGTTTATATTGTGCACACATATGGTTTCATGCTAGTCTACTAAATGTAGCAATGGATCAACAAAGGCGATGCATGAGAAGACTGCAAGCTAGCAAACACAAATGTAAACAGTGTATTTATAATACTTTGAAAAATTGCTTTGTAAGTATTTGAGGACGCAAACACATTCAGTATGTGTCTAGGCCTCAGTGATATACACTCAGAAGCAGCGAACGTAAACATAACTTTTGTTTGTTTGCAAGTAAATTTCACGGTGCACCTTTAATGTTTGTGCCAAAATAAGGCGTGGTACAGTACACCACCACTACAGAAAAGCCAGTTATGTTATTTAACTGAAAATAGAAAATGAAATGCACTTTGGTTTATGTTGTCCTTTACAGCATGATATAAGAAAGGTCAGTCAGTATGAGTGGAAAAAAAAAAAAAAACTATAATCTTTTGGAAAAATGTTGTCCATCTCTCCAGTACAGTCCCAGAAACTTGGGGAATCCTTGCCAAAGGATATTGCGGAGGTGTGTGATGGCCATGTGGTGGTTTTTCCTGTAATTTGTCACCCGTACATCCCTAATATTTTCTACGTTACGTATGTTTTGGAGGATATAGCTACACAGTACTGGAGTACGTGTTTGCCCTGAGATGTTATTACCATGCTTCACCCACTGAGCTGTGCAAGACTCCTGGTGCAGTTGCACCACAGTGCTGTATATGAACCACATGTAACTAAATAAATTAACTTGAAAGCAGTTATACATTGAGGGGAGGTTGTGTCTGTGTCTACTCAAGACCCCTCCGGTCCATGCTTTCCACCTCAGTCTAGTCTGGTCTGGTGTTTGGACTGGCAGAAGTCTCACCTTATGTTGAAACACGTCTCTCTTCAGCTGCACAATCGTGCAACACAAACACATGTGCTCGCAGTTGATGTGCAGACATACAAATACAAATCTATAAGGGCATGCTTGTATATACAAATTCGGAAAAAGAAAGAGACTCAGACATATACATACATAATATATCACACACACTGCCAGCTGGTGGCTGGTAAAGAAAGCAACCCATTCACTTTGTGTAACAGCTCACTAGCAGTGTATTATTGCAGCGAAGGAAATCGAACTTTCAGGTTTGTTTCTTATGAGACGATTGATAGATGGACAACTGAACAGTTGAAGAGCACTCAATGGACTGGAAAGAACATCCCAAGATACATTCTCAGCTGTTTCTGTCTGTAGCCAGCTAACATGCCCAGTCTGTTATTCACAATGGAACGACACCATCTGCATTGACGGGCTTGTTCCATGGAACCCTGTAAGGGAGCTGTGGTTTGGTACAGTTGGACTGAGTCAGCTTGCACATACGAGTCTGTGTGTCTGTGTATGGGGTACTGGCAGACCTCTGGACCTTTCCTTTTTGCCTCTAATCACACAAGGGAGCCATGACTCACTTTTTTTTCATCATACAATGTGGAAACACACCCACACATGCACACATATGGGCATAGTCAGTCCAAAACAACTGGCTGTGTGACAACAACAAAAAAAAGACAGTCATTATTTTCACCATTATTATTTAGCCATAAATATTACTTGGAGTTTTCATGTTTGTGGCTGGTGATAGTTTAACAGTTTGGCAGTACAAATGGCAAAACAGCAAGACCACTAAGAAGAGAGCGAGAAAGACAAGACAAGAAGTAGTCAAGGCCAACTCACACCGGACGCGGAACGGAAGCGGCACGGTAAGGCCGCGGTCACCGTAGCAAATAGAAGCCAGTCTAGTCAATGAGAGCACTCAAACACGGCGCGGCTCAGAAGCGTCCCACAAGCGGCTCTCCGCGGCTGAACCTCGTAAATTTCAACAGAGCACTGCGCACCAGACAGGAAATCCGACACAGAATCAACGTAATAAACTTCTGCCCCCTTTCAAAATAAAACACAATACGCAGTTCATGTAGCTTTTTTACAACTTCACATCGTTACGTCATGACCGTGGCACGGAGAAGCAAAGTCAGCTGTTTGTTGTTGTTGTTGTTTTCTTTATACACTGTTTGTCGCGGGGTCTCGCGTACTTCCAGGAATCTCGCGTTATCCCGCATGAAAACGCCGGGCAAAGGACCACAGCGCTGCCGTTCCGCTGCCGTTCCGCGTCTGGTGTGAGTCCCATGTAAGACAGTAGTTTTAAAACTAAAGTTTGTACAGTTGTACATTTTGAGAAATGCCAAAGTATGAGGAGATTCCTACCACTCTTATATCTCTCCATTAAAGCTACCAGCAGCCACATAGCTTAGCTTAGCATAAAAATAGCAACAGCTAGCCTGCTCTGTTGAACAATAACAAAATCTGCTTACAAGTAACTCTAAAGCACAATATTTAACACCGAATATCTGTTTTGTTCAGTCCATACAAAACAAGAGTCTAAAAAGGACAATTTGTTGTTTTATGGGGGAGGTTTTATATGCCAGACTACTTCTTGTTTCAGGCTAGTCAGCTAAAATTGTGCAAAAATGATGAAGTTGAGTCTAATTCAGAGTACTGAGACAACAAAATACAATTTAGCATCCAACAAGAACTGCAAAAAGATAAATAAAATATGAATATGTTAAGCTAAGATATTTGTTGTATGTTCAGCAGTTACAACTGCAGTTATAGTAATGACACAGTAAGCCACACGATAAGTATAGACTGCAGGAAGTTACTCATTCCAAGCTAGACTGTTTCACCCTGTTTCACCCTGAGCTATGCTAACTTGCTGGCATTATATTTAGTAAACAGACACAAGAGGATCTTCTAATGCTCTGTTTCTGTTCCCAAAATTAATTTAAACAGTACGTTTATAACACAAACAACCTCTTGTGGTCGTGTCATTAATCACTGTCTTCTCTCAGTAGCAAAAAGGGGAACAGTGTGAAGTTGTTTATCCACCACAAAACCTATAAGGAAGAAGGTTTGGTTTGACTTTGCACAAAGACTGAAAACAGCTAGACTTGCAGGACTACTTTTTGGCCGGATGGCCATGACTTCTTTGAGTCTCCTGCTGGTTTCTTGGCAAATTCATGGTGACAATAAGACTAGCGTAATGTTTTTAGTTGCCTAAACTCAATCGTTTTTGCGGTAAATCTCAAATATTAAAATAAAACCACATATGGATCTGAGACACAAGTACTTATTTTTGCAAGGGATAAACATTCTGCAAGTCAACGAATGTTTGAGAATAAGTAATCAATGAAAACATGCCAAAATGCAAACAAAGAGAGAAGGAATCAACAAAATGAGACTAAATGTCTATTAAGCTGAGGGTAGAAAACATTCATGGGGTACCCCAGAAAGAAAACAGCCTTTTATAATGACCACATTTGAACCCAAAACATGTTGACATGCAACACATGTCTCTTTCTTTTCATTTTTCAGCCCACTTCCTGTTTCCTTTCCACTTCTCCCCACTTTTATTCATTCATTCTCTTCCTCTCCGCTAATTCTTTCAACATGTGCGATGTGTTATAGTTTCAGTTGTCAGCTCGACTCAGAATCCTTGTACATGTGATTGTATTTGAGATTCTCTTCATGTATGGACTTTTGAAAACCTCGCTCTAAACACTCATTTCTGTATTTCTAGGAAATAATGTCTCTCATTCAGACCAAAACATTTGGTGTTTTTTAAAAGATTAAACTCAACTGTACATTATCTTTTATGGTAACTTTAACCCCATTGTGCCATTGTGTCGCTGAATAAATCTGCCTCCGTGACTTCTCATCAACGCAATGGATGATTCAGTGCTTGCAAGTTAGCCAGCAGCTTCTTTGCACATTGCGTAAATAAGCAATCTGCAACTGTCTTAAGTAATTTATTGGGCACCACCTCATTTTTGTTTGTCTCTGTAATCTCAAAGTCAAGGGACATTCAAAACAGGGGTTCCAGAAACAACAGCAATCCATCTCCACTTGGTACAGGGTAAAATTCCTGGCTAACCACATCACCTTTGTTTTGTCAGTAGCTTCCAGATGCACTTCACCTTTTATTCACCCGAGTTCAAAGTTTCCAATTTCCAATTTTCTTGCTGGTCCAGCCTTGCCTACTAAGGACTTTTATTGGTAACCTTGGCTTTGTGTTATGTTGCGTTCTCTGAGTGTTGACCATGAGACAGATAAGCGTGAAGTTGTTACCTCAACACAAAAACTCTTAGGAAGACGGTTAGGTTTTACTTTGCACAAAAACTTGAAACAGCTAGCCTGACTTAGTGTACTGCAGGACTATTTTATGATAAATACATTCACTATTAGCAATAGTTTAAATGTGTGGTTAATGGACTTTAGGTTAATGGACCTTTGCCCTTATATTTCTGTCTTATCAACATTCAAGGCATATAAATTAGAAAATGAACCTCTAAATCATCCAAATGGTTTTTCACTCACTGATAGCTAGTCTGCAAAATGTCGGCAGCAAATCAAGTGTCAGCTAAATTGTGCGTCAATTTGTGCGAACGGGCCAAGATCTTTGTAAATTCACCTCTCCTTCTCTCTCTTCCTCTGTTTTTCTTTCTCTTCAAACACACAGCTGTGACCAGCCTCCTGTGTCCCGTCACACCAATCATCTGACAGCAGTCTTCTAAAGTTGACCTGATTATCAAGAGGCCTCCCTTCCTCTCCACTCCTCTCCCATCATGCATCTCCTCACTACCATTCTCCTCTTGCTGCTCCTTCGACCAGCTGAGCCCTTCAGGAGGAGAGGCCCTCGGTCAGGGGCAGTGGCGGAGAGGGGCATCGGGGGCCGTGTACGGGGCAGAGGCAGGGCTGGAGTGATGAGACGTCAAACTCAGGAGTGTAAGGAATACGTGGAGGCAGGAGAGAAGTACTTGGACTGCCAGGATAGGCAGCTGACCACCGTGATGCAGGATTGGCCCAAAGATATTCACCATTTACTGTTGGCAAGAAATAAGATTCAGGTATGTACGGAAACTTTCAAATATAAAGAGGCAAGACATAGAGCACCTGCTACATTCCAGACACGACCAACAATAATTAACAGATTCTGGGAATATCTTCCAAATCCATCAATTTTCTGTGAATTAGTGTTTCAAGCCTCTGACTCTGACCCTAAACCCAGCCAACTTGTTGATACCCCGAGCATCTGTGCTCCATTTATTTGGGGCCGAGATCAAAGACAGATTTGTCTGCTATGTGTGTGTGTGTGCGCGCGCGAGCGTAGATTTTTGTTCGTATGTTAGAGCGAACACAGGATGTGTGTCTCACAGGTGTTGAGAGAAATAAAACAAAATGGTTGGGCCGGGGATGTAATAAATAATAAAAAGAAAGGAATGAATCATAAACCTTGATCAAATCGGCGAACAATGAGTATAATTAAGATTTACTGTCTAACTCTTTCAAGTTCAGGGAGTTGAGTTGTTGAATGAATGAGTAGACGGGAAAGAATGAAGGTTTTTTTGGTTGTTGTTTTTTTTTTAGCAGCTTTTGGCCCTGTTGGATTTAGCACATAATCACAAACATAATTAAATATTATTAGACTAGTAAAGCTCTACACTACAATATGTACTTAAATGTGCACTATTTATACTTTCATATAAAAACTGAGTAAAAAGTGTAATGTGAAAAGTGTTACTTATAGTCATGACCACTCACAGAACTACCATTTTGGTTCAATCACACAAGAGATTTATGTTCAGGCTCAGCCGGCAGCTAAAACTAAAGCTCACCTGCCCAACACAGTTTTTTTCTAACTAACTAACTAACTAACTCACTAATGCTTACCTGATAGTGTAGACAGTACAAAGACTCTCAATTTGACTCTTACTGAATGAACTGAATGTAATTTACAGGCAAATTAAATCAATGTGGTGTCAAGCCGAAAAGAGTTAGTCAACAAATAAAATTCTAGACAAATTATGGGCCTTTGACGTTGCACTTATACCAGGTCTAATATTCTTAGAACCTTCATAGTCACAGGCTAAGGGACCTATTATCACATGTGGTGTAAGCCCCAGGATAAGGAAGCTTTCACACTGCCACAGTCAAGTCCGGCTTTAGCCAAGGGTTTACCGGCCCTGTTCTGGAGCAGGGCTAGCCGTGTGTTTGTAGAGAATTAACAAAATACAAAACCAAATATCTTCCAAAATGTGCCAGTGTCAATCTGGGCTAAGGTAAACATACATGTAAATGTTTGTTCCAGGAGATATTTAACCCAAGGCTAGCAAACTCAGCAAACTGTAGTATGAATCGTAAAGCCCTGGGTTAAGGATAACCCTGGGTAACAATGCGTGAGTGAAAGGAGCTTAGGTATCCCAGGGTCAACTCTTTGTCCAGAATATGAGATGTAAAAAGTCCTTTTTACAACAATTACACAAACAGCTCATATTTCCCCCTTTAGGTCTTGAGGGACAACATGTTCTCCCAGTTCACCCAGCTGAAGAGCCTGGACCTCCAGCAGAATGACATCTCCATGGTGGAGGCTGGAGCGTTCACCGGCCTCTCCCAGCTCACCACTCTGCTACTTCAGCACAACGGATTGAAAACAGCCTCAGAGGAGTTCCTGCTTCCCCTGCCCCGCCTTACCTACCTCCGTGTTTATGACAACCCCTGGAGCTGCCACTGCTCATTGGAAAGTCTGGTGACGATGCTGCAGGTGCCTAGCCACCGCAACCTGGGCAACTACGCTAAATGTGCGGAGCCCCTGTCGCTGAAGGGCCAGAAGCTGAAGAAGCTGAATGTGGAGTCGTTGTGTGCTGGTGACAACCAGGTAATCGGGAGGCCGGAGGACAAAGATAAAGGGCCAAGGCCTCCAACGATCAAACTGAAGCCAGAGGCCACGTCTATGTGCCACACCTACATGTTCCCCAAACCTCTGCTGAACTGCAGCAGCAAAGGTGAGGCTGAAGTTCTGCATCTCTGTAACTTCACAATCTTGTGTGATATCAGGTCAAAATGAATCTAATGAAACACAATGACATGTTTTGTTAAACCTTGTTGACACAAGATGGGTTTTTGACAGTTGTAGGTACTTTTTAGCTCGGCATTGTTGGGTCAGTAGGTTGGTCCACCACCAGTCCAGACTATAATATCTTCTCAATTATATTTCTACCTTTAGACATCACTTAACTTTTCATCTACGGTTGGGTTGTTTTTGGGTCAAAATTCCATTTACTTAATATTTTTTATGACTTAAAGTTCCAGTGTGTCAGGTTTTGGGGGGTCTTAGTTACAAAATATGGCAGAAATTGAATATAATACTCATCACTATGTTTTCATTAGTGTATAATCACCTGAAAATAAGAATTGTCAGGGTTTTGTTACTTTAGAAAGAGCCTTTTATATCGATAGACACTAAGGGGATCTCCTTCCGAAGACGATCGTGTTGAACTGCCATGTTTCTACAGTAGCCCAGAATAGACAAACTAAACACTAAATGCTCTAGATATGGCATTTTGCATTTTCATTTGTTTTGTGGCCACTAAACTAAATCAAAACCTCTCCACTATACAGCACGAAATCCTACACACTGCTCCCTAGGATCCTAAACATGTTACCCATTAGACCTGCTTTATTTTTACGAGTATATATTTACATGCTGGTTTTAACATGTAGCTTAACCGCTGTCCATCCTCACAGTCATTAGCATTGCTGTTGTTATGAAAATAATTCAGCTTTATGATCCACTATGTTGTATGAATCAGTGTTAATAAGAAAACCCTGTGCACCAACTTATCCTTTGTTAAAAATGTAATAGCTACTACATCCACAGAAAAGGGTCAACTTGAAAAAACAAAGTGAATATGAGCTGTGGCATAAACTCACACAAAGACTTACTTTATTTTTCCTCCATCAGAAACTTGAAGTGTCGTTGTGTGGTTAGCTGAAGCTTTTCTACTCATTCTGTGGTTATCATGTGTGACGAAAAATAATCTTCCTGGCAAATATATCTATAACAAATCAACTGCCCCTGGCAGAGGAGCACTTTATATAAAAAGGTACATTTGTGAGCGCTCTTTAGTGTAGAGTCATGCTTGCTTGTCTAGCAAAAATTGGGCAGAGGTTTGCTGTCTAATGTTTTGGTTACAACCAGACAAGGCTGAGCAAGCAGAGTTGTGTTTGTTTTATTAAGTCTGCCACGTGGGGCATTTGAACCTCGCTAGGGGGGGAGCAGGCTCTGGTCTGGTCGTGCTGTGTACTTTCAAAGCTTTTTCTCCCTAAAGAGGCACACAGCAGCTTTTGGTTACCAGTTTGGGTCTACTGAGAAGGTTTCACTTTATTTTTAGGATAGTTCAGGCTAGTGTTTGTTTTTGTGTGTGGTCTATTGTGGTGTTTCTATACAGCAAATACAGCACCGTCTCTAATGTACTGAGAAGTGCTCTAATTTGTATCATGCATCTGCAGGTTTTTAGAAGAAACCAACACCCACTAGCATCTCAGTCTGTTAGTGTTTTCAGTAATCTGTTTAATTCAGCATGGGTAGAAAGCTGCAGAAAAAAATAGAAACAGGCAGGCATCAGTCAAACTAAAGACGAGTAGAAGCGAAGAAAGCGCTCCAACTTTCTCTCAGCTCCTCCAGTTTTCACATCTGGTTCTCTCTTTGTGAAAAAATGCCACTATGAGGCTGCTATCATAGAGGCTGTAACTTCTCCAGTACTCCATAAAAATGTAGTTTCAGTGTTGCTTTTGAAAGACAAACCGGAGGCAGGGATGACAATTTCAGAATGTATGCAAATAGATCACTTTTTGTTACTTTTATCTGGTCCATTTATTCTTGGTTACTCTTTAATCTGCTACCTTTCTGTCAGGCCTTTTTATCTTTCTCTTCTTCAAAGCACTAAAACATGACTCCTCTAATGCTCAAATAGCTTGCACTGTCAACACACTGAACTGAAAGATTGTCTGTGTCCGTGTTTCAGACCATCAGCTCCCAAATTGAACAGAGCAGTTCAATTCATCTATAAATGGAGAGCTTATGCCTTTCGGAGAAAGCGATCTTTCACAGAGCATTGACAAGCCAAAACCGCACAATGCAGCATCTGTGTTGTGTCAATGCTTGAGGACACATTTTTGCATATTTTCCTAATTTTTTTTCAATTCTACAGTAGAGCTTTTGATTCATTATCTGAACCACCATAAGGTCTCTCTGTTTTTCTCACAGCCTAATTCTCCCATCCATCTCTCCACATCTTTTTCCTATTTTTTTCATGCCCGGTAATAACTCTACATCCTGCCCCCTTCTAAACCATGCCTCGCTATGAAAGCGATATGCAATGTGTGAATGTTGCTTAATATACTACAGCTGTTGTGCATAGCGTTCAGTACATGTTTCTGTGCTTTTGATTTGCAAAGACGCCCTTATAGTTGTACTGTAAGCTGATACCAGTCGAGGGTTTGGAGTCTTTTTATTGTTGTTTTCATTGAACACCACTGTTCTCATTAGTTGCTCTAGCTGTATTAGCTGTCGCTGTTTAAAATCAAATCGCAGGTAGATTATATCATCACACATTATGTTTTATCCTCCTTCTTTTATCTGTTTAACAGTATAAACACAGATGTAGTGGTACAGTGAACACTTTGGGTTGAGCAATATCCACATGCATATTGATTTACATTCTTAAAAAATACATTGTTAAATATTTAATATGGAGTCTCATGGCTTTACTGCACCTTGAGTGAAGAGTGCCTTTTTAGGAGATAAGAGCATTATTGCTCTATCCATGTTCCAAAATACATTGCCTCCATCCCACAGGGACATTGTTAGGAGGTCACATGGCATAAAGATAGCTTTCCCCTTGTAAACAAAGGTTAAGTTTTAAAATACATAAAGGCTATTCTTAAAGTCAAGTATTTGTTTACATCCAAATTTATGAGCTTGCATTCAGTTACTTCTCTGCCTCCGTTTCTGCATTGCTATACTTCTTTATGTGTTTTGATTACTGGAATAGCATGATGCATGGATGGTCAAAAAGTCCACAGGGTACCTTTAATCTGTGTTCATGTTTTAATATTAGGAACATGCATTATGTAAGCACAAGTCAAGTCAAAAATACAAAGTTGCGAAGAGGATGAACACGAGTATGTGGAGGTGGAACAAATATGGAAGATGGTTAGGACTGAAACGAGAATCAGAAATCCTTGAGCAGAGTGGAAACATACTGTGATGTCTCACAGTATGACCCTATATTTTCCTCTTGTCTATCTATCTCCTCCTTGTTTTTATCCCCCTGTCTCCATGTCTCCCTAACTCTGGTTTGAATGCTGTTCCTTGAGGTGAACCACAGCAGATTTCAGGCTCCACATCAGTCTCACTGGAGATCAAGCTATACAGAGTGGTTAGAGTTAAATATGGGAGTTCTTTAGACTCTGTTTCTCAAAGATGGGATGTGGACCTCAGAGTGGTAATATCAAATCGTGCCCTCAAATTAGGTCCGTCCATTTAATACAATGGAACCATTGTTAAGCTCCCTCTAAATAGTAGGCTATGTATCCTGAATTAATACTGGTCATCGTGAAGCATTTATTAGCTTTTATTAATATTTTATTAAGACTAGTAGTCTTTTCAACAAATAAAGAAGATGTCTAATATAGATAGTGTTTGTTTAAGGAGACATGTGTAGCAGCGAGGTAAGCTGGGGTAATAGTGTAGCTTTTCAATCATTCCATACACGTCTCATCTTATTGTTGATCCACAGGGTTGTATGTTTTAGCTTAGTTTCGGATTCTGCCTTCAAGACTGCTCGGGTCAAGAAATCATTGGTTTCCGAAGTAACATAAATCCCTCACATAAACTTCAGGGAATTTAAATAGGTGAGTCATGTATATGGCGAGTTGGCTGCTTCCCAGTCACACACACGCCCACACGCACGATATTATGTCAGGCTCTCTCTAGACTACCTGGATCATAGACAGCAGGCGTTTAGTCAGCAGAACAGATGAATCTTCCATCATGTCATTTGAACGAGAGACAGACAAAGAGAGCATGAATGAGAAAAGAGGACATCACTCTCCACTAACAGCAGGATTTAGCTGCAGACTCCGCCAGGCGCCAAGAGGTTTTCCTGCAGTAGTTTTGAATGGTCCTGTCTACACTTACACTTCTGGGGGTTCAGAATTTCCAAAGGTGAAAAAGTCACCAAAAACCATGAGAACAAAAATACCATCATAAACACTTGATATGAGATTATTGTAGGCATGTTGGCAGTAACTTACACTGTTTTATGGTCAGGATTTGGATGGATATACCGTGGAGGGCAATAGGATGATTACTTTATTTTGTTATTCCTGAGATGCTGTTGTCATAGTTACATCAGCAAAAATAAGCAATTACATGTACTCAGTCCCAAGACAGACACCGGATGTATTCATTACAATCAAGTTTGTTTTTACTTGTGTGTTCATAGAGCTGTACATCTTTGACCCAACTGTTAACTGTCGAGTTGCACCGTGGATAATGCAGCTACCATGTTTTTACATAGGCCTATAATACTGTACTAAGTACAAATCTTGTTTGTTAAGGACACAAAGTAGCATTCGTGCACAACCTCTTGAAAAGAAAGCCAGCCTAACATACTCTGTACTTGTCCATGGGAGTTACAGCATTAATGCAATAAACCTCTTTTAAAAAATGTAGCATGAGTCAAACCATCTTGTAAGGGAGGACATGACTAGTAGCACTAATCTGGTCGTTGTAATAGTGAGATCCTATAAACAGAGTTGTCAGCATGTTTAGAGAAGGCTTCACCCCTGCCTCTATGTCTTTAGTGTGAATGATGACAAAGAGTTACGTATAATATATAAAGCTGAAACATAACCTGCCTGCAAAATCCAGAGCCTAGAAGCAGAGGGGGGAGTTATCAAATTATAGAGAGAGAGGGGAAATACAAACCCCGACTCACTTAAGCCTACGCTTCAGGATGATTAATAGCGTAGCTAAATAATTTAAACAGAATATCCACGTCTCTTTGGGTCATATAACCGAACCACTCCGTTAACTGAGATGACCTCACGTATAATATGTTTAGTTTAAATTTAGTGTTTCATCTTCTGACCTTGTGAACTGCTACCAAACGCTACAAAGCTATGTGTCTAGTGCTAAGAGATCACGTCAAGAAATCTCTACGGTCAAGCCTGTGGCGTAGTTCCAAACCACAAAGATTCACTGCACTACGCACAGTTGACCCCAGAGTAATCATGTCAACAGTGTAAAAAAAAAATGAACTGCTTCCCTTTCTACTGTCCAAACAGTATAAAACACT
Source organism: Collichthys lucidus (assembly GCA_004119915.2). Lineage (NCBI taxonomy): Eukaryota > Metazoa > Chordata > Actinopteri > Sciaenidae > Collichthys > Collichthys lucidus. The sequence goes on along the minus strand of CM014099.1, from coordinate 11,162,139 downwards.
GCAGCACCTGCTCCAAACAGAACCAGTATTGATACACAAATGAAATACGTCCCACAGATGTAGCCGTATATTTCACCGTTTGCAATAATGGAATATATGGTGGAGAAGAGAGGGAAAAAACAATCTGAATGCATATATTTCCTTAACACTACGTGCAAATGCGATTCATCAGCAGTGTTAACCTATACTCTGCGGAGGAGGATATGTAGATAAATGTCCAGATTAATGTTCTGCACTCCTACTAAATCTTGTAAATGGCTTAGCCCGATCCATTCAAGCTATGTAAATACTGCTGTACATACTGCAATCCATATGTTAGACTAATGCGCGGCCAACATGTGTTTAAGTAATAATGGAATCTCTATAGGACAAATGACTCACTAAACTGCTGCATCAGGTAATTCAAACCTGGCACTTTGACATAAAGTAGGCGTTATAGTTATAGTTATAGTTTAGACCTCTAAGAATAAATGATGAAAAATAAACCATTGGTCCAAACTGAATTTATAGCAGAGTTGTCAGACGAAACACTTCCCCAGAAAGGGGGAGAGTTTCTCAGGTAGTAGCAGAAGCAATGCTATTTTTCTGGACAGAAAATAATGGACAGATGTTCACATCTGCACAGAAATAATGACTCATTCAGCAAAAAAACAAAAAAACATCCAAACCCAGATATGAATGAATGACTTTCCTGACATGTTCTCCTGCGCTCTCTGTGTTTCTTCATTCAGCGGTTTGCTCTGAAGAGGCACAGATGTGAAAGTATGAAAAGAGCCTCACACTTTATCTGAAAGATTCAAGAATCAAGACAAAAAGCAAGATAACAGCTTAGCTCTGCTTCTCTCTACTACTCTCTAAACTAATCAAGTCTATCACTGATAGTCACCCGCTGCTAGTGCTGTCCGTGCACAGTGTAGAAAGATTATTCTCATTCACGCTAAAACACAGAAGACCCCCAGATGCATCTCTCTCGGACAGACAGGATATGTTTTTGGCTCGAAAAAAAGGTAAAAGACTGATTTCTCACAAGTGAGTCTGGGAATTCAATACTGATGTAATAGTGCCAGATTTTCCATCTTTTTCTAATCTGAAATTGTGCTTGGAGAAGGTTGCAGACACATGTACACCTAAGACAGAGGGAGACTCCCTTTAGACTTCAGGTTCTCACTGCGGAGGTAGAGTATACATAGAGTGTGGAACTTAACTCTTGACTCTCCAAAGTCTGTTCCTGCCATTGTAAATGTCTCTGCCTGCTGCACGCTCCACAGCCATCACTGCATCACATCACTGAACAATAATAATTACATTTCCTGAGTGCATCGGCTACATCTGTGTGCATGCTGTATTGTGTGTGTGTGTGTGTCATGTTTTCTTAGAGTCACTGATGATTTACAGCACCGTGATAATAGCTACAACATCTGTGGCAGTAAAGCTCGTGCATAAAGACGGCAACATCTGCACTGTAAAAGTGTCCACCAGCCTCAGAGTCCTCTGGGCAAATGATACAGTCCATGTAAATAAATACAATAGGAAACTAGTCGGCTGAAGGCTTGACCACATGTCGCAGGCATCTTTTCTTAAAGTTATTTTATATCAAAATAAACATCGTCTGACTAGATCTCTGTCCGTATTCACTGTCTAAACATACTAGTGTTTTCTGTCATCTGCAACCATTTTGCAAATGGCTTCAAAAACAATCACCCATGTTCATTTTGATGATACAGGTTGCAGGGGCCACCTACTCCTACTGCACGTACAGTACTGTCACCTGATTGGCTGAGCAGATGTGATCTCCAGTGGAGGCAATTTTCATGTTTTTACAGACAGACAAGTAAAACACATCTGTTGACTGTGGTCAACCACAGAACTCATTTAAAATCTATTGAAATGCATTTTTCTGAATTCACAACGTCTTTGATCCAGGCTCCCAATAGTAGAACTTGGGCAATTAGGGTCAACGTGAATCTGGATCTGTTTATTGTCTGTGGAGAAGATCCAAGAATCTAGACTCAGACCTCAGCTCTTTCTAGTTTTTGGACAAAATGTGTTGACAGTGACAAACCTTTATTTTAACTGTCCCAACACTGCATCGGTAATATTGCGTTTGTTTAATGTGCTTCAGCGTGGGATTGCATTTAAAACTCCAGAGAGGATCTGTTATCGAAATGGGAATATGTGGGAATGACTGTTTCGTACATTAGAGTCTGTCAAACACACTCTTACATGGAGGGGAAATGTGTGTGTGTGTGGCTGGAAAGACTGGAAAAGAGTGAAAACACAGAAGTGAAATACTGTCATACATGCTGTCACTTTTTACCATCTTGAAAAGGTTAAAAGTTGCACACAACCCACACAACATCTTGAAAAACTATAAGGGTGTAGATAGGATTTCCAGATTTTGGGCTTTGCATTTTGTGTTCTGATTTGCATTTGTCGTGCACATCTGCCTCAATCCTGCAAAGCCACCATCAGGAATAGAGCAATGACTCTTTATTTGTTTTGTTTTATGATATGACATGTTTATACCCTTTACTCTTGATTGATTTTTCCCATGCATTTTTTCCAGCTCCTTTCAGGGTTGAAGAACTTACGTGTCTGTGTTCTCCCATCTTTGCAGATTTGAATAACATCCCATCTGACCTTCCATCGGACATAGTGAAGATGGATCTGTCCAGGAACAACATCAAACATCTCAGGCCCAAACATTTCCTGCTGTCCAAAGACCTCAAGCTGCTCAACCTTAGCAGCAACAGCCTGCAGAGTATAGACCCAGGTAACACAGCATCTCCAATACATTAAACCACAGAGAGACTTGTTTCTGATTGGCTGGAAGGTGTTTATTAAAGAATTGAGGATGAATTACTGATGACATTGACCTATACATGGGTTTAACTTGTGATTCCCGAACTGGAGGTTGACTATAACGGCATATAACAGCAAAACATGTGTGTCACCGATGTGTGAATATATTCTTGCCACCCTGAAGGGCTTGCAAAGGCACTAAAAACAACAAAGGGTATTACACAATTACAATAAATACCAGCTCAGTCTGATTCACGAACAGCCAGATTAACCCGCTGAGATTTATTGCACACACCAGGCAATACGCAGAGGTGCAGTTATAATATAAAAAACACATTTAACAACAAGAATAACCAAATATATGCGACTCCTAATACTCAGTGGAAATCAAGGAACGTTTGAAGAAGGTATTTCGTCTTTCATCAGAGAACCACAAGATTATTTAGTGTGTTCAAAAGATCAATTCTACTGAAGCAGACTATTTGCTCTGAATACTAACACACTGCCTCAGCATTCGAGGAGCACCATTAAAAAAAATGCAGACTCATTGCTCTCTCCAGGCTAATGATGTCTGGGCTCATGTCTTCCTGCCCAGGAGGGAAATCCTTAAAAAAAACCTTGTAGTTTTCTTCATTATCCTGCAACACATGTAAACAATTTCTCTCTGTAGCACGCCAGAGTGTATCCAAAGCTATTTGGAAACTAAAGATTATATTCTGTGTAATTCTGAGAGCTCGTGATAGCCACTGACATGTGGTCTTCATCATGGTTCTTTCTAATCGGGTTCACATTTGGAGTAGAACAAAAAAAAAAGGCTTCAAGAGGTTGTTTAGTTACGCTTTTCATGTGGTGGATCACCAGAGCGAGAGAGAAACATGAATGAAAAGCAAAGACAAAGGCTTTGGCACACTTGGATTATTTGCAGTTTTCCTTCATTGCTGTCTCTGGGTCAATCTTTGTGCCAGATTGTTGTGGTTTCTCCTCGTAGAACAAAACCCAAAATAGACAAAATAAATGTTTAAATAGACATAGGACAATTTAGGCCCAATTTTCCCATGACTAATAACTTCACACTTTAGGAATTGTCATAATGCGGGGACCCCACCCATCTGGAACTCCAAACTCTTTCCTTATACTCGCTGGAGAAGATCCCTCTCACATCTCCTTTGAGTTACTGTAAGTGAAGCAACAACGAAGCAGTAGACAACAATTTAACAGCAAGACTTATGCAACAGTCTTATCTGTAGTTAGGGTGACCAGAGACTTCGAAATTTTGTTTATTTGTTATGGAGACTGGTTGCTACCCCAGAAAGGGGAAATCCTAAATTTATCACCTCTGCAAAGGTTTGATGAGAATTGTGTTTTCTTGCCATTCTTTCGCTTCCTTTATTAGCTTAAACAGTGCTAATGCGTGAACATTAAATCTGGAAAAAGTGATGACACGGTCTCCGTGGGTGTTATGTTGTGTGAGTCTGCAGTCCTGGTGGGAGTGCTGATTAAAATACTTGGAGATAAGCATCTTATGTGGAGGCCTTTGCTTGCATTCATTCCATGACAAAGGATTGACTGTATTCTCAAAGGATGATGACATATGGATGCTTTAAAAACAAAGAACACATGGAAAGAACAATTACAGGAGAACTGACAAGTCACCCCACGTAGCTAATAAAAGTGTGGTCATTAAAGGAGTAGTTTTCAAAAATGCACCTTTTTGCTTTCTTGCAGAGAGTTAGCTGAAAAGATCAACGTCACTCTTGTGTCTGTATGCTTAATATGAGGCAGCTAGTTAGTTTAGCGTAGCATATTGTTAACAGCTAGCCTGATTCTATGGGGTGCCGTTTGTAAAGTGTCTCGCTCTGAAAATAACAGCAACATTTTGTCACATTTAGCTAAAAACAATGTTTAAAAAACAGGTTTGAATTTTTAAGAGTCACTTTTTTGCACATTTAGAACAATATTTGTGAACTTAGAGATATTTTAAATATTTAAATCCAAATGTTAAATGTAAAATCTAAATGCTATATCTAAATCTAAATGTTAAATCTAAATGTTAAATATGTATCTAAAAGTTAAATATAATATAAATCTAAATGTTAAATCTAAATATTAAATGTAAAATCTAAATGCTAAATCTAAATCTAAATGTTAAATCTAAATCTAAATGTTAAATATAATATAAATCTAAATGTTAAATCTAAATGTTAAATGTAAAATCTAAATGCTAAATCTAAATCTAAATGTTAAATCTAAATCTAAATGTTAAATATATTAATATATAATGTTAAATGTGCAAAAAAGTGACTCAAAAATTCAAACCAGTTTTTTAAACATTGTTTTTAGCTAAATGTGACAAAATGTCGCTGTTATTTTCAGAGCGAGACGCTTTACAAACGGCACACCATATGATTCTGTCCATGGGTAAAAAAAACCAACATACCAGCATCTTTAAAAGCTCATTAACTAACACATTATATCTCATTTGCTTTGACCCGTTTATAGGTATCCAGCAGAGATTCTTTGAAGTTACTGTTCAGAGCCAAAAACTAGTTGAACACACAACCGGTCATAAAGCAGCTAATTGTATTTTTTTTACACTTTACACAGTGGTTTCATATGAATTAAACCAACCAGTGATAGATAATTAGTGAGTTTTAGAGACATTATTAGGTGAATTACTGTTTGGCAGAGCTTGTCCAGCTGTTTCCTCTTGTTTGCTAAAATAAGCTAACTGACTACGGACTATAGATTCATATTAATGGATAGGACGTGAGAGTGGTGTCAATCTTCTCTTCTTTAATTCTATAGCACCTCAAACTTTGTGTTTATACTATCACTGGGTCTGTCAAACGTGAAGCCCATTCACAACATTTCCGAATTTCAACACGGTGGCAGAAGGTCCTATGGCCAATGGACTTACATTTCTACTGATGGAGAAAAAATACAAAAGTGGAAAAGAACATGAACGGGTATTATGTAATGCTAAGTAAAGTAATAAGCCGTCTTCTCTATTTCCTCAATTTATTTCATTCCCTGGGGGGTGAGAATCACGAAAGTAGGCCACACTACACTTCCTGTGGTGATAGTGGCTCAGATTTTTGAGAGTCAGTCCCATGGGTTCAGAGATAAGGGAGAGGTAGGTGAAACAGTTTCTTATCTATTTCCCTCTTTCTGTCTCGTCTTTAGGGCTGAATGATGAGATTGCAGTTACAGTAACTTATCAGTTACAGTTATTGAAAATTGATTTCTGATTAATTTTAGATCCAAGTGTCCATTTTTCAGATTCTTTCATGTCTTTGCCGACCTCTTTCTACACACTCCATCTGTTCTTCTTCCTCACATTTCTCTCTTCTGCTCTCTAAAGATCAAAGTGACGCCCAAGGCGAGTGGACAGCATGAAACAGCCTCCACTGTCCCATTATGCAGAGTGCTGACAAGTATTTTGAACAGTCAACTTTTTAGAATTTTGCAGATTGTCAGCTCAAAGTCACTGATGATCCACCGTGTAAGAAACAGCTAACTGTCATGTCTCATTATCAAATTAATGACAATTCAGGTCGATTGGCCTCAGGTTTGCTTGTTAAATCCATTTGAATTTAATACAGTTATTGCATGAAGCATGTGCAACTGCCATGTACTGTAATCTTTAAGAAAGTTTTCAACATGTAGTTCAGAACACAACAGGAAAATCAGTTTTTGCAAATACTAAATGTACTGTACTTTTACAGCCTTTACAGTCTTTCTAGTCTTCTGACCACTTAAGGCGTTTTTGCACTTCACATCTTCAGAAAGGAACTAATCGCATCCACCCACATCGATGGCACAGCCTTCGGGAGCAACTTGTGGTTCAATAACTTGCCGAAGGAAACTTTGACATGCTGAATTGAGGAGTGCGGCATGTGTAATGAGCCCATATTATGGTGTTTCTATGTTTCTTGGGGCATTAACAATAATAATGTATATTCGAGTTGTTTTGTTAGGATGTATGCCAAACGAAATGATCCAAAAATAAGAGGAGAAACCAATTATACCAATATATTAATGAATAAGTTACTTTGTGTGATGTGAAATCATACAAATCTGCAGTTCTGGGTTCAGCTCTGTGGTTTTACTGCCCATTACTTGACCCCTTTTATTCACTCTCACAGTATCTCTCACACAGGCATTGTTTTCAGCTGTTCAGTTTCCACTGAATTCTACCTCCTAAGCACAAAACAGCACACAGACAAAGTTAACAAATAGCCTGTGGAGAAAGTGGAGCAGCAGAGTCAGATATTTCCCCTCAGGAGTTGGTGGAGGCCACAAAAAAAAACAAAAAAAAAACAGTGTTCGAGTGAAGGCTAATGTTGCTCTGTGTCAGTAGGAAGTCTAAACAAGTAACTCTTTGCTAACAAACTCAGTATTCAAACAGCAGTATTAGATGTGGAACTTATTTCTTCTACTTTTCTTCCCTCCCCAGCTGCATTTGCAGGCCTGCTGTACCTCCGTGAGCTTGACCTGTCCAACAACAGCCTCCATTACTTCCAGTATGGTGTACTGGAGGACCTCTACTTCCTACGGAAGCTCTCGCTGGAGAACAACCCCTGGATCTGTGACTACAACATCCACTACCTGATCTACTGGCTCAAGCACCACCCTGGCGTCTTCTACACTGGCCTGATCTGCTCTGCTCCACGGGAGTTCAGGGGCTGGCGCGTCGAGGATTACGTCAAGACCTACAACGGGGAATGTCCAAAGGATAGACAAACTGAAGAGGTGGATACGGGACAGGGTGGACAAAGGGGGACAGACAATGAGGCACAGGAGGTGGTGGGGGAGACGGCTGAGAGTCGGGGTGGCCGTCTGCCTCAACACCTGAAAAAGAAAACACCCAACAGGTTTGAAATCATCAGGCTGAGTTAGAATGGTGGTGGATCAACGGACTGTGTGCGGTTTGGAGGTCTGTGTTGGACGTCTGTGGACAGGTTGATGGATGGATTAATAAAGGTAGTCTCAGTGATTTGAGGTTTGAATCAAATGTGACATATTTAAATACAATTCTGGGATAAAATCCATTATTTGTGTTTAAGATGTCTATTTTGTAATCAGCATTTTCCATCTTGCATGGATAACAACAACAAAACTCATTCAGGAGATTAAGACTTCCTTAAAAAAAAGAAGCAATGCCATTTTGCTAACTTTACCTGTAGACAAATGTTTAGGTGATGCCATTTGAGCTTTTGTTTTATCTTTTTGCAGAATATTCCCAATCCAGTCTGTATCGGATGTAATAACCAATCAAAAACGCCTCTTTGGGTTTCCCACACAATGAACTGAAGGTGTTCCCTTATTTCTTTTAGTTATTTTGATAATGAGATCAGAATATACTTTTTTTTTTGCTTTAAAAAATACAAACAAACATTTTTGTATGATTTAATGTGTGACATTGTCAACCTGTTTTCTAGAAAATAAAACTGGGTTTATTTTTTCTGAAGAGTTGTTTTACTAAGTGATGGACGGACATAAAAATGCAGGACAACTTGCTCACCTACAGCACCACCAGTTAGACGCCAAATGTGACGGGAAGCAGATGCATTGCATCATACACCGACTCACTGTTCTAATGAGGTCATTTGACTTTCCAGATACATTTTACTGGGAATCTGCCAAGCACATCATGACTGATAATTATCGCATAACGTGAAAAATGGTAAAAATGGTCTAATATCAGCGCTCAACTGTGAGAAAGATGGAAACTTTTTTTTGCATTTGGCATCTGAATCAAAGCTCTCCTGAAACTTCAATTACAGCAGATGAAAGTTATTAAATGCACCCAAGAAATTGACTTCTTTAAAAATATGTTTTATTTTTTCTGGAAGGCAGGAAACAGTCTTTAATGATTGTCAACTAGCGCCACCCAGTGTGCAGGAGACCAATACACAACAACTAACATCCTCCTTTTTGTCACTAAAATAAAGCAAAGAAAGATTTTATAGTCACAGATTGATTATTTATTATGAAATGGAGTAGAGTTTTCATCCTGGTCATTGGACTGCTCTATATCTGGACAGTTCTCACAAGTGTTCCCCTCAAAACCGAATCTATAATCATTAAGGCAGATCAGCTGTGTCAGCGTCAGAAAGTAACAATCAGTGCAAATCCAGCTACATGACTTCCAGGTTGGTGTTTAAATAAGACCTGCCAACTTGGCATTCGACACAAAGACATATTAAATCCTGGATGAAGGCCTCCTCAGCTCAATTACTTCAGTTTGCCAAGATCACTTCCAGCCAACACAACAAAGTTTAGCTTTAAAAGGTGATTTTTTTCCTGTTTACGGGGGAGCATGTAAACGCAGTTAACTGTTTCTTAATGCAATCACAGATGTTTTAAATTACATCAGTACTCATTGTCTAAGGCACTGGGCAACCAACTTGTAGTCATAGGTTATGCATAACATCACAGTGCCCTCTAGTGTTCACAATGAAGTGGTCCATTGAAGGCTCTCGGCTTCTACGGAAACTTTGTTTCACACAGAAAAGCAGACTTTGTCCTTCTTCGTGTCAGCTGATCAGAAATCGCAAGAATCCAACTATAATGTATAATTCACAGTCTTCTGGCTTGTAGCAGGTTCTCCATGCAGAGTGTAGCAGCAGAGGATCACAGCTCGTCATAGAAGGCACCACAAGAGGTCACTTGGGTGGAATACTCAGAGTCTTCTTATCCACTACAACAATCTTATTGGCTTTATTGGCAGGGTGAAGCATGAAGACAGCTAAATGCAACACAAGGAATGTTAAGGTTGTAACTTGTACCCAACATTGATCACAGTCGTCACTACTGTCTCTGACCTCCTCCCCTTACTAAACATGCCATGGTTTGACATTCTTGTTCTTGTAGCACCTCTCTAAAAGGTCAGATAAGTCACAGAAAAGATACACTGATTCGATTGTTCAATACTAAACTCCCTCAATGCAACGAATCACAGTTCTTGAGGTCCTTCCAGTCATATTCCACATCCATATTTCAATCTTCTTCCATTCCTTTTAAATGTCCTTCAGCCGCTTCCTTCTCCACTGTCAGTAATTTCCAACATTACACGCCTTCATCTTCCCTATCTTATCCACCGGTAAATCAGCAACATGTCTTCTCTGGTGCTGCGTAGGCAGCCACATTGCCGTTAACTGGCCGAGAGTTGGACCGGAGCAGAACTCGAAGTGTGTTGATATTCTCTTCATCTTCCTTCTTGACAAGAAGGCCATTGCGAGCCAGCAGCTCTCTGGCCATCATCGTGAAGGCTTCTTCCACATTCTGACTCACCTAGGCGCGGGACAAAGACATAGAACTTTAGATAACAAGTTTAACCAACTTCAAAAAGTCTCATCTGTGTTTTATATGTAGACCCATTACCTTTGCAGATGTCTCTAGAGCCGCTAGTATGCCGGTCTCCTTTGCAAAAATGCAGGCTTCTTCAAAAGGAACCTGGCGTTCCTGCTCCAGGTCACATTTGTTACCTAGATAACAGAGGATAAGAGTCATGAGGCTAAGAGATGTAAGCACAGTTCCAGAAGATGACCTTAAATACTCAGCAGGAGTTCTGTAAATAGTATTATCAATGCATCTAATTTACATGATAAGTGTATGCAGCACTGCAACGCAAGTTGTGTCACCTTCAGATTCAGATGCTCATGACTGAAACATTTAATTTCAGGTTAGATAGTTATTTACTAAATCAAATGAATCACATGAAATGTCACTAAAATTAGAAAGTACCACAGCTAAGTGTTATTACCATACCATTGATAAAAAAGGGGCATATTTCCACTACTCACTGCTGCAAGGAGCATGTCACCTACCTTCATAATAAAAGCATTTAAGGCCTCACCAAGGCACTTAGATTTGAATTATCACCTTTAACAACCTTATGGGAACTCAATGTGCACCAGGAAGCGATCATCATCAAGTAATTCCTGACAATTAATACAAGCACATTGTACTTTGTATCCCTTTCCTCATCTGGTTGAGATTATCACTCTGAAATTTTAAAGTTTATGACCAACTCCAACCTAAAAAAAAATACAGCTTTAAACCTCTGACGCACTCCTGGACTATAAATAGCACTATGTTCTCAAATCTTTCTGTTATTTTTTTTCACTCAGTCACACCCACACTCACCTATGAGAACCAGCAATACATTGTTTGCTCCATAGAGCTCCACCTCCTTGATCCAATGGGCCACTGAGTCAAAAGTGGGGCGTCGCGTGATGTCGTAGGCGATGATGGCACCGTGGGCGCTGCGGTAGTAGCTCTGTGTGATCGTTCGAAACCTCTCCTGACCTGCCGTGTCCCACACCTGCATCTGTCACACACACACACACACACACACACACACACACACACACACACACACACACACACACACACACACACACACACACACACACACACACACACACACACACACACACACACACACACACACACACACACACACACACACACACACACACACACACACACACACACACACACACACACACACACGAAATAGTATTTCAGACACCTTGGTGTCCCTCTGCAGATAGTCCCCGAGCATCTAACAGATCATGTTAACATGGTAACGGCTGTCATAGGAACCAGCCTCACCAGCTCAACCTGCTCGTCTGTTTGTGATGATGATCTGACTCAGAAAGAAAAGTGTACTCCGTAATCAAGTGGCTCGATTACATCCAGCCTCAGGCTCTTTACTCTTTAGCTGGGTGACTGGTGCAAAGTCTTTACAATTCCAAACAATTCAATTTATTGTGTTACTTTTACAACCCAACGCTGACCTTACATTATGATTTACTGATTCATAAAAACAGACAGATTAAAATGGGAGATGCTTTTACACAAATGCTGTAAACACTGTCAGCGATACTCTGATATTCAAAAGACAAGGGAGAGGCACCAAACCTTAAATTCATGTTAACATAAATCAGCGAGGGGATGGTTCTCTTAACTATTAATAGATCGGGATTTATTCCCAGTAAAATAAAGTTTAGTTGCCATGAATTCTTATCCTGCAGTTATCTAACTGGCCTGTCCACAGAACTATTTACTTCATGTTAGGTGTGCTTATGTGTGTGTTGAGGAACTGACTAAAGAGAAAGTGGCACTAAAATCTAATGTGAGTTTAGACTTTTTGGACCATTCTGCGCATGTTTACCTCATAACTGAGAAGATTATGAGTGTCAGATTATTGATTAATAACTGTGTGTTAGCATTTAACACACAGAGATACTGTGGTACTTTGGATGCATGCAGAACCATCCAACATTTAGTTCCCTATCGCTCAGTGACGAGAAGTCATTCCAGGTCTGCGAAGCTAAGAATAGAGAAACCTGAAGGACAGGTCCTTCATGTGAGCAGCTTGTCTGACCTGTTTTGGACTCTAACTGACACTGTAACCAGAGGACACCTTTCATTGTTGTGCCATTTACTCCTAAACCCCTCCAAAAAATCTATTACAACGGTGCTGACTGACTCAAAAAAAAGGAATCAAACACACACAAAAAAGATTGAAAAGCCTCCTGTGTGTATAATCTATGTCAACAATCACACTTATAGTTCATAAACGTGTAATGTCTGTAATATAATCATTTAAAACCTTTTAATACCTTCTAAGGCCTTTTAGGAAACTAAATTCAATGCCTTTTAAGGATTATAAAGGCCTGGAATAGCCTGATCAGTTCTTCTTTATTCCTTTTTAATGCGGAACCTTGACTTTAATCTACAGTCTCATGCTGGGAGGCTTAGTTTTCCAGTCTATGATTCTCAAACTCCTGTTAAAGCTGTTTTATGCACTCTGTAGTTGGCTTCAGTGCACACAAATTTACCGTACATTAAAAATTCAGTTTTGAATCTACTCTAGAAAGGTCAGCATATGGGTGGTGTAATGTCGACCACACTGCACACACACTCTCATACAGTACACACCACATACAGTGCTAACCTTGACTTTCTTCCCCTCGATGTCCATGGTCCGTACACTGAAATCCACTCCGATGGTGTTCTGCTGCTTCTCTGAGAAAATCCCAGACTTGAAATTCTGAACCACGCAGGTCTTCCCTACGTCCGAGTCTCCGATTAGGATGATCTTAAACAGGAAATCAAAAGAGTCATCATGTTCAGGTCCTGCAGTTTGCATGGTGGAGGCACAGTAGAGAGATGGCCTTCCTTTTACTGTAGATCACTGTTTTGACTTAGAGGTCAAGAGATGCTGGGTTATCTGTGATAAAGGCTGAGTCATAGGAAAGTAAATAGCTCCAAAAATGTTATAATGGTGTGATGTTTCACTAAAAGAATTATTCCACTGTTTCTCCTTCCAGTGAAGGCTACAGTCACCAGACTAGATTTCCAGCAGGTAGGTTAGTTACATTGCTCCACATGCAGCCTGCAAAACCAGTTTAGATTGAGGAAATGTTTGTTTGTCAAGAAGAAAAATGGTTCCATTCAGAGATTAGAAAGTGAGCTTGTACTGTAAAGTACCAGGCACACAAACCCAGCCTGCTTTCAGTTATAAAAAACTAAAGGTTTTTTCCTTAGAGTCCTTCATTCTTGCTCGTCTTGTGTCTTCCAGCCTCTTCAGCTTGTCTCTCCTCTCGTGCTCTTTTATCAGGACAAAACTGTCTCAGTCTCTGCTGATCTTTTCAGCTCCTTCTCAGGTGTTGACCCACTTCGATGGCCCACAGCAAAAAGACAGCATGAATGCACGTCTCATCCTTTTTGTCCTCCTGCACAGGCACAGGGTTCTGCTTAGCTTTCTGTCAAAGAAAAAAAACTCTCAACTTCCTTTAAATGAAATGGAATTGAAAAAGATGCTTGTCTGTTTTCCAGGCTGCTGTCCAATCCACCTGCTGTTGTTTCACACACGTGTCCTCTCTCTCTCTTTATCTCTGTATCTCACTGTCATCAGTTTTTTTCTGTTTTTGCTGAATTATAGCCTCCTCCGCCTTGCTCACTCTCTCCCTGCATAGCACCTGTGGAAACAATAGAAACCTGCCCTACCTGTTTTAGGAAAGTAGCCCAGCCCCATTACTGCTGTGGGATCCTGGGAAATGTAGTCTCTCTTTCTCAAAGCAAATCTCTCCAACTAAATATTTAGGAACATAACTAAATGTTTAATTATGTTGGATATTGTTTTGAGAAGAGTATTCATTCCATTCTAATTGTAAAAAATATTGTTGTTCACTTTGTTTAATCCTAAAATATTTATTTTTTTATTTTTTTATTAGAATGTTATTTTCCACTGTGTATGGCCATATATTATTCTATATCTTCATCTTCCAACAATTCATTAAAAGGTATATTATACCTTTATAACCATGACAGCTTATTATTTTAGATATCTGTACATCAGTCAAGCGGTTTTGAATCTTCTAGATTCTAAAAACTAAATTTAAAATAAAGTTTTATTCATTTGAACAATGCGTAGACAAACTTAGAAGACATTAGATACTTATTCATTCACTGTCATAAAGTATAAGAAATAGAATATACTTTAGAAGGTATGAAAGATTTCAAGATGAATGGCCCAACTATAACTGATGTTCAAATGAATAAGGATGGAAATAGTAGACCTCACAGTCTGTTAATAGTTACATAAAATGAGGAACATGTATGAAGACTCAAGGTCAAATTTGTGGAACTATAGTTTACATTCTACAGCTATCAAGTTTAAATTTGACCACTTTTATGCTCAGCAGGACTGCATGTAACTCTCTAAAATATTATACACCAGTTAATTTAATGCATAAATCAAAATAATTAAGAAGAATGGGACCTTGAAGCATCTTTTCAAACAATTTGTGCGTGCTGCATTTCAGTAGGTCAGTGATTCTTTAATCCTGGATACGGCCCTGTTCATAATGCACACAAACATCGCACCCATCATCCCTCTAGAGAGAAAAAAAAAAAAAGGCTTTAATCATGGCTGAACATCATTCCTGTGCACTAATGCTCTGGATTCCAATATTTCCGACTGCACCTGAAAGCGCCACAGAGCATCCTCCTCCAGCACATCACCGTGACGTCCTGTGCGGAAAAGATCCATGCCCCTACAGTTAAAAGCAGAGCTGTGTAGCCTTAATATTTTCTTTATGTAAAAAAAAGGGCGTTTTGTTTTTTTTTTAAAGCAGGAGAAGAAGAAGCCGCAGGCATGCAGCGGAGCGCAGTGGTCGTGGTGGCGGACAAAACGAGCCTGAAAAGGCCGTTTATTTTTGCAAATGCTGTGCATATGGTAGGTACAAAAAAAATAAATAAATCCCTGCTTTTTGATTGCAAGAGGCCTGTCTGATTGCATTTTTTACTGGCGATTTATCTGCTTAAATGTTTGATTTGCTGTTTTTATTTTGGATCCAGATCATCATAAGTGATATTTCCATAAAAACAAGCCTCGTGCAGTGCTGGATCTCACATACCAACATACTGCAGCGCATCCCGTCCATCAGAATGATGTATAATGTGACATATCTGCAGTGCATTTCATAACTAAATGTTTTGAGGTTATACATAAAGAAAGTGACCAAACTATAGCTTTATATAAACATATATTTAAAAAGAGAAAATAAAAAAGACGCCTGGTGCTTATTATAATTTGCATCTATAGAGCATCCTTTATAATCCCTCCTCACACCGAGCTCCCCCTCCCATGTAAAGAACACCCCGTCATGTTAATGTTCACTCTGTGTGTTTAGAGTCATATGCAGTGCAGGGCATGATTATTTCAGCTGGAGGCTAACCCTGGATAGCATTAGCCCTTATAATAAACTGCTCCTATTCTGAGAGGTGACACCTAAAGGCAGCAGGCAGGAGTTTACAAACTGGATACTAATGTAGACATTGTAAAACTTCAATATATATATATATTTTTCCCTTCATTGCATGTATAAACACTTTGCAAACTTAACTATTGTGTTGTGTTCCTGTCTCCAAAAAAGGCGCTGTGCTTCTTCATGTTGACGATGACAGTAGCTTGGCACAGAGACCTCATCCAAACAGGCAAAGTAAGACTTCAGATGTTCTTCTGACCGGATGAAAATAATTTCCTGTGCGTTTATTATTATTATTATTATTATTATATATTGAAGGAACAGCTCTGTCCCGGATCTACAAAAAAAAAAAAAAAAAGAGTTGCTGGCATATTCAAGGACAGCTGGGGAATTATTAATGCATGTTTCTACTTGGTCTTCCATCAATACTGTCTGAACACACTACAGCATTTTTTTTTAATATTGCCTCTTCTCTGGAAGAGTGGAAGAGTTCAAGCCCTCACGATGGCAAGCATCTGTCAGTTAAGCGTCCTTGGGCAAGACAGTGAATTATCTTCAGCCGCTGTGGGTGCCGTTCTTGTCGCTGACCCTGACCTTTGACCCCCTTTGTAGCCATGCTATCGCAGAAACACATCTGTGACCACAAAATTATATGAATATTAGATGTAAGTCAACGTCTCGGATGAATTGTACTTCCATAGATCTTTGTGCTAGATGAGACATTACTTGTTGGTTAAGGCATTTGCCAGCTACTTCATCCCTTTTAACACTGATATTTTTCTGCAGCTGGTGTCCAGTGTTTCTGTAGTGATAATGTACGTGATGGAGATCGGCTGCCTGCTGCTCTCGGTGCTCGGCGTGTTTGGAGCCTGTAAAGGAAAGAGATGGTGCTTGATTCTGGTAAAAAAAATGTGTTTGTGTGACAACTTTTTCAGTGTTTTGTCTATATGCGTGTTTCAAAATGACGTTTCTCTTTGACTTACAACTGTTGGTTTTTGTGTGCGTGCAGTATGCAACTGGTATGGCGGCAGCCAGTCAAACAATAATTGTCAGAACAGCACTAAGCTACCAAGATGTTTATGAGGTATGGTACCAATTTTTTTTTTTTGCAATATTTAATGTAATGTATTTAAAAGCAGCTTTAACTACAGTATGTTCAATGGGATTTCTCACTCCTCAGAAACGCGTGGTCCGCGAGGAGTCCAAGTTGCTGTCCATGATGCCGCTTACTGCAACCAGCAAAGCCAACAGGACACTTCTGTATAGTATCCAACGAGAAGTAAGCAGCTGTTTTTTTTTATATTTTTACAACTTCACCGGGGCAAGTTTGATAATACACAATTCAGATAGTACGTTCCTCTTTATTTAAAGTCCGGTGGAGATGGAAGTAAAACTATTTTTGTCCACCACACTATTAAATTGTGTGTGTTTACTTGTCCATCTATGAAAGCTCACATCGTAATTCATGTCAGCACTGTTCCATCATCCCCTAAAGAAACATTTAGAATATGACTTAATTCAACACCATAATCATCTGGTTACTGACATTGGTTCTTTCAGAGAAAAGAACTTCTTAGTGTAACATGAAAAAGTAAATATGAATTCATATAGTTACTATTATTTTTGGTCTTTTTGGTGGCTAAGAGTGCTTTTAGAGTTCCCATAATGCTTTAATGTGAGTAAACATGAAGTAGAATCTTGCCATGTAGTCACTTAACTAGTTAGTTGTGGCCTACCACCATGAACAGTATGCAGAAGTAGCCATTAGCAGTTCCCGTTTTCAGTGTACCCATGGATGTGCAGACAACTACCACTGGTTTACCAATTTACGGACATGTATTCACGATCGACTTTGGATAAAAGAAGGTGCAAATCACAATGAATCCCAAAATATGTGTGTCGACTGACTGTGTCAAAGCTCCCTTTAACAGTACACGGCCCACACAAGACTGTCCCTGTCATACTTTCCACTTCCTTGTTGCATAATGTGATCAGCACAGCTTGCTAATACAGCCAAGATGGAAACTTGGTTTATCCGATGAGCCACTAACACTGACTGTTAACAGACTTGTTGTGTGCTCACCACAGATTACCACAACCTTTTCTTGGCAACCTAAAGCAGAAAGATACTAGTTCCCACACATATCACACACACACAACACACAGGTGGCAATCAAACAAGAACGAGGCCATGCCAGCTGTATTTGTAGCCTTAGGGGCGTGGCCAAGCAAGCAGGTGTGTCTTATCTTAAAGAGGTTTTACTCAGCATGCTGTGGGGGGAGCGAGTCCTTCTGCAAATCCAGCCAGATCATGATTTTTAATCCAAATGTGAGGGATTATGATGTGAAAGCTTAAAGGGAGTGTGCAGCTTGTAACTTGTTGTGTTACTGTGTGTATGTTTGTTGCCTCCAGTTTGAGTGCTGTGGTCTTATCGAAGGGTACAAAGACTGGGGCTCCTCCATCCCTGCTTCCTGTAACTGTCAATATCCAGGAAAATGCGTGAGTATCTCTCCGTCTATGTCAGCAGAATTTAAGCAGTAAAGATGACTCATTAGAATTTGGAGGTTTCTGTTTTTTTAGTTTTCAATATCATGCTTTCAGATAATAGCACTATAGTCACTAATTTTATACTACTACTACCATATACTACTAATTTGCTTTAGCGTGCAGCTATGGCATCCCCACATTAAATCATATCCAAATAAAGGTGCATCTCCTTTTGTTTCTTAAAACCTGTACTGCAATAGAGCTGAGCTCAAAACACAAGTCTCATTGTGAAAACAAACTGAGAGCCACGATAGATGCATATCAATAATACTGGTATGCAAACAAATAAACACGAGTGTAGCAACAAGCAAACAGGTTTTTTTATGAACTCCGCAGTTCATCTGTTCTGCGGACTGAAGCTGAACCTCGAAGTAGATCTACAGCAGACACAGCAACAAAGTTAGGAAGGGATATGTCAAAGTTAATGATAAGCGATACGAGGGATGGCCCAGATGACCCAGGATGTAAAAAGGAACAGAATATTTCTTTCTTTCTAATTTTAATCTGTCCCTATATTATTGACGTTGCACTCGCCTTTCACCACTATCGATTGAGCACCATTTTTGTCATCTATCAGAAGGGGCTCACGGAAGGATTCGCAAATAGAGACCGAGAGACAAAAGTGGAGGTTCAAAAAGTTTACTAGACAAGCAAGGAAAGCCAAAAGAGTACAGGCGGAAGTACAAATACATCGTGGTCAAAAAACAGGTAGAAGATCGAAGATCAGGTAATTAAAAACTAGAAATGCAAGATAAAGAGATGCTGTACAAGACAAAAAACGAACTGGCGACAAACAAAGGGAGCACAAACTAAATACAGAGGGGAAAGGGGAGGGGAAACCTCAATGTGAAACACATTGAGGGAGGCAGGTAATCAGGGAGCAGGGATGACTCACAGGGGAAGGAGGTGAGACATAAGGATAACTGAAAACATGATTTATCAAGACATCTTATGTAATGACATTTTGCATTCCTCACCAGATTCGACTACGGGGCAGTGCCACACTAGGAGCTCCAAAGAACCAGTATGTTTACCAAGAGGTAAAAAAAAAAAGCTTGAGATGATTTGGAAAAATAAACTCTCTTTCTCTTTTTCTCTTTCTCATTTGCCACTGTCTTTAAATGAAACTTCTGTTTTTGTCTCACAGCCTTGCCTACGAATTTACGTTTCTGAACTGAAGCTTGCATTCTCGTTGGCAATGGGTATACAGTTTGGAAGTGGAGTGTTTTGGGTAAGTGACATTTATGTTTGTAATAGTTTTTTTAATTTTGTAATATAGAAGAAATAACCACGTCTGCTGCCTTTTTCTGATGACAGCCATCAAGTATGTTTAAGTATTGATCCAATCTCTGCTAGATACTTTCATTTGTATCATATTACACAAATATATCATTCCTGTCCTGAAGTAAACATAGTACGCAAGGGCTCTTGTGGTCAGATTTGATCCTAGGTCAGCAGAAAATCACGTGGATCACAGTTGTAGCCATTACCGAACACCAACCTGATGCTTGTTTCTCTCGTGCTTCCCTTCCCCAGGTGGTTTTGCTTGTCATGAGCATCAAGCTGATGGGCCAGATAAAAAGGAAACAGGAGTTCATAGCTCTTCTCCAATCAAACAGATATGTTCCTGGTGCCTTCTAGTCACCGAGTACGTTTTGATACACACTTCCCAAGTTATCCACGTTATTATTATCAAAGTGTTTGAATTTGCACATGTAAACACATTATGCTGTATACCATAATCTGGCTATTTTGTGCTATAGCAATATATGTTGACATTATAATTTTCTATTAACGCGTGTTAATGCATGTAACTGATATTGGAAAGTAATCTACATGCATAGATCAGTCTTTTTTTTGTTTTTGCCTTACTGCTGTAAAAAAAAAAAACTAAAACCGTGCAGTTTAATGAATTAATCTTTAATAATGAGAACATTTTCACATGCTTTTGTCATATTTCTAAAATGGAGCATTAACCAGCCGTTTGTTTTCTTTCAGTAGCCGCAGCCTATCCTGGCATTTTGTTATTTACGTGTTGTTTTATCTGGATAATATTCTTTCTCTCCATTTGCTTCATACCCGGTACATCAGTGAGTCTTTGGAAAGACAGGTATTAGCCAGATACTTTACCTAAAACTTCCAAACACGCACGCACACCCGCGCACAAACCACATTTTTGTCTGTTTATTTGCTTTTGGTAGGGGCTGAGGAAGCTACATTCTGCTGGTAAGAGTTCAGAGTTTGAATGTTTTTGACAGTCTTCATGTTCCATTTAAACCATGATCATATGACACGATGCTAACATTTCATCACCAGTGGAAAAACAAAAAAATCGCCGCTTCATCGTCATTTAACTTCTTTTAAATATGCATATTTAAATATTTGTACTTGTACTGTTAAGCTCACCCACTGAATTCTCAGCATTAGAGCAACCAATAATCTTTGAACAAGTAATACTATAAATAACCCTTATGTAGCACCTTTCTTAAACAGTGTTTACAAAATGCTTTGATTGACATATAATCATTTATTTATTGGAGAGCGATAATTTTTTTCGTGGGTAAATAATCAGGTTAGACAAAGGAATGAGCCACAGCTCTCATTGGGACAACCCGAATGTCTTGATGCCTTGTTAATAAGCACATTGTACATTTGAAAACCTCATCACTCCACTCAGTTTCTCTTAAAGCACATGTAGTGAGCAAATGATACGTGTGATCATGTCCACTAGGAAGAGAGGGGACTCTGTTTGGTTGCACATTCAGTAGACATGCAGTAAAAAAAATCCTCAATTTTACCTCCATTAAAAAAAAAAGAAATTTGATTTCAAGGTTTGGAGAATTTTTTTTCCACACGGCCACTGCAGACAGGTTGTGAGAGGCTCTCGTAGGAAAATGCGGCGTTAATATTCTCGCAGAGACTGAAATGTCCGAACCGATGCCACTCTCACCGAAGAAGCCTTCCACGCCACATCACTTCTAATATGACTTGCTGCATGAGCTGCCTGCGGTTGAAATGTCTCCTTGACTAATATACTGTCAAACGAATTTCATCTGAAACAGCAGATTCAATGTCTACCTGTGCACTTTAACCATTAATGCCTATTACAGTATGTTCTTGCAAAGTATGGTATTTTTATTTCTGTCATACAGTTTTTTTATTTATGGAATGAACTTATGTAATATTTTGTAAATAGCAGGAATAAAATATGTGATTCTTGTTCCTTTGATGTCTTGAAATTGTTTCTTAGGGCATAAAAACTCAAAGCACTCAAGTACTGCGCTACAATTTTGTAGTACTCGTTCTTGAGTATTTTCTTTTTGCCACTACATTAGAGGGACATACTGACATTTCTACTCTACTGAAATTACTTGCCAGCTACAGTCACCAAGTACTTTGCATTAAGATGCATACGAAACACATCATCAGCCTCTAAACTGAATGCATTGTTTTGGATGAAAACTAACCGATGGCATACAAAATACCTAAAATTGGCTCCAGCTTGACCCCCTTCAATATCCAAGTGCTTCTTACACACGAATCCCTCAGTGAATAATCCAGTAATACCTGCAGTAATGATAAAAGACAACCTATAAAACATGTAAACAATGTAAATAATACTATATTATAAGTAAAAGACTTACTTGTAGGGTAATGGTGGCATAGGAAAGAAGAAAAACAAGTTGTTTTTTTGTCTTTTTTTGTGAAACACTGGATCATTTCGGTCCTCGAACAGTTATTAAAAAAAGAGAGGAATGTCCCAAAATATAAATACGCAATGACTATAAAACTGGCGGAAAAAAAATTTACTTGAAAAGTCAGAAAAAAACATTTAAAAAAAACAATTCAATAAGATATAAAACATAAAAAAAGAGACATTCTTATTAAAGCTCTACCATATTTATAACTATTTCTGCAGTCATATCTTCATCTGTGTTCTCAAACCATCTTTAACTATCATATTTGGGCCAAATGTGCTAATTTATGATTCCAATCTACAATGAAAATACCAGTGTTCTATTGTATTCATTGACTGACAAACCTGCCTTCATACTCGAATGATTTAATACCTATTGAAGACTAGAAGAAAATGTAGGGGGGGGGGTATTATGTATTTCTATTATTCCGTAACAGGAGCATATATATTTTTGGTTATCACAAAGAAAAGGCAGTACTCTTTCACAGTATGTGCTCTTTCTGGCAATTTTCACTATTGTCCATAGTCCAAAAGCATGTATTTACAGAGATGACAAAAACAAATAAAAAAATTCATATTTTTTTTAAAAACAGAGAAATAAAAACCAAGTCACGTAATTTTAATGCAAATTTAGCTAGCTTGGGGCAACTCCTGATATATTCAAGCATCATATATACATTATGTATCTTAATACCAATCCCAATATGTTTCTCGACATTGTTAAATATGCTGACATGATGACTTCCACCATCATTGTGAAGAGCAGCCAAAAAACTAAAAACAAAGAAATCAGGTGTACTCCGCAGCGTCTGCCAGGACGGTGTAGTTTCCTGCTTTCGCCTCTGGGCTGTAAACCACTGGAGGGATATCTTCTTTCCGATTAAGCCGGCACAAGATGACAATACACAAAACTATTGACAATACCTGAAAGGAGAGTGAAACAGAGACGGTTCTTTACTTCCTGTTCATCTTTTCTGGTTTCATTCTGTGCAAGTTTTCTGCAGTTTTTAGAAAGAGACAGAGGGGGGCGGAAAAGACAAAGCTATTGCAACGACAGATTGTTTCTCCAAAGATGCTTTGTGTGTGTGTGTGTGTGTGTGTGTGTGTGTGTGTGTGTGTGTGTGTGTGTGTGTGTGTGTGTGTGTGTGTGTCGCAGAAGGAAAAGGACAGGTGTGCGTAATCAAAGGAATGATGAAATGGAGCAATCATTCATGTTATTAGTAACACCTGTGCACAAAATGTCTGCTGAGCTGAGATGTGTTAAAGATGTAAAAATAATTATATTAAAATAAAACATTGTTACTAATCCCACTTAAGACCATTAGATCATGGATATCTACTGCTTTTTGATAGATTATGTTGTATTTGCCTGTCTACTAAAGAGCTCTGTGCTTTACTATCGTGTCTTGACCGATGTTATATTTACTCTAGATAAAAATACTACGCAGGTTTCATATAACCCAGACAACCTTCTCCAATAATATAGGGCAGCCAATGAGGATTTTCATCTGCTTATATCTAAATTCTGGCCGCTGAACAACATTCAGAGAGGTTTTATTTTATTTTATCAACCAGAAAGTATAAAAGAGGAGTGGATGAAAAATTCATTTGGAAGATAATAACTAATAATAATAATAAATAATAAAACGTTTTGAACTTGGAGTTGTCGTGACTAGGGAGGGGAGGCAGTGAACATTTTGATTGAAGTTGGAGAGTGCCTTGCTTAAAAAAAAAAAAAAAAAAGGGTAACAAAAGGTTTAGCCACATTCCGACCCAGGTAATTTTGGGAATTTAACTGGGAATTAAACTATTCCAAGGCTGCAGCAGCTATCTCGATCTCGAGGTGTGACTTGCTTGAACTTTGAAGCTCCTTGTTTTAATGGAACACAAGTTCTTCTTGAAGTGCTCAGACGAAATGGAAATGTGAACATCTACGGTGTTATGACAGCTGGGCGAGCTCATCGCTATAATCAAAAAGCTCCAGAGGGGGCTGCTTTTTGTCCACCGCTCTGAATTATGGTTAATGAGAGAAGGCAACATGGAGGTTTTGTATAAGAATAAACATCATGATCGCCATCAGCGCATATTGTGAAGCTCAGTGGAGAGAGTGAGTGAAAGCAAAGTTGTTACATAAGGAGGCAGGCAGAGAACAATCATGATGGACACATATAGACTGACAGTACATACCCAGAATAATGTGAGTCCCAGCATTATGCCCATTACACCATTTATGTTCATCATAATATGTTCAATCAAGTATGGAAGGCAAGGCTGAAACGGGAGAGTGGATAAGTCAGTGCAATGTTTCATACAGCAACTGAAACAAAATACTGAACTGGAAACAAAACCAGTAAACCAATGGCAAGTGGTCAGAAGTAAACAAATAAAGCCCCATGCAGCAAAATAGAACAGACCTCCACTGAAACCAGTAGCTGACCACTGACTCAAACGTTTTGGGATCGGTTTCAGTTCCTAGTTGGTTAAATTTTTTAAATTTCAGAGGAAAGAAATAAGAAATAAGGAAATACTTCTAAAATTTACTTTCACAATGACTTTTAAGTCTGTCCTGGTCTGTTTTGGGTTTTAATAGCTGTCACACATCTAAATAAATGTGTGGCATCAATCAATAGTAACAGTTCACAGAGTTTAAACATCAACATGATGAAGAAATGAAATTATTATTACTATCACATCGTATTACCTCTCGATAAATCATGATGGGCTGGTCACTGAACGTGTGCTCATACAGAGCACTGTCTCGAGGAGCTGCCACCTAGAAGACACAGAAATGAATCATCAGCTGAATGACTAATCAATGGTTACAGTCGCTTCTGCATCTGTAATGGAAGACAACATTTAGAGAACATTTTAATCCATCATGCTGATGTTTAGGAATAAATTTTACCATCTTAGTTTCCTGCTAGCAGTATGCAGTATTATTTGAGTTTAATCAATGAATACTATAACGTATACATCTATGAATTTTAATACACAATCGTTTAGTACAGAAATTGAGCAGCTTTCACACTCACACATGGATTAGTGGACTCTTCAGTGCACACGCAGGATTCTGAGATGTTGTAGCCCCAATCCAGATAGCCCTGATCTAGTCCACAACACTGCAACTGAGAAGAAGGACATGGGACACTGAAGGTTACAGACTTTGTAACTATGAAACAAACCCTGATTCCCCCTTTATTCGCAGTAGTGATAGTAGTACAGTAGTAGTAGCTGAATGAATCAACCCCCTTTTCATAGCATCAAATAACAAATTTAAACTTTACTCTCAAACACATACACATCCAGGCGAGGTAACCTACTTCGATCTGTATATCCGTGAAGCTGTCTAAGAAAGGCTCACTAGTATTATCCAGCGGCAGCATAGCCAGGTATTGGTTCTTCATGTCTTTAACCACCTGCACAAGAAAAAAAGCGACATAGGAATAAAACAATGAGCAATATATTTTTGGAGGTGCATTTGTGATTTGCAAAATGTATTCAGTCACAGCAAAAAACGACCAGCAATCTTTTTTTTTGTCGGCTTGCTCAACCAGGTCACAGCATTTTTAGCATTTGCTTAAGCTCCCTAGTTACAATTGATCGTATCAGCTAGACATCTGCTTATGTTTACTTCCTCTCCTTCCAGTGTTTCAACGCTCATTATGAATTTTAATTAGATAATCTTGTGCTGTTATTACTGTGTAACCGTGTAAGACAGGAAGGCTTGAGGTGTGGCAACAGTAACAGGAACTGTAGTGGGTTTTAATCAGCCGTTAAGTGATCTTTGCTCTTGCCTTGTGGCACGCTAAAGTAATTTAAGTCTTCATATAAAGGCAAAAAACCATTTCCTGTTTATGATTTTGATTAGCTTGATTGGGGAGTGGTGGCTGCAGTTAAGGTGCTACATTATTTGGTTTGTATGTGAAAATCTGTGGGTCAAAATAAAATAAAAAAAAAGAAATGTCACAAAAGAACAATACCTGTGGTCGCACAGCCAGTCCTTGAATTTCACAAGCAAACATAAATAGACTGCTCAGGCTCATTCCCACTACATACTGAGACACACATATACACAGACATGAGTGAACAGAGCATCACAACAACAAGTATTACTATGCTAAGTGCTACTAATTGCTACTAATAATAAGAGCAATGTGTTTTTTCTTTACCCACCACTATTAGTGCCCACTGCCTCTCTTTGCAGGCACCATACACACCCATGATGGTCAAGAGCAGAGTAATGATGGAAATAATATACATGGCTTGTATCCCTGTTATCATCTTCTCCATCTGCAGAGAAAACAAACAGAGAATCAGGCCAACAGGCTCTGTGAACTCCTCGAGTTCAATGTTTGAACTGTTGTCTTTAGTTCATGCAGGTTATAGTGACATCAATGTATTGTGCAGATTGCAACTGGACTCATCTGAATGTGAGTTTAAAGCAAATTAGTTTGTATCTCAGCTGCACAGAGTTGTATTATTCCAGTACCTTTAATGCACTCAAAACTTAAACTTCAGTTTCTATATATGGGTAAACACCAACTGATCTATTCAAAACTGATAGATGGCTTTAGAGGAAACAGTCAGATTGGTTATCTACTTGCAGAACAAAGTAAGACTTGAGCTAGAGTATGGTTTTGTTGAGGGGAGATGATGGCTAGATGTAGCTTCGTTTATCTGGAGAACTGGATTAGTTTGCACAAGCGTCGTAGTGGACTCAAAGTTGGACTTTAACCATTTCTTCCTTTAGCGCTGAGTTTGTATTTTAAGTTAGTGTTGTTGAAAACAAGAATTTCAGCTGGGCTGACTTTTTGAATGAATGCAGTGTCAGTGAATACAGCACTAAAAAAAAAACAGCAATACAGATCATCTCATCTCTCAAGGCCCAGTGTGTAACAATCAGGAAGATCTATTTACAGAAACTGAATCTAACAATAGGTATAACTATGTTTTCATCAGTGTATAAACACCTGAAAATGAGAATTGTTGTAATTTTACACACTGGACTTTAAGTCTAATCATGCATACTATACAATTTCGCTGACCATTTTCAAAACCTTTAGATTCAAATGTATTTTTATATGCAGCTGTATTTCCAATCATTTCTGATACATAGGTAGATTTTACTGTAAATTCATGTTACCTCTTCATCCTCGTGGAAGTATCCATGGCTAAACAGAGTTAGTGCCAACAGCAGAGCGCTCACGATCTGCAACAGCAGCAACACACTTCATTATTCATCACAAAATCTGCAATAATTTTAACAACTGACAAACTTAACTGCTACTCGGTGCTCCTTTACACCTTTTCAGCTTATGTCCTCCTCTGTAAGTCGCTTTGGATAAAAGCGTCTGCTAAATGCAATGTAATGTAATTGATGTAATGTAACTGACAAAACTTTTTCACAGTGCAAAACCTGATTTAACATCGAACAAACCCCAAAATATCCATTTCACAACAGTTAAAAAAACCCCACCAAATATCTTTATGTTCTGAGAAGCTTCAAACAGTATTTTTTAAATATTTTTTCAAAATTGTTGACTATTACTTTTCTATCAATCCACTAATTGATTGATCAACTCATTGCTGCTGACCTGCTTGCTGTTACTGGCAAATAAGCGCAACTGTTTTTGTGTTGCATTGCTTGGGCTTATCACTGCAACACTGGGCCTTCGCTGCTGTAACTTGAGAAATAAGTTCACTGACCGGACTAATCTAAGATAACTATTTGTGTACTCCATGCACGCTGTTTGACCCTCCACGTCAGCTGTTACAGGCTTACTGTTCATCTTTAGTGAGACATTATAAAGTCTGTTTCTGCTGTAGGAGCTCTGGACCACATCATGATGAAGAGGCGTGTTGCTCCCACAGCAGCAAAGCGAGTCAAATTGTGTTATGGATCTATAAATACTACATACACGCAACAGGGAGGCAACCGTCAGCCTTGCAGAACAACAGTGACAGTTATAACATACCTTATGGGACACACAAACAGGAAAAACCACTGTATTCAGTTCCCACAAAATGATTGACAGCCAAACTTAATACAAGAGTAAATATTTATGTGCACTCATGTCTTTGGGTACTATAGCTCATCCAAGAATATCTTTACGTTTAGTAATGAAACCGATTTATTGATAACTATGTAGTGAATAAGAAGACTTTCATTAGCTACTATATGGATACATAATCATAATTTAAGAAAGAAAATGCCAAACATGTCTCAGTTTTGAGGACTTCCTGCTTTTCTTTGTCTTATTTGACAGTAAAATGACTGTTTTGTTTTAATATAGGTGAACAAAACAAAAGAAATTCAATCTGATGATATCTCCTCGTGGATATTTTTTAATATTTCTGGACTTTAAACCAAGCAATGGCTCAGTTAATAGTCAGTAAAGTAGTTAATAGTGAAATCCAGTAAAAACAGAGTTAGAACATTACAAGGTTTAACACTAAGGTTTCTCATCATATTGAGTAAGCGGTCACAAACGCACACATGCCGAGCTCATTTCATCAAATGTTTTTTTTGGCTTATCCTTTTGATGATTTGTGTTTCTGGGACATTTCCGGTTAGAGGGGCCACTTTTATATTAATGAGCAATAGTCAATCATTCACTGCTAAAGCATTCTTCATTAGAGCCAGGTTTGTTTTGCTTTTTTGTTACACACCACCATGCTCATTTTATTTTTTTTTAAGCTTAAGTTTATTGCAACAAATGAAAAGATTAAAGATTTCCTTAGAACAGGTTAAAGTTCCTTAAGGTTTCCGTAGATGCAGTGTCAAGACCAACAATTAAAGCATGCTTTGAATAAGTTGCTGTCTAAACAAATGAACTGTTAAGGCTGGCAGATTTAAGCATTCATTACAACAGATGACTCTTAGAATCTTGTAAAGCTAATTAATCTTTGCAAACCCCTTTATTAAAAAAAAAAAAACACTTACCGCGATCAAACATGTCACGATGACGTAACTCCGTTTCAAACATGGGTTCACCTTTCCCATTTTGCTGCGTTTGAAATTTCAAAATGTGTAAAAAAAAAAAAAAAAACAGTTTAAAGCTTTATTATCGCATAAATCCACATGCCGTGCAGAGAGAGAACCGTGATTTAATCAAGAGCAACAACTCTCCTTGCTCCGCACCGCACCTTACTGTTTTTAACTGGCCTGGCTGAGGGAGGGAGGGAGGACGACCCCATGTAGAGCTGGTTAAAGTCCCACCCCGTCTGGAAAAGAGGGTGTTGCATCTTGTGCCTGATGGTAAACTGGGTGGATATTCTGACTTAAAGTATGATTCATCTTGAAAGTGAAAAAGTGAAAGTGAATTAGTTGTTTGTAGCCAAGTGTGGACAGAGTTTGTTGTGATGTGATGTGATGTCAGACACAACCCTGGAGCGATTATAAATGTCAAATTCCAGTGTTTTCTATGTGTGTGTGTGTGTGTGTGTGTGTGTGTGTGTGTGTGTGTGTGTGTGTGTGTGTGTGTGTGTGTGTGACACTGAACTTGCATTCACTTCAATCCCCCCATAAAGCACTTTTTGTCTGCTGTTGTCTTGGACGAACAAAGGAATGAGTGAGAGGCTGCATCACATGGCCCCTCATCAGAGTCCCCCCCACACACACACACACAGACGCACAACATCTATCTATCTGAAACACACACAGATGCATCATTATTGGTCCCTGGAGTTCCTCCAAAAACACTTTCCATCGCCACAACAGATCCAGAGTGGCGAATTTCCCGCCGCAGCTTAGAAACATCTGGACACATACAGCTTACTCGGTGTCCAAAATATGCTTCAATCAGGAACGCACATCCACGAAATCTTCTGGCACTCGTGTGTGTTCGTTGGCGTGCGCTCACACATCTGTAGGACATGAAAGCACAGAGACATTCTGCGGCGCAGAGGATGTTAGTGGGCGGATTGGACACAAAGGACCAAAAAACTTTTGACTTTGTCGGTTTTTGGGCCAATTCTGTTGTCTGGAGGTGAATTCTGCACAATTGGATTCTCATGGCGTGACAATATGAGAAGGCGAGAAAAGGCATCCACTGCAGATGCTCCTTTCTTGTAGTCTTCTTCACAAATCTCTAGTTTTAATATCTTTTGTATACAAGAGTCTACATGTACATACACATCTGCTAGTGTCTGTGGGGCTATGCTTAGGTGCACCAGAGCTTTGAGCGAAACAGACAAAGCCAACTCGCTGTTGATAAATAATATGATAATAATCACACTTTGTTTGACCAAGACTGAAATCAAAAGCAATTAAGGAAGTTCATCATTCACAATTTTGAGTTCACTTCAGTTAGTTTCATATTTTTTGGCAGACTCGTCATTCCATCAGCATAAAAAAGAAACATGTTTCCGTCTTTCAGTTATTTTCTAGTTTGTTTCTAAAGTCATGTGTCCACTACTAAGTAGTTACAAACAAGATATAACATGTGAATGAGTGAGCTTCAGGACTGTCACCTCATATTTACAGCATAGGCATGAAAGCGGTACCATCTAACCATCTAAGGTGGCAAGACAAAGAAAACATGTTAATCCCTTATTTGTATGTTTACAGGAAGCGTTTCTCTGTCTGTTCTTTATGAATACTTTGGTACATGAGATCATACTCCAGCTGTGTGCTTACTAAGAATCATTTGAAGAGATCATGAATCATTATGACAGTTGCAGGGCTCTCTGAAATTCTCTGAAATGCAGATAAAAATGTCACAAGTTTTCGAAGCAGGTTCTCTCTCCTACTTGAAATGCCCTGCAGATGTAATTCCATCTTTACTCCCGGGAAGACTCTTTCAGGGGCCTCGGTCCAAAGCAGCTGGAAACAAATTGGAAGCAGTATTAAAAACATATCACTAAAAATATGATCATCATCAGTGACTCCAAGGTTTGCAGGAAGTTATGCAACTAATCTGGACTTATAACCTTGGAATGAAGTCCAGATTTCGACAAGAGTCAGGAAAGGGACCGTCACTCTTGAGAAATATGCTCTTACTTTTTTTTTATTTCTGTCACAACTCTGGTTGAAGGTTTTTCCACATGTTGCAGATGACCTATTTCTTTCTTACGGAGTCCCATGAGCTGAACACAGGCACAGTTGACTCATTATTACTGTAATGTGTTTATTTTTGAGAAGAAATCCAGTACATTCCTCCTCTTGCTCAGTCTTTCTTTTGGGATCCCCCAAATCTGACTTAAAGCAAATGCTCTTACAGACAAAGACAAAATGCTAGGAAGTGTGAATAATCGTGTGTAATGTTCCTCACTGCTGTTTATCACTCTGCAACTGCAACAATTATTCTGACGTATTGAACAGGTTTCCAGAGAAGAAAACAAACAGACTCTTTAGAAATCTGACCACAAAGCGTGGAGAACTAGCCAAAGGGCAAACGTTCAACCCAGTGTCAGTAAACCACCCATACTGTGTGATAAACCTTCCCTGCAGCTCATGCATCAGGTTTCTACACTCACAGCACACACCAAGTCCGTGTAAATATTGTTGTATAATTGTCATAAGAAATAACTGATTTTAAAAATGTTGTTAAAAAATACATTGTGCCGTCATAACCTTCTTTGAGTAATAATATAATGGAAAAAGATGATTTAAATAATTCTTATTACTACCACTGAACAGTTAATAGCACAAAGTCTGTTTTTCATAATAAAGATTATACTACAAGATGTTGCTGCAAGATGTATGATATCAAATTTAACAGCCAGTTCATTTAAAAGTTGTTAGATGTATCAATCACATAATGTTGTGGTACATAAAATATTTGGGTAGGAATAATCCAATGTTATGATTCTGAGCAAGTTGGATCACCATCATGCTTCTTCTTCTTCTTCTTATTATTATTATTATTATTATTATTATTATCTAATTAATTGACTGGAAGTGTATCTTACTTGAAATTACTGTGTAACAAGGCCAAAGTAATATTGATATAAATAACATTCATTTTATTATTTCGAGACAGTTAGATTATCAAGATTCTTTACTACTACTACTATAATACTACTACAATATTAATAGAATATAAAATAATAGAATCGCAAAAAACTGCAAAAAAAATTCACATAAGAATGAATGGGAAAGCCCAAAAAAATTAAATAAAATTCAAAAGACATTTTTAAAAATGAACTGCTCTGGCATAGTTTCACCGAGAGACTTCATTTAAACTTTAAAATGTTGATACTCCTGCCTTCTTTTCTGTGATTCACTTATCAACACCTTTTACCGTTTTTAAACTATCAAGGCTTAAAGTTGAGCAGGTTTTTACTCAAATTTCTGGGTTTATGATGGGTGTGTATGGCAAGTAATGTTTGTGCTATAGTGGATGAATTTTTTTTCATGCACCCTGCGCTCCAGATCATCAGTCTGGCCTGGTTAGAGTAAGCAGAGGAAAAACATCTGTGAAAAAGTAAAACGTATTCAACTACCGTGGCCTCAAATGCCCCACTACAGACATGATTTATACATAGAAACGTAGGAAAATTTGTCTTCTGACTTACATTCGTCTGCTAAAGCTGTCAGCCTTATAGTTTTGGTGTAACACACAAAGATACGCCAGCAACACCATCCACAGCCCTCATACACTGCCATGTTAAAAAGGCGGGACCATTTCTGGAGGAAAGCAGAAGTAACGCTTCTTTGAATCGCTCTAAAGGGCACTTTTCTTCATTTATCGACACAAAGTACCTATGTAAACGTTCGGGAAGTGCTCAGGATGCGCCCAGTGATTTCGTTTTAATGATTGGAAATACGGTTTGGTCAGAAATCCTTCCTGTTCGAGGGGTGGTCTCAGCATTTTATTTTCTGTCTCTTGGCATTTCTAACAGGTGCTCTGTTGATTAGGGCTGTTGGCCCTGGTTGCTTGGCAACCTCAAGCCTGCCCAAGGGAGGATAGGGAGGAGGGGCTATTTTCAAAATAAAAGTCCCTTCAAAATAAAAACAAACATGTTAAAAATTACTCTTTGAGGTTTTTTGAATACAGACCCCTGGCAGCAGCAGCAGCAGCCCACATGGCGCTCTCAAATCTCAAAGATTTTTTTTAGTATTAAAATTATTGTTCATGTTTAAGTGACTTATTCATGCCTCTTTGTCGCTGGGTAATTTTTTGGTCCTTTCTGCAGTAGTGTTGTTGTGTGTGTGTTTTGTTTTCCGGAGGACTGTTGTGAGTGTAACACAGATTTTTATTTATTTAATTTTTTGACGCTGCTTTGGCCCCTTTAAGAAAAGTCACGTGACGGTCACATGACGCGGAAGAAGCCTGATTTGTTTCAGCGTTGTTGTGTTTACATCAACAGCCTCTGGTTCACGCGCCACACGCTGCCTCGCGCAGTGAACGAGTAAACAAAACAAAACGTTTAAAGTTTGAGTGATTCCTTCGCGTTGAATCCATGTGACCATTTCAGCACAGGAGCGGGATTTACTTTCTTTGTTCCGACAGCTGTCTGTCACCAAAGACGCGGTAGGATTTTTTATTGTGTATTACACGGATATTACTGTAAACAGACGGGTTGTTTTTGCATGCATAACAAGTGTTTCGTCTCTCTAATCCGCCTGGCATTGCGTCTGAACGTGTGCCACGTTATTTAACACGCGTGTGTCCAATTTCAGCTGCAGCAATAAGAGGAAACTCTGACACCGGTTTGGATGAAGTGACCATGAAGCAGGACAGTGATGCTGTGAACGTCCCTGCGTGCTTCATATCCAACCATGAAGGTTTCCTGGGAAGCATCAAGAACCTGATCAAAGACTTTGTGGTGACTGAGATAGACATCCACGGACAGTGTGTTACCACAGCTGCTGCTGCTGCTGCTGAACACACACCAGCCTGTGCCTCCTCAGACAGAAACTATGAAACCAGTGCAGACTTTAAGGAGAACTTCTCACAGGACGCTGATGATTCAGCCGATTGCGGGGGAGATGTCACCATACCGAGTCCGGGCAGTTTTGACCTGAGTGTCATTTTAGGTCAGTCGGTCAGCGAAGAGCTCGAGCAGTTTGTGTTGACTCTCAAAGATGAGAAACCAACCAAGCAGGAGCTCTCCCTGGGATACTTCTCCGACAAACACCACAGAGCTAACGTCCACCGGGCCGTCAGACACCGCTTCCCCTTCCTTATGACTGTCACGATTCAGCCTGAGATCAGGGTCAGGGAAGACCCAGACTACAGAGAGCTGTCCCAGCTGGTCACGGAGGACGAGGCGGAGGACTTCTTCAGGTTCATAGACGCCAAGGTGCGAGGCTCATCCTATACGTTTGGACCTGACGACAGCAAGGAGCACAGGACGGCGGTCCACCACTTCCTGAGCCGGAGGTTTGGCAAACTGGTGGAGACGAAAAGCTTCAGCGACCAGGGTACGACGGCGATCTCGGTTAGGCTGAGAGAGCAAGGGAGGCCGAAGAAGAGATCCGCGGAGGAACGTAAGGAAGAAGACGTTTACACAGGTAAGGCGTTAAAAAGGCCAAGGTGGCATCTTTTAAATTAGTAGTGATTAAATGAAATAAAAACACTGATGTGTCCTCTCTTTCAGCTTTCACTCTGTGTAAGGAGAACCTGGAGACCCTGGAGGCCATCAGCTACATGGCAGCAGCTCTCGGTGTCCTGCCGTCAGACTTCACCTACGCTGGGATCAAGGACAAGAGAGCCATCACCTATCAGTCCATGGTTGTCAAGAAGGTGTCACCTCAACGGTAGTCGTTCATCTCTTTTTTTGGGGATTTTGGTTGGGTTGGGAATGATGTTTCCCACAGATTTCTTATTTCTTGTTATTTATCACAAGGTTGAAAGAGAAGACGGCGGAGTTCGAGAAGCGAGGGATGCGTCTGTCTCAGATCTGCTCCGTCAGCGAGCCTCTCAGGCTTGGCCGACTGCAGGGGAACCACTTTGACCTGGTGGTGCGTGACCTGAGGCCGCACGGGACCGGTGACACGCACTCCTCCGGGGCAAACACACACAGTCGCCTGGCGAGGCTGGTACAGGAAGCGGTGGGGAATGTTGAGGTATTACACAAAGTATCATTTTTTTATATGTAGATTATCACAAATGATCCACTTGTCATATCTTCAGTTTTATCATCATATTATCTTAAAATTTAAGATTTATTTATGTCGTTAGGAAGCTGTTTTGTCCCACAGTGTGGTATCAAACAAAGACACAATTTAAACCATATTTTAATATTTTATTGACTAATAGATTAAATAAAATCCCACATGATACGCGTCAAATGTATCCACACCTTTTCTCATATTTTAAGGATAGTTCAGCACGTCAAAGGTCTCACTCCTGCTGTTCAGTATTACTACAAACATGCTAAAAAAACTTTTATATTTATGATAGAGATTCACTTATTTCCTTTACATTTCTTCTCTAAGAGACATGATGAAGCCATCGGTACAGTCGTTTACAATTTTAGGCATCATTTATGCTTTATTATCTATTAATAATTGACATCTTGACTTCTAATATAACGATATCCTATATAATTTCCTTAAGACCATAGGAGAACTGATCTCACTGATTTCTTGTGTAGACAAATCCTCGTATAGCTTATTTCTCTCTTCCATAAATCTCAAATGGAGTCACGTGTTCCTCGGTTTCAACGAATGCGGTCGATGCAGCTCACTTTAAAGTCAGTCCTGCGCGCGCCATTTGTCCTGCTGCCATTGATATTTACTAGAGCGACGTGTATTAATCTGCAGGTGAAAAAAGTCCCCACCAAAATGCATCATTTCATCCTAAATGATGTTTGCTCAAAGTTCTCAGCTGTTTTAGGACGTAATATATATTTTTTCTGTCTGTTGACCATAAGAGAAACATAGAGTGTTACCAGCCTAATGGTTAACTGGTGGAATCCTGTTTCTGTATCAGTCCTGTTGATCAGTAGTACCCGAAGTGTGTTAGTGATGTTTCATACCAGCTACTATACAAATAGACTGCCACATTCACCTGGTTTCTCCTTCTTTGAAGACCAGAGGTTTTGTCAACTACTACGGACCACAGAGGTTTGGGAGCGGGCAGAGCGTCCAGTCCGACCGCGTAGGACTGGCTTTACTCAAAGAAGACATGGTAAGTGTTGTAGACAAGTTATTTTATTCATGAAGCTCATGTTACCATGAAATGAGGCTGGTTTCCCTCTAAAAACAGAGACAGCACAGCACTGTGTTTTTTTTGGTGTGTGTTGTGATGTACACTGTTGTGTGTGTGTGTGTGTGTGTGTGTGTGGGTCAGGTGGGTGCTGTGCGTCTCTTCTTCACTCCGGAGGAAGGCGATGATCCTCAGAGCCACGCGAAGAGACACTTCCTCCAAACAGGTGGGAGCCAGAGACACGCACTGACCAATTTAGTGCCGTTTTTCCTGAAAATGGTCAAAGATGATGTGAAAGTCGCTCGCCAAAAACATTTCAGAGTTCGCTGGAATATTGTGGTAACTACCCAGTTCCTTTATTTCACCGTATTTTGCAGACTCTGTAAGTTTTTGTCTTTCCTGCTTCTCCATACCAGATAACGCTAAGGAGTCTTTGGCATTGATGCCGTTGTCGAAGGCCAGGGAGCGACTGATGCTCCGGGCCCTGAACCGCTACGGCACAGGTCCGGATGGTTGTGCCCAAGCCTGGCTCAGCCTGCCGCACAGCATGAGAGTCTTCTACCCACACGCCTACTGTAGCAGGTCAGCTGCAAGGGAAATAAATAAATCACACTAAAATGGATTCCTGTATAATAAGTCAAATCGGTTGTCGATGCTTTGATTGTTTATTAGTGATAAATGTGCCGATCTGTCTGCTTGTGGTTCACAGTGTGTGGAACGAGGCGGTGGCACACAGGCTCACTACTCTGGGCCACAGTGCCAGGCGAGGAGATCTGGTGTGGATGCAGCAAGAGCCCAAAAAAATGGAGGACTCTGGAGAGACCAGCTCGCCTCAGGTAAGAGAGGATAGAGAAACGATATAATATAGGTCACAGCAAACGCCATCCTTTTTGTATAATCTGCTGCAGAATATAATCCATAAAAACATATATATATATATCAGTAATCCATGATTCTGTTTAATTCATAAAACAGTTAACAGAGGTGCAAAAAATGAATGAATACATACAGCAGCCAAACATTTGTAGAAATACTGCTTGTGTGACACTCATGGCCTTCAGCTTTCAGACCCAAACTAGGCACCAATGTAGGTCAGTCGCCCTCTAGAGGTGAACGTGCGACATGTAACAGTGACCTGTGGTTTCATAAAAAAAGTACAGACAGCAGGCTGATCACAAATTCAAACAACTAAATAAAAGAGCACACATACTGATTTAAACCCAAACTTGAAATACTTTCTCCGAATAAATGGAAACGAAACCACAATATGGTGACGACTCATGGTTAAAGCTTCACAGTCGGTTTGTGCTGTTGATACAAACTGTCGCTCTGACATTTCTTATTGAAATATAATATGTGAATTTTAGCTGATGTTGTAATCCAGAGGGTTTTTAAAGAATGTGTAACCAGGATTCAGTAATTCAGTTCAAGGACATTTCAGCATTATACAGGGTTATTCAAGGACACATTTTCCCTTTTTTTTCACTATAAATTTTTTTTTTGTGGGAGTTTTTCCCAATCCAAATCGACGGTTAACGGAGAGAGGATGACATAATCTGTACAGATTGTATATAAAACTTTTTTTTATTTTTTCAGGAATTTTACTGGTGATCTCTTGATCGTAGGACACTAAATGTGAGGTCTTTGCTTTTTTCAGATCCACGTGGTGACAGACCAAGAGGAGCAAGAGGGAGTGTACACACTGGGACAAGTAAGTAGTTTTAATGATTAAGTACTTTCTTCTGTAAATGCAGCCATTTCTATTTCTTCTCACTGCTGTTGTTACTGTGTTTTTAATCATCCCATCAGGTGTTGATACCGATGCCGGGAAACACTGTGAAGTATCCAGAAAACTCCATGGGCACTTGGTTCCAGGAGAGACTGGCCAGAGACGGACTGGACGAGTGTCGCTTCAGAGTCAGCAGCCTCAAACTAAATCTGCCCGGCTGCTACCGCCCCCTGCTGGCTTTTCCACACAACCTTTGCTATCAGCTGCAGAGAGGGGAGGCAGGAGGAGGAGGAGGAGAGGTGACAGGAGGCAGCAGTAGAAGAAGTGACTGGCAGCTGAACGGCACGACAGTCGAAGGGAAGCAGGACTCGCTCACTCTCACCTTAAACTTCGACCTGGACTCGTCCTGCTATGCGACCATCTGCCTCAGAGAGATCATGAAGTGTGACCCCTAGAGGTCGAGGGATGTCGTTCCTGTTGTATTTCTACATACTTATTTCTTCTTGGTTTTTAGTGGAAAAGAGCTTTTTGTAACCCATCATTGTGATACGTTATCAGTAGCTTTTTGGTTCGTTGTTGAAGTAATGATCATAAGACTGTAAAAAAAAAAGAAAAAAGAATGTGCAACTGATAAAACAAATGTGAACAATTCTAAATGTAAAACAGTGTAAACAGTATTTGTGTTCTGTGCCATGAATAAAAACAATGAAGATTCCATCCAACAATTTTCTGCTTTTTAAAAAAATGAATGGGTCCATTTTAAATGTGCTTCTTTAAGAACTGGGTTGTTTTTCCAGACATATTCCATCCTCCATATGAACAGATTAAAGAAAAATCAGATGACAAATCTAAATATTTATATATATCGAAAGAGCCCTGCAACACTGTTCTTTAAAAAAAAGAAACAATAAATAACAGTGGGAGAAGACAAAATTAAAAATAAATCTTTACGAAAGTCTTCACAACTGAACATTTTCTGAACAAAATCTTCTATTTTGTACTCATTACAAGTTTTGTGACAATTGCTCATGAAATAACTCCTGTTGAAGAGTGTTTTCCCTCCAAACTACACACAATATTACAATTTTATTATTCTCCATATATATATATATATATATATATATATATATATATATATATATATATATATATATATATATATATATGCGAGCTGAAGTCACAGTCAAAAAACAAATGATAAGCAAAATATAACACATGAATATGTATAAACAAGGACAAAATATGGTTCTAGTTGTTTAGGGGCCCTATGCAAGATGCTATTTGGGGCCCCTTTTTTGTCAGATTCCTCTTTACAGGTGATTGTTTGATTTTTTAACATATAAGTCGTTATAGGTTATAAACAAAACTAAGCGTTGACTGTTTGTGGGATAATCAAGTCAAAATCATCTTTGGGTTGTTACGAGCGGTAAATTCAAAAAGTCAGTTTGTGTTTTGTCCTTCGTGTCCTCCCTGCCATAACTGAGAGCTTTTGTAGTCTTACGGCCAGGGGGACAAAAGAGTTCCTGAGTCCGTCTGTCTGTGGAGCAGGATTGGGACAAAAGTCTGCCACTGAACACACTCCTCTGCCTGGTGAATATGTTGTGGTGCAGAGGGTGGAGGGCGTTGTCCAGTATGGAGATTACCCACGGCCCTTCACTCCGCCACTGTCACCAGTGAGTCCAGTTCTGTGCCCACTGAGCCGGCCCTCCTCGCCAGTCTTTCCAGTTGAGCTGCATCCCTTGCTTCTTGCTCCCCAGCACACCACAGCATACAAAGGAACGCCGGCTACCAAAGACTGGTAAAACATATGTAGCAGATGTTGAAGGACCCCGTCTGTCAATAAGTTAACTGGCATTGTATCAAGGGGCTATTAAATCGTATTATATCGTTACTTGTCAGTAACGAGAGAAGGGGTGTACAGATTTGAGGTATTGTTTTGTATTTTGTCTTAAGTATTAACAATAGTAGTGACATTTTATCTATATCTTTTATGTTGTTATAAAATGTGAATATGCAGTTTGACCTGTGAACCTCCACTGTGCTGTTCTGTAATCTGTATTAGGAACTGAGAGAGACAGTAGTCCGGGAAGAGGGTGTGAGCTGAAACAGTCTGTGTCACATGTTGTATCATTACAGACCCTGTCAGTAACATAGGTACAAAGAGATCTGTGGTGGTTTCATGGAGTGTCCTGAACTTGCTTAACCTTTATTAAAAGTACAACAGCATAAAACTGTATGGGTAATTTCACAAGCCACCCAACAGCATGAAAAGTAAATAAAATAGCCACCCCACCTTTATCAGCTGAGGCATTAAAGTCACGTGCACATTAATGCATCAACAACTAGGGATGCAAATTATGGATTAATTCATTAATCGTTAGTTGATTGACCCCATCGATCGATTAACGATTAACTGATAAGCGGAAACATTGATTTCTCACAGTGTCTTTAACAGAAAGGGAAAATATTTGTTATAAAACCAGAGTAGGACCCTTAAAGCAGAGACAGATTACGTGAAGGTGTTTAACCAAAAGTCACTTTAATGTTGTAAAGTTCACAAAAATGAAAATCAAACAAGTAGATAGGCACTGCAAAGAGCCAATGTCCTCAAAAAATCAAACATAAAGCGACCTTCCAAGGAAGTCTTCTCTCGGGAGAACAAAGGAACCAGACATGCGGTTGGAGCTCATGGGAAGTAATACTCTGGCGCTGAAGTCTGGGAAAGCCAGGCCTAAAAGGAGGAGGGAAGAAGCTGATAGGCTGATAGGTGAGTCTGTAGGCAGGAAAAGGGAGGGGCCAATAAGACCTCTGCACCTGCAAGAGAACAGGAAGGAGGAGGGGAGAAACAAGGAGCATCAGAAGGGAAAAACAACAGCACAAAACAGACAGAACCAAACCATGACAATATTGCTCATATACTGAATAAAAAATGCATGTTATATTCCTCAACCAATGTTTTATTGTACCAGTGGGGATACGGTACAGATATGGCATTTAACCAAAATAAATTCTGCACAGAAAATTGAAATACATAAAAAAATAATTGTGCACTGGCTCACCTGTTGCATGTGAAATGTGCAATTAGTTAGTGGTATTTAGAAGCAGATCACCCGTTAAAGGTCCAGTGGGTCAGATCTGCAGAATATAATCTTCATAACTCTGTTTTCATTAGTGTTTAATAACCTACAAATAACACTGTCTCTGTCACATGGTGCATTCTCTGCTGCTGACCATGGAGCTGCGATCAGAACGCCATGTCTCCACAGTAGCCCAGACCAGACTAACTAAGACTGAACAAAAGGTCTGTCAGGGCCCACACAGCAGAACCCTCACACTGCATGCTGCATGTTTCCATGAGGCGGGGTCCACACGTCACAGTGAGGCTATACAGATCAACCTGACGTTCACTCAGCTGCTTCACAATGTACACAGCACAGCACAGAGTGACCCTGCTGTTATTTTACTGAGTGGGGAAACTGGGAGACAGGGAGATGGAGTTCTGGATGCCCCACACTTCCAGAGCCTGAACCTTGAAATGTCTCTTGCACAGTGGGATGCTCTTAAATGTGTCACAAGGCTCCGAGCATCCTCCCTCCAGGTCTTCCTGTAGGCGGAGCACGTGGCCCAGCGGCGGTCCTGGCCACATTTGCGCCCTGGGCGAACCTGGGCGAAACCGCGTCATGCGAATAGAGTCATGAGAATATGAAACTTTGACTTCAGGAGGAAGACTTGCTCTGTTATTTATTTAAATACATGATTTATGTTGTGGGATGGTAACTATGAGAAGAAATTAGCAATTAATTATTTTAAATTTCAAAATAAAATGTTGATAAAGTTAATCAATAACCATCAATACAAGTTTACAATTCCTTATTCTTTATCTCCTTTATCCACATTCAGCGTTTTTCTAAATCTTATCACAATAAACAGACAAAAAAAAAACTATAAAAACTATAAAAGCTTTTCCATGTTACATGTCCCAGCTGTGCCGCTGGGTCTAATACACAAGTATTATGTGTATACTGTTCATGGGCTTCATAAACATATTTACAGGCATACAAACCGTCGATAATACAAGATGAAGAACTCAGAGTTAAATAAACAAATAAAATTCAGTCTGAGACTCGTTTTTTACTCCATTACATGCACAGTACAAACATGTTTATAAATCACACAGACGGACTAAAAATAGTTTCATTGTGTATCAAATGCAGCTAAACTGTAAAAACAATGCAGGAAAGTTAATTGTGCATTACAGCCTTCTGGTCACACTCCTCTTAAACCGCCAAGGCTCAGCTCTAGTGCATTTAATGTGTTTATGTAGCATGAATTTAAAAATCTTGTTAACCATGCAGATTCATTTACCCCCTATGGAAGGATCATCTATGAATAGGAATACTGAGACGTGTCTGGCACCACGAGGGATCCAGGTCAAACTAAACCAGGACAAGCTGTGGAAGTCAGAGATGTCATTAACTTTTTCTAAGCACTATCATTTTAATTAGTCTTTAATGTTTTGATTTGGTAGCAAGATTAAAGTTAACTCCAGTTAACAAATATTTAAGTAAAGCAACGTGTTCAATCCTGCGTCTCAATCCTCACATCACAGAAAGAAAGAAAAACAGAATTTGAACTTTTCAATAATGCATTTTATTAACAGGCAATCAACAACATACTGTGGTAAAACAGTTTAGAACAGTTACAGGTCTCATGTAAAGCACAAACAGTAAATAAACGCTGTGAACAAACTGAACTCTTGACCTGCAACAGCAGTTTGTAACTTAAGCATGTGTAAAGTTCAAACGAACAACACTGCCCTCAAGTGACGAAAGTAAGCGCAGCAGTAGCTTGAGTTTAGTGTGAGCAGAGGAACCTTCATCACTAAAAACGTTTTATTTTTATAACAAGGCACAGATCAGAGAGCAGCACTAAAGGCATGGACTCGTTTAATATTCCTCTCCTTCTTCCTCCTCCTCTCCCAGACTATCAGCTCCAACCTCCTCATAATCCTTCTCCAGAGCTGCCATGTCCTCTCTGGCCTCAGAGAACTCTCCCTCCTCCATACCCTCACCTACATACCAGTGAACAAAGGCACGCTTAGCGTACATCAGGTCAAACTTGTGGTCGAGCCGGGCCCAGGCCTCTGCAATAGCAGTGGTGTTGCTCAGCATGCATACGGCCCTCTGGACCTTGGCCAGGTCTCCACCAGGAACCACAGTGGGTGGCTGGTAGTTGATGCCAACCTTGAATCCAGTGGGACACCAGTCCACAAACTGTATGGTGCGCTTGGTTTTGATGGTGGCGATGGCAGCATTGACATCTTTGGGCACCACATCACCACGATACAAGAGGCAGCAAGCCATGTATTTACCGTGGCGAGGGTCGCATTTCACCAGTTGATTGGCTGGCTCAAAGCAGGCGTTAGTGATCTCAGCCACTGAGAGCTGCTCATGGTAGGCTTTCTCAGCGGAGATGACAGGGGCATAGGTGGCCAGAGGGAAGTGGATACGGGGATATGGCACCAAGTTGGTCTGGAACTCTGTCAGATCAACATTGAGGGCACCATCGAAACGAAGGGAAGCAGTGATGGAGGACACGATCTGACTGATCAACCTGTTCAGGTTGGTGTAAGTAGGACGCTCAATATCGAGGTTCTTACGGCAGATATCGTAGATGGCCTCGTTATCTACCATGAAGGCACAGTCAGAGTGCTCCAGGGTGGTGTGGGTGGTCAGGATTGCATTGTAGGGCTCCACCACAGCGGTGGACACCTGGGGAGCTGGGTAGACCGAGAACTCCAGCTTGGACTTCTTGCCGTATTCGACAGACAGACGCTCCATCAGCAGGGAGGTGAAACCAGAGCCGGTGCCACCTCCGAAGCTGTGGAAGACCAGGAAGCCCTGAAGGCCAGTGCACTGGTCAGCCTGAGGACAGAGAGGGAGAGACAACCATCACATGAGACACAGTTATGTCGTTTGATTTGATGTTCTGGAGCT
This sequence comes from Collichthys lucidus, assembly GCA_004119915.2. Lineage (NCBI taxonomy): Eukaryota > Metazoa > Chordata > Actinopteri > Sciaenidae > Collichthys > Collichthys lucidus. The sequence goes on along the minus strand of CM014099.1, from coordinate 11,118,480 downwards.
TCTCCTGATGTCACGTTACTCACCAGTTTGCGGATCCTGTCCAGCACCAGGTCGATGACCTCTTTGCCGATGGTGTAGTGTCCACGGGCGTAGTTGTTGGCAGCATCCTCCTTACCAGTGATCAGCTGCTCAGGGTGGAAAAGCTGGCGGTAGGTCCCAGAGCGCACCTCATCTAAGGAGACCGATTGAATCATAAACGACGGTTTCACTTCATTAAATCAAGACACAACTATGGCATCTATATTTACTGAGAGTTTACCGATGACTGTGGGCTCCAGGTCCACAAAAACAGCCCTGGGGACGTGCTTTCCAGCTCCAGTCTCACTGAAGAAGGTGTTGAAGGAATCATCTCCTCCTCCGATGGTCTTGTCACTGGGCATCTGTCCGTCCGGCTGGATCCCATGTTCCAGGCAGTAAAGCTCCCAGCAGGCATTGCCAATCTGGACACCAGCCTGACCAACGTGCACCGAGATACACTCACGCTGTGGAAAGCAGACAAAGACAGTTTGTGACATTCAACATAACATTTAAAGATTCATATCTACATTTAAGAAAATACTACCAATGTCAAAGACCCCTCTTGAGAATAAGAATCAACTGTTTTCAGCTTAAAAGTTTCATGTATGTTTTGTACTACTTAGACAGTGAAGGAGCTCGTATTACCTCTAAATGTAGTTTAAGAAGCACGTGTTGCAGTATAAGTGAACTACTGATGGGAAAAAAAGCAGTTAACACTACAGTCACTTCTGTCTGCCAAGAGTATGAGGGGAAAAAAAGCGGTGTCTCATAACACTAGTATGATCCTGTAGTGATTTTGAGCCAATAGGTCACATGACCAGGAAGCTATTGAGCTGTGATGCTCATATTTACATTATGAAATGTATTACAAATTCATACAGAAACACGAGACGCCTCTTATCGCATTTTAACATTTCTCATTTTTAATGCATCTCAATGTAAATATGAGCATTATGCTTCCAGATCATTTTTTATGAATTTTTAATATGTCATAATGTACATATGAGCATTGGCTTATGAGACACTTTTTAAAATCAAATTTTAACCAGTCTTCATATTTTATAAATAAACCTTTAATACATTTAACACCCACGTCTTATTTTGAAGTGGAAGTGTAGTACGCACGCGCGCAGGGGATGTTTCTGGGTGGGCGGGGCAGAGTGCTGCGTGCAGCAGGAGTGAGTGACAGGAGAAACTCCGGAGAATTAAATGACGACGGATTAAAACATTTACATGACAAGTCCTCGATGGTCGCGATATAGTCATTTCATACATCTCACGTACAACAAGCCGCCACAAACGCGACTTTAAACACCACCCCAACTACATTGTACAGGCGAACCTGCTGTTTAAACAGTTTAAACTGTTAGCACTTCCCTCCTGAATTTAGCTTTAGCAACGTTAGCTAAGAGCTAAAGTTCGGCGACTAACGGTAAAGACACGAACTTAAACCGATAATTAACGTTAGCGGTTTGTTCTAGCCTGGTTGAATCAAAGATTTAACCATCTCTTCTAGTTTATACTCACCATGTTTCGCGATTATGTGGCTAAAACTGTTAAAAATGTGATTTTGAACAGTTTTTGTTAAAAGCTTGAGCCGTTTCAACTTGCGCTAACGGTTAAGCGGGGCGGGGCTTTTATACTCGATTTAAAGCAGAGGGTGAAGAGCGGGTAAGTCTTATTGGTCGATAGGCGCACGAGCTCGTTTCCTATTGGTTAAACAAAATAAACGGTTAGAGGCTGTGGAGCCTGTCAATCATGTTGCCATGGTGTGAGGGGCGCGAAGTAGCCACCTGGGATTAGCTGAGGACCACGTGGGGGCGTGTTCAGGTGTGTGTGTAGAAGAGAGCCGTGAGAGGGCTAATGTGTTAATGTATATATATATATATATATATATATATATATATATATATATATATATATATATATATATATATATATATATCTATATATATATATATATATATATATATATATATATATATATATATATATATATATGTGTATGTATATGTATATGTGTATGTATATGTGTATGTATATATGTATGTATGTATATGTGTATGTATATATGTATGTATATATATATATGTGTGTATATATATGTATATATATGTATATATGTATATATATATATGTATATATATATGTATATATATATATATTTTTTTTTAATACTCTTTTTATTGGTTTTATCTGGTTTTTGGGTACAAACATTAGGAAAGCAAAACAGACAACAAAACATACAGAACGAGCAAACAAACAAAACAAAATAAATAATAATAATAACAGCAAGCAAAACAAAACCCACCCCAAACTAACAGTGAGCACTGCAACATGTGTCTTTACATATATATACATCCATATACACATGCATCCATATATACACAAATGTACATACTGTACATACAAAATCAGCAAGATGATAGGAGACAGGCAAGTAAAAAGTGTGTAGTGGAGTGTACCGGTTCCCAGATCCTCCAAAACTTGACTGATTTATTTTCTCCAGATATTAATGTTTGCATTGTGAGGCAATGGTGTCCAGCAGCAGTCAGCATTCAGTGGATTTACACCATTTAAACCATCTAAAACCAAAAGAAATTCCAACTAATACTTTGCAATTCAATAAAGTTCAACAGCACAACAAACTGCAGAATCCAAAATGATCATATAGTTGCATCAACACTTCTGTATATACACTTTTATCAATTATCACATATATCTGCAGCAATCTTAGCAAGCTGTACCAAATAATAAATAGTGACGGCATTTGTGGTTATTGTATTGACCACTAGTCACCACTAGAGAGAGACAACATACAATGATAGTCGATGATAGTCACATAACACACACACACACTCAATTTGTTTCATTTTCAAAATGACCATATTAATCTCAGCCATGTTGGCATCATGTAAGTGAGTTCCTTATCTGAGAGTAAACAGCTCCTCCACCTCATGGCTGAAAGGTTAAAAATGTCAATGAGTACAACACACTCCTGATCTGAGGCTGAATCACTCAAATTAACTTTCACGTAAAAAAAAAAAAATGCTGTACACGACAGGAAAGGCATTTCAGAACCAATATAAAATATAATGAAGCATAAAACTCTGGTGTAATTATGCGGCTGAGGGGGGCGACATTCGATATGTATTCAAATGGAGCCATTTTTTTTGCCTTCTGTGACGAATTCATGCAATTTTAATGAGAATATTTACAGACAGCAGCAGATATAGAAACCTCCCTCATAAATAACTCATAACCGGATACATACCTCTGGCTATTTTTAATACTCGTCACTGTAAGCAATTCTGAAAAGTGACTGACTGTATGGATGTTTCGCTTGGAGTCAGTTCTGACATGCAGCCTGTCATCGACCTATAAGTGCAGTCTGATAAAGTGCCTGCCTGTGAGCTAAACCGTCTGCCAAAAAGACGCATTAGCGGTAATAAGTTTCTTCACTGCTCGAAGAGTTTTGTTACAAAGTGATACACTATCCTGCAGAAACCAGATTGGATAATTGAAATCCTTGCAGTTACACTTGCAGAGCGAATCCTACGCTGTACAATCAGAGTTATAAGGTTTCTTGCCCTGGGAGTCAAACTTAATTACGTGCAAATTCCTCTTCTCGTTTCTGACACTATACATAATATTTTGTTATAAATCATTCTCAGATATCAGCGTGAAGTAAGATTTCATTGGTGTCAAGTGATGTGTGAATCCCCTTGTCCTGCAAATGTCTCAAAAATCTTCCCTTTAAAACATCTTTCTTAATCGTTTCTGTGGTTGTTGTGACAGATTTACCACCCGTGTATCTGCATCATCCTGTCCGCTCTGCGTTCACTTCCTTTCCCATCAAATTTACACTGATAAATGTCACATATAGTTTATTTCAGGTGGAAGAGCCGTGATGTTCTGTAATAGCCAAGGTGTTCTGAAGGCTGTAAATCCCATGATCTGTCGGGAAAGATATTGAACTACACATTCTGGGATGTTTTTCAGTGTTGCACATCTAAGCCAAGCGTTGTTTACATCATAAATCAAGTGAAATAGTCTGCCAGCTGGTTATCATTTTAATGTGAGGTACTGATACAGGGTATCAAGTGTTTTCTTTGATGATAGAACATTTCTGTAAACAGTTTCCTACAGCAGGACAGAACATTTGATCACTAGAACTACATTGGAAGCTATAATTTATCGAGTATCAGTGACTGTGTCACTTGTTTTATGGAGAATGAAACTTTCCCTGTCTACAAATATGAATCTGATCCACCATCCTGACACACAAAACATACAATTTATTGCACTGATCTCCAGTGGCTAAAGCTCAGTACACTTGCAGTTGCAAAAAGAGCCTTTGTGAGTAGAATCGGTCTGATTCTATTACACAAAGTGAGAGCAGAACTATGAGTGACTTCTCTGCATCCTCGGGGCTGTGTCCCATTGCAGCCGGCTGTGGATAAATGTTGACCCACTTCGGCAGCAAGGATGACAACTTGACTTACGCGTCTCGCTCTGTTGAAAAGCAGAGAAAGGGCTTGAGAACGAGAAGGAAGTCAAGGGTTATGAAAGACGTTTACCACGGATGTACAGTGATATATTTCTCCTCGCAAAGAGAGACGGAGCAAGAAGTGGAAGCCGGGGGGGTTATTAAAGACACTTACATTAATACTTCATCTTTGAAAAAAGGCCCTGGAAACACATTTTTCCATCTAAAGTTATTTTCAAAACTCGAACTTTGATAGGTGCTGATCTAGTCGTGAATATTTAATATTGTGAAGAAAACTTTTTTTGATTTCTCAGGGCTTTAAAGTGTGGATAAGAACAGCTAGCTGCCAGCGGTGTTGGAAAACAACTGATATGCCAAGGAGGAAGAAGACGGATGCAGGGAGAAAACATGAAAAATAAAAGAATAAGAGACAAGAAACACATTTCTTAGACTGGTTTGATCTGCCTAAAGCTCATGGTAAGGTCAGAGGTTCATACACACAGTCTCTTGTTCGTGATTAGACATAAACATTCCTGCGGCCTTTGACCCGCCTGAGCTGTCTGTCAGTTGATTGGCAAGTGGTTCGCCGTGTTTTTACTAGCGCAGACGCCGATACGGGACCGCGCTTGATATTTTGCATGCGTGTGTTTGCGAAAGCAAAAGATTGAGTGTTTTTTCTGGGCCCCTGTCAACCATTTTTTGCCGCAGGAGCTGTTGTCCAGACGTGACAGCCTATGAACACAAGGTGGCTGAGCATGGTCAGATGATGGAGGCAAAGGCTGCTGTTACAGTGTCAAAATGCATTTTGACTAGTCGCAGTAGAAGAAAACAATTCGCCCGCGGTTTTGAACTCGCTTTTACAGTACGTGACTTTTTATTTTATTTTTTAAGCTGTCACATGATGTGAATATCCTCTGTTTAGTCTTCAGGATTTCCAGTGTTTTCCTAAGCGCTCCTACACTTACACTGGAGGCATTTGTTGAAGTGATTTATTTAACAGATGCACCTAAGTGACATTCACAGCACACAAAGGCTCTCGGATTGGATTCCGGTTTCTTTTATTGAGATTGGATCGAATCTAACAAGGGTGCAAAAGTTCAAACCAGACCCTTGAAATCATTCGGAAATGCTTCTGCCACATGAAATTCGCATTTAACGCACAGATAACTTCCCCTAGAAAACATACCTTCTTTTTTTTTTGTGAAGTGAGCTATATTTGGAACTCGTGGAAAAAAAAGGAAAGAAAAGCATGAAATAAGCAGCACACATGGTTGGACACATCAGCCAGCTGCAAAACTCGACCTGTGACCTTTTCATTATGGGACAGTGTCGTTCAACAATAAAAATAAAAAAAAAACACCGGACCTCTCTGGTGCCTAGAGGCGTCTCTTTCACCCATTTAGTGTAGTACAGTGACCTGCATGTGAGAGGCCTGCATGTGGAAAATACACTGACCTGATAACCTAAGCTGAGCTATTGACAAGTGGAAAGAAAAACAAAAGCAATTCTATGTGAAAATGAGATTGATTTATGGACGGCGTTTCGGGGGCATCACTGGATCATGCACAGTTGGCTGCATGGCACAAAAAGAGAGAGCGTGTGAAAGCTCAATCAGACATTCCCATGGTGTCAATCAACACCGCGTATCAAAAGCGATACAAAGTCTATTATCAGCAGATGCATAGAGAAGCGGTGATGCCAGCGTTAGAAAACCCTCCCCCAGACGTGAGCGTGAATCACACTTTGGTGAGAAACAGCACTCATGCTCAGTCAGCCCTCCTCGATAAGGTCACGATCAAGGATTGGAAACCACAACATTACGAGTTCATCTCGCTTCAGCCCATTTAAAGTTTCAGGATACCCCACATGTGTGTCTTTAAATATGGACTTACAAGTTTGTTCCCAACTGAAACCGTAGAACAATGTGGTTCCAACCAGGGTGGAAAATGAATATTAGAACTTTAAGCGAAATGCTTGTAAATTCTATCACTGGCTACGAATGAAGCACCGATCCGACACAGCTCTTTGTATAATAAAATAAATAAAAAAAAGCTCATAAAACATCTGGCTGCTAAAATATAAAAAAAGTGGCTGTGGACTTTTGGATCTAACTGTGTGCAATCGGTGGAAAAACTTAATTTCCTGCCCTGTTTGTGACCCGAACGAACAACCCAACTTTTAACACACTCGGGCACAACACCAAACGTGTGGAATCATGGTAAACTGCCTGCACTCTCTCTCTCTACAACTGGGACTTTTTCTCACACTGTAAAAGTTGAGGAGGAAAAAAAAAACTGTTAAACCTCTGCTTGGGTACAGTGAGCACTCTGTGCCAGAGTGGAAGAATCTGTTGACTGGCTGCGAAGCACAGGGAGGTGAAGGAAAGCTCATTATTTTTAATGGCGTCTCTCCACCGGTCGAGAGAGAGAGAGAGAGAGAGAGAGAGAGAGAGAGAGAGAGAGAGAGAGAGAGAGAGAGAGAGAGAGAGAGAGAGAGAGAGAGAGAGAGAGAGAGAGAGAGAGAGAGAGAGAGAGATGAACCATAATACTATCTTAGCAACTGCAACACTGAGACCTTGTCAAAATGTATGCACGCATGCACACCCATGCTGTCATAAAAACAAAAAAAACAAAGATTCAGACTTGCAATGTTTTTTCCGTTACCACAATTTCTCGACTTGCACGATAAATTTCGTCTGAAAATGTGTTTCCGTTTAGTTTTTAACGACACATTTCGCAAAATAGCCCGACGCTCACAAAGATACACTTACACACACTAAATGAACTTCATTATTTAGACCTCCGGCTGTGAGTATAAAACGAACAATAACACTCGTGTCTGTAACGTTATCTATGAGGGTAGTCACAAAATTATAAGCGTAACTTGCAAATAAAAACAGCTAGCCCGAATCTGTCCCAAATTTGTAAAACGTCCGTCAACTAGCGTCTCTAATATTTCTTATTAATTGTGGTATCATGTTTGTTTCTCTATACCTTTGTGAAGTAGATTCATACAGCCCCGGGATAAGTGAAGACATTTGTCGACATTTGCTCGAGTCATTTTCAGTTACGCTTCTTTACCTCAGTTTACACTGCCCTGGGTAAATATGCGTCGAATCGTGCCCGGTCACGTCTTTCAATCGACTCTGTATGTTGTGTAAAATTCGCCTTGAGACACTTTACTCTCTATGAGCAGAAGCAGCCTAGCAATTTCCTCACGTTTCTAGTGATTTTTCTAAGCTTAGTTAACCGTTTACTAGTTCTAGTTGCATGCAGTCAACCAAATAAACTAAGGCCTTGAGAGGCACATCGATGAATTTTTAGCCGCCCTCATTGCCGTCCACTTTTTTTACATCACTGTCTCTGTGGAGCTAGTTTGGAGCTTGACTGTAGTCCTGTAATTACCTTGTTGGCTAAATCCCACCTGTGTGTGTGTGTGTGTTTGCAAAATATGTCCGTGTGTGTGTGTTCATGGACAGACAGGAATGAAAATGGGAGCTATACCGGTAACTGTTGGGTTCAGTGCCCGAGGAAGAGAAAAGAGAGAAAAGAGCTTCGGTGATTGATGGAGCAGCTTCCTATCATGGTCGAGGTTATTGAAGAAGCTCTGAGGGACCATCGTTATTTCCTGATGCTCTTAAATATCCTGCTCCGATCCGCCCTACCCCCTTACTTCATCTTTTTCACTTTCTCAGACCCCCCCTGTCCCGTTCCCCTCACCCTCCCTTTTGTTTTTTCAAAGGAAAGGCAGATACTGTTTACATACGGCCGGCTGATATCGCCATACACCAAATTATCTACACGGTATCTCAACATGCGGCCGTGCTTAGACCATTAGATAATATGTTGAGGGAAGTAAAAGCACCATTTATCAGAGATGTGGGCTAACAGACACATCATAGGCTGCTAAAATTGGACATTGCACATACTTAAAGCTGTTATTCTCTCTCTGTGTCTATACAAACAGTCAGACATCAGGCCTTATGGCACATATATCTTCCTATGTTTGTACACTCCCTCTCTCTGTACGCCAGTTTTGATCTCTGTTCTCTCTCTCTCTCTCTATCTTTGTTTCTCACCCTACTTTTTTCTGCCGTTTTTCTGCCTCACATCTACACTCTAATAAAAGTTTCAAGAAATAGTTTGACATTTTGGGAAATGCACTTTTTTCGCTTTCTGCCGAGAGTTAAGAGATTGATACCATGTGTCTGTATCCTATATATGAAGGTAGAGCCAGGAGACGGTTAGATTAATCCAGCATAAAAGACTGGGAAGGAGCGTGTCACAGAAGTTTTCTTTTCTGGACTATTTCTTGGCCTGCCGCAGTGACTTTCCTGGAGTATGGATCAAACAAACAAGATACAGAGTGTTTATTAGTGAGCTTTAGAGGCAGTGTTTTTGGTTAGCTGTTTCTTAATGCTCTGCTAATAGTCACTTCATCCATACCCATATAGACATGTGATTTAAATCTTCACACTGTAAATCAAGCACATTTCTCAAAATGTCAAACTGCTCCTTTAACAAAGAAATGAATTTCATACTTAGTCTCTTGGAAATAGGTGGAAAAATAATACCCCACTTCATTCAAAACTGTGTTTGCAAAAGTAGCTGAGTGAGTCGGCCTTGTCAAGGCATCAGGACTTTTTCCTCTTTTTTTTAAATCGCTTTAGAGAAAAGCAACATTCTAATGTACGATGAGATTCTTTTAACCAATTAATAACCTACTTTATATGGCCGTCAAAAGCATACAGTAGGAGTGATTTCCTATCTTTCAGACAAACATTGTTTTGAGTTAATGTTCAGAAAATAGTGAACTCAACTTGCAGAAATTTGAGATCAGAAATGTTTTTGTTTTGTTATAGCCATGGTACTCCAGATGCAAGCAGGGGCTTGTCGGCCGCTCTTCCACATTAATACGTTCAAGTAAGCTGGGATGATAAAGGTTTATGTGGCAGAAAACATTGCATTATGTTGATTATGCCATGTTAATGAAAAGTGAAACATAATGCTGACTGAAAAAAATCCAGGGAGTATAATAACAACTACTAACACCTTTGAATCCCTGACCAAACTGTTGTGTTGCATTGTGGATAATATAATGTTTGAATTAAGAAGATGATAACTTTGGTTCTGCTGCATTAATTTATACTTACTGCACGTCATGAATCCACCGATTTAGGATTTGACTCCTATACTAATGTTGAAGTACTGTGTTAAAATACATTATCTATACCTATCTTCATATATCTGCAGATTAAAAAAAATATTTTTTGAGTGATTTCTGCACATCTGGACAATGAAAAACTACTACTGTCCTTGTTGTTGACTCTCTCTGTGTGCTTTTGGAAGTCATGTTGTTCCACTTTATTTTATGTGCAGGAAACAACAGTCACATATAAATGTCAAAAAGACAAAAAACATTTGAAAAAATCATTATTGTTGATGTTTGGTGTGTCATTTCTCAGATATTCTCCAAGGGTTTGGATATGCAAGCTTGCCAGTTCTTTCAACTGCACTAATATATGACTACTAACGACATCCAGTGCAAGGGATTATCTTACAGGATTGTCTTGCCTCAGACTGGTAATTCATTTTAAAAATATTCTTTAAAAACTTTGCATGAATTAAAAGAATTTGGGCTCATACACATGCAATGCCACCAACGTTTTCCTTCAAGAGTTAGTAAAATGAACACCACGCTCCTATCTGGATTTATTAAATGTGATGTGACATACAGTATATTTTAACAGTCATGAGATGCTCCAACAGATTCAAACCACCGAGTATGAAACCGCATTCAAGCCTCCATACTTTTCTTTAGCAGCGTCCATATGTCTGAGAAATTCACAAATGGCCTCTGTCTCCCAACCAAACGTGTCCTCATCCCAGACGAACTGAGCATCACTCGGCCGGTCTGTAAAACCCAAATTACTCTAACTGCCGGTGAGGAGGGCAGAGACGGAGGGAGAGAAGACAAGAAACAAAAGGGGTTGAGAGGCAAGAACACAAAGTACAGAGTATGCAACAGTTGAATGTCTAATTAAATTTAGTATGAGGGGAATTTGCCAAGAATGGAGCCATTGTTTGGGGGCATCTGGAAAAACCTGACATGCATCTGTGCGTGTGGTTCTTTTAAAAAAGCGTTGTTCTGCAGAGGAAATGGATTTGGTTCAGTTGGGAGGAGAGAGAAAAAGAAAGAAGAATCATTCATCATAAATGAACATGAAAACACTGAATTGGTGGCATTTTGTTGAGTAGAAACAACAGATGAGATGATATGCGGTCGGTTTTGAGATAAAAACAGTTTAGACCACACAGGGAGAAACAGATATTTCTTTTTGTCGATGTTTGAAACGATAAAACGTAACCACTCTGTTGCTAAATAATACACGGTCATACCATGACTGATCCAAAACACCTCAGCCATTTTCTCTCGATTGTTAAAATCTCTTATCAGCTCCTTGCTGTGATTTGTGTAAATACACAGACTCAATGGACCCCCATGCCCTCCTTTTTATTCTCCGACGTGGTTCTCTGGAGAAGCACAAAGCCTGCATGTCTCACTGATCTTGTATGGGAGTTAAACACATTCAAATAAAGACATGAGAACAAATCATCCCAAATAAATTCATCTCTTACGTCAACACAGACAACCTGTCAAAAGAAGTGTCATTGGAGGGCAAGTACATGCTACTGGGTTGTCTTTTGGCTTTGAGTCAGATGTCAAAGTGTGTTTGAGAAAAGCAGTTTTAATCAAGGTAAACTTTTCACTTCTAAATTGAAAGGATGACTCATGGTCTGAAAGAGCCATTCAAGCCGAGCACTTAAAGTGTTTTCAGTGTTAATACAAGTACATTTATCTACCTTCAATGCCTCAGAATGAAAAGAGTTTGAATGACATGAAAAGATGCATAGGACGTTCCCTGATTTTTTTTACTCTAATGCCAAAAGCAGGTCCAAATTTTCTTGTATGAAGTAAAATATCTCAACATCTAATCAACAAATTGGCACAAAGTTTGAATCAGACATTCATGGTTTCCAGAAGACGATCCATATTGACTTACTGTATTGACACATTAACTTACATAATGGTTACTTTTGTTCTCAAGCCACCAAGAGATTGACATTTATGATTTTGAATGAAATATCTCAACTGGATTACCGTGAACTTTGGTGCATGCATTCTTGTTCCCTGTATGATAAATTCCCTGTAACTTTTGACCCTACTTATGACCCCTGTGTCTTGTGTTGCTAATTAGTAAAACTAAACTGAGGTGGTAATGCAAAATGGGTGAACACAATAGTTTTCCCAATGAAGATGGCCTACCCTGCTCCACATGTCAGCAAACAGGCTGTGCAATGTGTTGCCTGTTTTAAAAAAGGCTCATCCTGATTGTTTCATGTGGATATCTCTCTAACATCTCTCTCTAACATAATAGAACTTTCTGCCAGAAACCCTAAGTGGCACATCTTTTATAAGGTCCACAGCACCTGTTTATGAGAATATCCTCAAAAAGGATGAGATTTGGAAGGAAGTTCGAGCAGCTGTTGAGAGTTACAAATAAGTAAAGTGCCCTCCAACTATAAACAAGGCGTTCTAGACGATATTTGTGATTCCTCTAGAAGCGCGTCACAGAGCAGATTGAGCTGGCCCGGAAATCAGACACAGAAATGATCCAGTTATTTTCAAAATAAAAAACACAGATTGCAGACTTACTTACATAAACCAAGTGAAAATCTAAGCAAGTTAACAAAGTCTGGCGGGAAAAATGGCTCATGAAACACTCCTGGTTGGGTATGAAGCCATGTAGAGAAGGGACCAAAACAGTGTCGCACACTTAGGGGAACTAACTTGAGTATAACATGGGACTAAGTTGTGACCCAGAGCATCTGACTGTTCTTAGTGGGAAGCAGATCTCTTAATTTGACTGGCAAGAAACAAAATGGCACTGCTGATTCACTATCACCCCAAAAAATAGATTTGCAAATCACTGACAACATAGCAGGATGTGAAGTTTAGCCTATTTAAAAAGCACTGTTAAATTCTGGTATGTTTGTACATTTGTCAAGTGTATGGCAGTGGAAAAAGCTGCTCATATTCAGGTAGACATAGCCATGATTTCAGGAGTGACTCGGGGCTGAAGCTCTTGACTCTTCACTCAGTTTTGTTGTGAAGCCTGTGCGATTTATCAAGATAAGGGCTGAGTCGCTGTGGACCCAATATTGTTGATTTCCTAGAGGAGTTGTCTCCTATACCTATGTTTTTCATTTTCTAATGCACAGTGTGTCAGAACAGATCAAGGAAATGTGTGGAAATATCGAGCCAGGACATTCAAGGCCTTCTCCTCACTTCTGTCACTCCTGGGTTATTGCATCACATGTATTCTTGTTGCTCCACTGAGAGCAAAGGCAGAGAAGTGAAAGGGAAAATGACCCTACTTGAGTATATTTAGACTTGATGGTTAAAGAAACATTATCTAAACGATACGGTTGATAACGGTTAGAAAAAGCAAACAGTGTTCTTATGAGCAATTACGTAACTCGTCTATAATTCTGTGAACAGCTCAATTGGGATTAGAGGTGCCGATGGCCTCATAGGGACTAAAGGATCAAGAAATAGGTGGAGTGTTCCCACCAAACTCCCTCTGACTCTTCCTTCATAAATGCAGAAACATGGACGCTGCCAAAACCTTAAAGTGAATTATTCATAGTGTTCCACGTTTCAACAGATTTTCTTTGTCTCGGGTTTTGTCTCCTTTTAGACTTTTCTTCTCTCTGTTGTTGTCTTTCCCTGTCTTTCCTCTCGCTCTCCCTCTTTTCCTCTCCCCTCGGCTAAGCGGGTGACTTAATAGACTTTGAATGGCTTTTTTAAGAAAGCCAGACCTCTGTGGTTTGGAGAGCATGTGATGGGTCAGGCAAGCTGGGTTTTGAGGTGTTGTCACACATCTGCGTTATGGAACTACAAAGTGGATATTATTACTCCTCTAAGTCATCTAAGACAAAATGTTTGACTTTATTATGAGTTCTCGAAGGGGAAAAGTTGTCAAATGACCAAGCTTAAACAGAGGGATTCCTTTAATGTAGATATTGAGTATCAAGTAATTGGGCAATAACTTTGGGGCAAAAACTGGATTTTAAATCAACTTTTTGGTGGTACCTCATGTGTTTTCCATCTGCATTGCTTAGATATACATTTACCCAATACTTAAAGCTGCTTATATCAACAATGGATGACATGATTAATATCTAATGTGATAGGGGTTGCTCATAGAGATGAACACACAGAAGATTATCACCTGACTGTTACAGTTCGTCTTAGCTTTTAGCCTCTTTTGGCTCATAGTTTTGGTTTAAAGGCCTTACGACTAATTTGCTTCGCTCTGTTACTGAAAAAGCAAGATATTATTATTATTATATTTCTCCAAAACAGAGCTGAAAGGGACCACCAATGTTGGACTTATATTCTCCTGGTAGCCAGACACACAACTCCAAATGATCGCTAATGTTGTCCAGTTACTGCTAGATGCATAAAGAGGCAAATTTTCTGTTTTTACGAATTTACAGTACTATCTAGGTAAGAGGAATGAGACTCCAATGCAGGAGATTTGAAAATGGAGAAACAAAGAAAAGACTGTTTTTAGCATTTTTTGTATAGTTTGCCATTTCCTAAGGTGGCAGTGAAAGACTCATGTGATTCTCATTTACACTTTGACCAGGATGGGTGACTCTAATGACAAACATACCATATACATTAGGACTGCGTGTAAAGCATACAACACTTACATACTGGAAAAATCTATAATGGTGAGACCTGTTGATTTGGACTAAAGGAAATCTCTAAATTAAAGAAAACAACTACATACGTGTCTTAATAGAGTGCTGGGCCATTAAAAACTGCCAAAGCAGCTTCGTATACTTTGGCCTTGATTCAATGCAAAGTGTGTGACACTGATTTAAATTTTTCCCGGCGGTGTTCATTTGGGTTGAGGTCTGGGACCGTCATAAGGGTGTTTCCATTGCAGCTGGAGGGGCAGGTTGTAGCACCTGAGCAGCCGTTAGCCCTTTTTAAAGAATTCAAATTGACACATCGTCTAAGTTCTTACGTCTGCTGGGCATTTTTAGTTTTGGCTTGCTAAAACAAGAGTGCTCTGTAAACGATCGCTGCTTTAGCATAACTATCTGCATTGCTATGTTGATCAGATCAGAACACGTCCCTCTCCTGCTGCTGCTGGATTGCCTTCCCTGTCCTCACAGGTCCTGCTCGAGGTATGATATCGGATGACACATTCCCACACTCCCAGTGAGGCATAGGAGAGTGGGGTGGGTGGGTGGGCAAGACGGCACGATCTGGCCTCACGTGGCTCGCTACCTCTGCCAGAACTGTCCCGCATAGATAGTAATGCAGACACCTACGCAAGAAGATCCTCGTCGAGATGCTTGTGCACGTACAAACTGTAAGAGTACACAGCATGTAAAATATGCAAGAAATGGAGAAAAAAGCATGCACACATACGTACATGTGCACTCAGATAAGAAAGGAGACAAGCTCAGGCTGTCAACCATATTAAGATGATTATCAGATCCATGTGAGAAAAAGGCCAAAGGGGCTGGATAAAGAGATAAAAGATAGAAATGGAAGTGAACATTAAAGAGAGTAACACAGAAAACAGTGGAAAAAAGCAACAGTTTGACATTTTGAGAATCATCCTAATCCTCTTTTTGATTAGAAGGAGCAAGAAGCCACTACATACCAGCTTAGCTTATCATAAAGAGTGGAACTTATCCACCTCTTGGCAAGAAACCAAGCAAGTATATTTCCCAAAATGTCAAACTGTTCCTTTAAAGCAAACAACTCTCAAACACTTAGACAGTGTGAGCAGTCCTTGACTTTTAACCCAGACGCCGAAGTTTCTGTGATGTACAACATTGTCTGATCACACCGCTGTGAGGTCCTTCGGTTTTGTGAAAAGTCTGCGATATTCATGCTCCCACTTTGACCTTTTGTCGTGAGCCCTCCCTTCGCTTTTACAGCACCCCCCGTGGGACTCATATTCCACAGGTTGACAGAATAAAGGGTGAGAAACCAGGCGTCAAAGTTCAGCACCGTCACGTGAACGGATGGACAGTGGCCGTTTTACAGTCGGAAAGAATAGCTTCACACATGCCTCGGAGGGAAGGTTTTAGTGGCATCGTGTGTGAGAGTCTTACACTAAATCTGTAACTAATCCATTTCCCACAAGCATCGGGCTCTCTGCGTCTCAGTATCACCGATTTACGACACCACATCCACATGTTCGGCGCTGGCTGGCAAGTAAACAAACATGTGTTTGTGATGTTTATTGTTTCTGGCTTGAGGTTTTACCATTGAGCATACAGTTTCATCATGAAAAGTACTGTTGTACCACCCATCAGAGCCCAGTACTGATTAAGGACAGATCTGCTTGTAACAATAGAAAAAGGTCCAAGAAAAAAAGAGTCGAACTGGAGTTAAAAATTGCACAAAGGCCTCGGGTTTTGTTGGGAATAGAGTAAAGGAGCTGGTTAGACTGTATGTTACTGATACTGTATGTCACTGATTGTATAGTCCTGAGGCATGGAATCTGTCTTGCTAGGCCAGCTTATAAGAAAACATTACCAATATTAAATCAGACTAAAGGGATATGTGTGATGGAAAATAATTTCTTCCATTTTGGCTATCAGTCCGTTTTTAACCCAAGGGGACCTCTACCCTGATTGCACACCTCCACCCATGGATCCAATTCAGAGCAATTAGATGGTCTTTGGTTGGTCAATGGCCTCTTGTCCATGGAGCAGAACCACTGTTTAAACATCAAATTGCACTGGAAAACATATGAAATGATCTCATTTACTGGAAAACATATTACTGGCGCCAATATGAAATATTCAGACGGAATATAAGTAAAAGTGTTAGGACAGAGTCGTGGTCCGTGTCACTGGGTGGCAGGCTATTAGTGTCACAGGCCATCACCTTCAGTCTGGATTAATCTCCTTGAAGAGCCAGAGCAATGTCCCAGACTAAAGCCCATACGACAGGATTTAGTGAAATGCGTCTAAATTAGCGTGTGATAGTGCTTTAATGCCTTCCGACTGTTTTTTTCTTCCTTGGCCATGTGAAAGGTGCAGCCAGCCAATATAAACTGGATCAGGTTAATAGTTCCGCCACTAATGGATGTTATTGTTGAGTAATAGGAGAATTCACTGCCAAGCTCTGTCATGTATTCAATGCAAAGCTCACTGCTGTATACGTGCCTTGCACTGCAAAAAAAATGTGTTCTTATTCCGAGGTGTGTTTTAGTATTTATAGTGTGAATTCAAGTAATTTCGAAAGCAGTTTCACCTAAATCTAACTTTTTGGCCACTTGGGGGAAACCTTAACAAGCTGTAAACATAATGCTAATATATTTTCAGTATACAGTGAACTTGTTAGCAAACACTAATATAAAAAAATAACATTTTATTTCTCTGATTTACCAGCTCTTTTAATCCCTCACTCTCATTCACTGTTTCTGTTGCTCAACCACTGCTCGATCACACACCAAAGGAAACATAGACTGTCAAAACATAGAATCTGGGTACACCAAATAATCCAAGCCAGGAAACAAGTAAAGAATTGCAGTTTAATCCATGAACTCCTCCTGGATAGCGCTCACTTCAGTGACATTTTCAGGCTGACTGAAGGGGTTTGACTGTAGTCGTTGGGTTGGCCACCGCAGCGTGATGCCAGGTTGCTTTTTCCTGCCAAAGCCACACCCAATGCAATGTTTGAATATTCGCTCTAAAAAAAATGACACATAGGTTTGAACCATTCGAATATCTATATTTGGGTATTATGTCAATAACAGGAGGACAAACTAATACGAGACATCTACTTGTATAGATATTTTTTATTTCAGTTTTAACATGTCTTTGAAAACATAATAAGTAAATTAACGAATGGCCTATATGGTAAAACCTTTAAGACTTCTAGCTATTTTCACAATTCCAATAGACATGTAGCAATATTAGCATTGATTTGAAGTTTCCCTTTGTTCTCCATCAACTCCTGAGATAAATATCTGACAGCAGTTGTTCCACTGTATTTATCCAGCGAGTTGCTAACTTTGTCTGTCTACTGTTTGGTGTTGAGAAGGTCGTGTACACTGGGTTTATCAGAGCTTTTTTTGCTGAAATAAAGCTGCCTGCTACTGCTGGAGGTGACACTTGTGAGAACTGTGAGTGTGAACCAAAACAGTAAAGCGGTGGGAAGAAAAACCAAAACAGTGAGTTGTTTTTAGGACGATAAGGCTCTGTGAGGTGCTCTGAGGGGTTCGGTCATAATTCTCAGTACTATAGATTCTTCTGTATGATCTCTTATTTACACCTGTAGTCATTTGGTCTGTTGTTGACATAAATATTCATGAGCTTTTGTTTCAGGGCCTACACTGTCTAAAATGTATGTACACGAGTACAAGTGTTTCAACTTAGTACTAGAAATTGGCTGCAAGCGAAATTGTATTACCCCACCATATTTTTTTCATATAAAAATAAGACAACAGAACTTAATAGACATCAATTGCATAACTTATAAGAACTGACATTTTTACAGTGTATCCTGGCTGTAGGCTTTCCAGACTGAGGCCAAAACAAAACTTTATCTTGCGATCCGACTCCTGGCTCAAAGCTTCTGAGCCTGTCTGCCTTAGACAAAATGCAGGTTCATGCCAACATGTGATATCCTCCTCCTGACAAGAGTGACACCTACACTTGAAAATAGTTTGTGGCATTTAAGTACTCGCAATAAGGGAATTAGTTTAACTGCGTTGTTTGGAGACGCTTGACACATGAGATAAGAAGGAAAACATCCATCAGTGTTTTGTTTTGTTTTATTTCGAGTTAATGACCAACATATCCTCTAAGATTAAAAACACGTGCACGTTAACATTCCTGTTAGGGAAATCTTTGTCAAATGGTTCATCATCAGCCTATAAAAGCTCCTGCTGGTTTGTCGACTTAAATAACCTCAACGTGTTTTCATTTTGTGCTCCGGTGTGAATCATTTTGTCAAAGAAGCTGTCACACAAATGATGGATTTTTTCATTTTGGAGCAAAATCAACAGGAGATGCGTTCCAGCTGTTTTATCCTGCACACCTGGTAGGTGTAGTTTAAAAAGAATCAGGACCGAATGACTTCACTCTCAAAGAAACTTTGTTTTTAACCTAAATACACATATCCAGAATTTTTAATGATGTTTCATAACACGTACTGAGATATCTTATGTAGTTTTGATATTTAAGAGAAGTACACCCTTTGCCCATCCCTGTCAATCAAAATATAATAGACATTTTGGATCCAAAAGTGCAGCTGCATGCATATAAAAATGATATAAAGCAAACTTAAATAAAGATTATTACAGAGTTTCAAGCTCAAATCTTGTTGAACAAAACCCAAAGCTTACAGATAATCAACCAAGCTTAAAGTCCCTTCTAACAAATCTCATTGACAACAACTTGTGGTTGACTGAGCCAAGCCCACAGCAGCTCCTATCTGCAACAGCTCTGTCACAGATCCACCGAGAAAATGAACAGCGTGTCACAACAGATCAGCCGTTTGTCGAAGGCAGAGTCACACGCTAATAGCAACAATGTGTTTTCTCTCCCCGCAGACGCCTCAGCTGATAGCCAGCTAGCTCCGCTGATGCCCTGCAATTTTCCAACGAGGGAGATTGTTTCCCCTCAAGGGGTCAAACACAAACGCAAGGGCATCAATTAAATGCTGTCAGCAAGTTCAGAAGGAGTTCAAGGCACGCAGGGCATCATTTGCACAATTAGCCTTGCTGTAAGTATTGAGGCCTGCTCCCGTGATTGAGGCTTTTGGTTTTCGAGCTCAGTGTTTATTATCTCCATTATGACTGAATCAGAGCTGGTTCGACCAGTTGCTGTTGTCTAATTTTATGTTTCTTTGTGCCGGACTAAACAATGCTTCAGGTGGTAGGTGTGCTTGCATGTCTGTTTACTTGAGTCACGGTAAATCATGATGTTTGCAGACAGTCGCACGGTTGGCTTACTTTGTTACTGTTTTTGCACAGCATGGTCCCCAGAGGATGAACCCTAATGACTTTGGAAAGACCTCTGACTTTTCTTCCAGCACTACCAGCTAGTCAAACTTTTTTCTTACCCATTTAAATATGTCAATATCAACCCTCTGGTTGATATTTTGGGATTTAAGAATTTAGTACAGATATTCATGGTTTCCAGACACTAAATTTGAAAAGTACAAGTACTTAAAGGGTTGCCATGAAACTTGGTACAGACTTTCATGCCCACCAAAGAAGTTATTGCAACACCTCTGTTGGAAATGTCAATTTGTCCTTTGGTTTATGACTCCCATTACCCTTAACTATACTTTGTGTTTAGTGCTAATCAATGAATGTAAGCATCAGACTGTTATGTTACAATGCTGAACTTTCTGGACCTTTTCACGTTGTTTACCCCAAGTTGCTACCTCAACTTTATGTATAAATCAAAAGGTGTATTCTGGTCGACTTTATTTCTCTATTGGTGGTAAGGTGAAAAGGACAAAGAGGACAAGAAAAGGACGAGTAAAGGTGCCTCTCTGTCTGTCAGATGTTTTATTCATTTTGTATCTTAAAGCCAGATGGAAGAGGTTTGTTACGCAGGTCTGTCATATAAATTCTTGAGACATAGGTTAGGTTTGGGTGTGGAAAGAAGGAAATAAAGGGTTATTAAAGACACTGACCATGGAAAGAGCATAATATTTTTCTTCTGAGACAGCACAGGAGACTGAGAGAAAGTCAAGGAAAGACAGAGAGTTTGATACATATCCTTTGGACATGTGAACCCTCACATAAATCTCCGCTTCACCTAAAGATTTAGGTGAAATGTAGGATCTTGGACAATGCTTTTCACACTTGCTCGTCTTCTTCTGTGCAGGCGATTGTCCAAATGAAGAAAACAAATCATGTAGGTGGGTAGGAAAAGTGGGGCAGAAGGGTTTCGGTGGGGAAGGGGTGCTCCGACAGGATGGGGAGGTTACGGCAACTGGCAGAGAGCAAAGGGCAAGAAGGTGGACAAGGGTGAGAAAGGGGAGACCGAGAGGAGAGGAGTATGAGGTGGATTGGAGGCGGAGAGGAGAAAGAGGAGGAAGGGGAATGCCTGGTGTCTGGGACAGATTATCCTTGGAAGGCAATCAATCTTCCCTGGGATTGAGCCGACTGCAGGGGGGCAAATACACGCACACACATGCACGCAGACGCAAACACACATTGAGAGATCACCCCTCTTAACCTCGTCTGTCTTTCTTTTTTTAATCTCCCTATCTCTCCTTCCACCCTCTGCCACCTTTCCTCTCCCCCGAACAATTGCACCGTCTCTTTATGCACTTGAAGTTCGAAGTCAATTGTAGATAATAGTGTTATTTCTCAAGGTGCGGCGTTTGATCCCGGGGTCCCCCCTTTCAGACATATGGCTGCAATTTCTGAAATATAGGGGGAACGAGCGACATAGAGAGGGAGAGAGAGACAGACAATGTGGTGGGGGTTCTATTTTTGGGGGAACATGAGGGTGCATTTAGCTGCGTGGAGAATCGCGGGATGCACGTAAGCGCTGGAAAATAAAGACACTCTGATCTGCACATGGTCGAACCACAGTCCTGTATTGTGTCAACAGCTCAGGCCTCAATAAACTGTGGCATCCTGGCTGGAGACATCCAGGATTCTACACACATTTGTAACTCGGCACAAACCGATTTTTCTTTCTTTATTTATCCTTTTGGTCCAGTTGAAAAGCAGATTGCAATAAAACTGTGATAGAAGCACTCGTATTATTCATTCCTCTTTGACAGCTTCTTGTCTACATAATAAGCCACATATCAGAGACCATGTGTGAATACATTAAGTCCAGCTAATTAGTATGGATGCCGCAATGACAGGCTGTGTAGCAAAAATCAATCTGCACAGCGGCACCAGGTAAGACGTGGTCAGACATGCAGGCAAAATATGCTGAGAGAGGAACAAAATGATTTAATTAGCTTGACACATTAAAGCTGGAACAGATCATCCCAAGGTGATGATAGGAAATTAGATTTGTTTCTGATGACTGGGCAAAACTGAAAATCTCATTAGCAAATTAAAAATATCCATTATTTGTAAAGATGAGTGAAATGTTAAAACTTTTCCTTTAATCTGGAGTTCAGTGCAGATTAGTGCTCAACGTTTGCCTTCATGTTTAAAAGGTGTGTGCTGGGGTTATCAAGAAGTGGTATCAGGTGTGTGTAGCTAAGGTGAGACGTCCCCTCCATGTAGAAAAACAACTTCAGAGAACTGGGAAGGGCTTGCAAAAAAAACAAGAAAATGTTTGAAATGTGCAGGAGGGAGGGCAAAGTCAAGCGTTTCGGTCACAAGACTATCTTCAGCGCAATTTACAGACCGTGAAACTCGAGGGACTTAAATTGGCTGTCACACAAACAGCAGCGGCCAATCGGGAGCGAGCTGGTAAGAGGCTGAAGATGTTTTCAATCAGCTCGTTATTTCTGGGCGGCGTCAAAAGGCCTACAAGGAAATCTGAAATTAAAAAACTCCAAAGAAGACATTTTAATATGTCGCAATCGGAAGAAAACACAAGTGAAAATATTAAATAGAATTATGACTGATTCCATTTATATGTTATTGTCACACTGTCATGGCTCACTGGGACAGCAGAAGAGATCTGAGCCATCGTTAATGTTATTAGTAACACATGTGCTTTCACTGCTATGACAAACCAAAGATGTCAGCTGAAAAAAAAGGTCTGTATACACAGTATGCATCATACGTAGGTACATATCTGTATATACACATATGCATATGTACAAATATACAAAAAAACCACTCTCTTTCCTGTCCATTCAAAGAATCATTCACACCTGCGAAAAAGCATCTGACAGCACAAAATTAAATCCTTTTCCCCAAGGATTTCAGAGTGTCTGTGTCTTTATTTGAATGATGATATTCAGGTGGAAAAGATTCATGTGTTGCATTTCAGACTCTTAGAATATTCCTCTCCGTGAAGAATGTAACTCTGTATTCAAAAGGCCGGCCAAGCGTGGCTCCACACTGCGATAAATTGAGGCCATGGATTTTGCGTTTAAAACCCAAATCCCAGGATTAAATATCTCTCTTTTTGCTGTGTCAGAGTGATTGATTCCCAAAGTGGTAGAGCGCATTTGGCAGAATGTGGAGGATGACAAATACTTTCTGTGTGCTCACCTCCAAGTAATGCACGTTGCTTCTTTAAGAGATGCAAGGCCAGATGATGCATTCACTGGAAGAAACTTTTTGCAAGACGTGAAAAAGAAAGCAGAGTTTGGTCTTTCGGAGGAGGCCTGTCCTTGGCTTCATGTGTGTTTCCAGCTGTGAGATCATTGGGAGCATCTATTTCTTTTTTTTTCTTTTTTTGCGGGGGTTTTTTCTCATCGTTTCTTTCCTGTTCTGAAAAGTGTCTCCAGCAAGAAGACACACACATGCACACGCACAGATGCAATCACTCTGTCTGTTCAGCTGCCAAGGCTAAGTGCCCTGAATCTGCAAGATCTCTATCAAATTTGCAGACCCACAGAGAGCAATTTCTGAGTGTGACTGCACGCGCATGTGTGCGTGTGTGTGTTTCGGCGTGTACCTCTGCATGCGTGTGTGTGTGTGTGTGTGTGTTGAGCCTCAGTCTGTGTACACTCAACTCGGACCTCTGCCACAGCATTTGTTAGCATTTCTTTGTACTCAGCCTTAAGACAAACATCTCTTGGCAGATCACATCACATGCTTTCTCTCGTTCTTTAGCACACACACACACACACACACACACACACACACACACACACACACACGCTGTGGTCTCCTGTCCCTGATTGATAAGATGTCTGCTGAGAGGTCTATCTGATCATTTCAACATGGTTGTGTTGACTGTGGCTTTGCCCGGCTTAACTCTCTTCTTTTCTTCCTCTTCTGTTTCACTTTCTTTCTTTTCTTTTGTTCTGTATCACTTTCAGTCTTGTAGTTTAACTTTACTCCCATGAAAATGGTGATATAGCATAAAATAATTTTCTTGGACCCACTTGCTTTATAACTTCCCTGGCTATCCAGGGAAAGAAGAATATTTCTGAAGTTTCATCTCTCTGGCTGGCTGCAAATTTGGTCATCTGAGAAATGAAGCTCACTGTGAAGTCACTTGGATAAGAGCATCTAGGGAGGCGCCTTGGGTGTAAATATTTATACAAGTTTAAGTTGCAACTGGAATGTGGTGCCTAATGATAAAACTGGCAAGAGTTCAGTAGACTCTTTTATTTCGCAATGTTTGTCCAGAAATTTTAGTGTTGAATACAAAACAAAAAAGTCTGTAGATGGACATAGAGGAACTAGAGGAAAAAGAGACAGAGACGGGAAGACTCAACAACTCAATATTAGAGGTGGTGAGTCTGAGCTGTCACATAAACACACACCAGTCAGCTTCTTTTAACATCTTTACTTACAGTCATTCGCCATGTCAAAATGCAATGTACTGTGAGTATGCAATGTACTGTGAGTCAAAAAGTAGAGTGAATGCTCGACAGGAAGAGGATGTAAGTTATAATGAATGTTTACTTAAATTTTTTTCATTTTATTTTGGCAGCCAAATCTCGCCGCTAATTCTCCCTAATTCGGCAAAGAAGCAAATGTGGTCAAATATCATTCCTAAAAAGCGCACAAGGCCGTACTCGCACTAACTGGGACAACAATTCCGGGAAATGAACGTGCTACGCAAGGAAGTACATAGTGTACACGGTGTACTACATAGAACAGAAGTATCCGAACTGAGACGCATCAGTATACTACAAAAACACTCAAATTCACGTGAATAAAGCAAGACAAAAGCTCGTCTTACACGGGACTCACACAGGAGGCGTTACAGCAGCGTGACGGCTGCGCCTCGTTTTAGCTGCGTCCTTTGCCCGGCGTCAACTCACACCGGATGCGTGTCAGCTGCGTTACGGCAGCAGAGAGAGCCGGCCGTATTCATGCAAGTTCACGGGAGAATCCTAGACGTACGCGAGAATCCTGGACGTACGCGAGACCCCGCGATAAACTGTGTATAAAGAAAACAACAACAAACAGCTGACTTTGCTTCACCGACGTGGAGGAGATTATAAAAAGCATATGTTGTGTCATAAATTATTTTGTGATGTTCCACTTCAACAGTCAGTCTCTCATCGTCCATGTTGAGACCCTTTGATCGATCTTTGATCACCTGGTGCCACCGGCACGTAACGTAACGTAGATGTGAAGTTGTGATAAGCTACATGAACTGTGTATTGCGTTTTATTTTGAAAGGGGGCGGAAGTTTATTACATTGACTCTGTGTTGGATTTCCTGTTTGGTGCGCAGTGCTCTGTTGAAATTTATGAGGTTTAGCAGCGTCTTGCGTCAAAAATAGAAATGCTACGGAAAGCTCGCGCCATGGCGCGGAGAGCCGCGCCCTGTCTGAGTTCTCTCATTGACTAGACTGGCGGCTATCTGCTACGGTGACCGCGGCGCAGCCCTAACGCAGCCGTAACGCCTCCGGTGTGAGTGGGCCTTTACAAACTATGCTTACATCTACAGGACTCTGACACAAAACCTTTCTGCATTTAGTCAATTCTATCATATGTTCAAAAATATCCATCCATGATTATTTATGTCATTGTTTTTATCCTTCAAACATCAACCTTTAAGTGGCAGCGATGCCATTTTAGCATCACCATCTTAACTTAGGTACCCTGTGGAGTTTTTCAACCACCTGTAGCGCTATAGAGCAACATTTTTATAGTAGGGAGAGGTTTTGTTTGTATGCATGCACAATACTTCTTCTGCCACAGCTAACGCTATTCCACTTCAACAGCCGGTGGCAGTATCAAACAAAGAAGTGTAGCAATGCATCTGCATACCAAAGTTTGTTGCATACCAAAGTTGATTTGTCCTGGGAGAGGGATCCCTCCTCCGTGGCTCTTCCTCAGGTTTCTTCCACCTTTTTTCCCTGTTAAAAGGGTTTTTTTGTGAACAGAGGACAGAGGGTGTCACTCCCTGTACAGATTGTAAAGCCCTTTGAGGCAAATGTACTTTGTGACTTTGGGCTATAGAAATAAAAGTTGATTCGATTTGATTTGATCTGTAAAGCCAGAGAACTGCAACCACTGTGAACACAACACAACGGACACATTTCCAGTTTTTTGTATTTTCCGAATTCTAAACAGCGAAGTTTGTCCCCTCTCCATCTGTTTTCCGAGTCGTCATTCTTACTGTAAACCTCGGCATAACGCTCTCTATTTGTCTCACCTCTCGCTCTGTCAGTCATCTTGTCGGTGCAGTTGTTAACCGCTGCCACTCATTAGTTTGGCTGCCTGTAGAAACCTTCCACACATCAAACAAGAGGGTACTGGTTTTGGCTCGTCTTGTCTGTCAGTGTCTTTCCCGGGCAGCTGGTGGGGAGCGGGGAGGTTTGTTTAAAGTGGAAGAGACTCTTGGCGATGTTGTGAATCATATGTTGCTGCCTTGATAGATGTTTGAGGAATGCCTGGAGGCTATTTCAGTCTGCCCCCTTCTCCACGCCTTTCACTATCTATCCCCGCTCCTTGTTTCTTCTTTTCTTTTCTCGACTCCTGTAGTGATATAATGACAAGCCCTCTAATGTGACTTTCTCTTCCTCTTTCATCAATCTAACCTCATTCCACTGTGACAGACAAACTGGAGGGATCTCCCTAAAAGAGGCCCAAGTGTGTGTATATATTTGTGTGAGTGTGTATGATCTGCAGATAAATGACGATGCAGTTCTCCACTCCCCCTTGTATCCGGGTGAACCAGAAAACTATTTCTTTCTACGGTCATAAATCTGCCATCTGCCATGAAGTGAGAATATTATTTCAGTGGCAGACATAATTACTTTGTAGCAGCAGGACTGTGTTTTAATAGATGACTGATATTATCCCTGACATCGTAAATGGTTATGGTAAATGAAAATGTTTTACTTTCTCAGCTTTCCAACATAAAAACATTCTTAGCAATAAATCAGGACATAATTGTGCCTCGTCAACTTGATGTATATGAGTGATGTGTTTGTTCTTGTCTTGTCAGTCCTTATAGGGGTATAACCTTTTCGCATAGACACAAAAGTGAGGCGAGTACATGAATGCAAAAACACAAACGTATTTAAACATGCATTTGTGCCTTTAAACACACACTTGCAAGTATTTCTATTAATGCTATTTAGCTCCTTCTGTACACATACGTATATAAGCATCCATCAAACCTTTTCAGCGACATGGGTCATCTTTTAGATAATGTTTAACACAGTCGTCCCTCGCTATATCGCGGTTCACTTTTCGCAGACTCGCTGTTTCGCAGATTTTTTTGTGTGTAATTTTGCATGCTTTTTTGTACAGCGTACTGTAGAGTATGAACGCGCATTGTGTTCTGCGTCCTAAATTAGCTAAGGGAGAACCGCACGTGTGTTCTGCGTCCTGTTTAAGGGAGTACTGTTCAAAATGCGTGTAAAAAGATGTATAAAACTGTGTGGTTAGGGGTTTTACGGCCTTAAAACATGTATAATAATTGTAAAACTTACTTCGCGGATTTTGTTTATTGCAGGTTATTTTTAGAACGTATCCCCCGCGATAAATGTGGGACCACTGTATCTCAAATCTGAACTTGAGAATTTGAAAACTGTTTTTCCCCGCCAGATATTATATTTGAGAAACAATAATTTCATGGTAATCCATCCATCCATCCATCCATCCATCCATCCATCCATCGGGGGCACTGTGGGGCTGGAGCCTATCCCAGCTGACTTAGGGTCACAGGTAGGGTAGACTCTGGAAAAGTTGCCAGCCCATGACAGAGCCCATAAACAAACAACCATTCGCACTCACATTCACACCTAAGGACAATCTAGAATTGCCAATTAAGCAGTTAAGTGCATGTCTTTAGACTGTGGGAGGAAGAACATGCAAACTGTGAGGCGACACTGCTAACCACTCACGGCAATCCATCTCAGTTGCTGAGATATTTCAGTCTGGACCGAAGCGTGTGGACCAACTGACCAGCTAAAATTGCCATTCCTGGTGCCATGTTGTGAGCAAAAACATTGTCAAAAATCATTTCAAGTAACGTGACTGCACTTGATGAAAAACAAACTTAACCAACGTCATCTGGTGTAGCTATAATAAGTAGCTCTGTCAGTGAAGTGTGTTACTAATATAAGGAAAGGGATGATGATGTACTTGTCCAGCTCCAGTCCCCTGTCCTTTGAATCGATAGAGCACCATTGGAAACACTGCATCACAGTCAACGCTCCCATGGCTTAAAGGAATGCGTCTGATGTGAAAAACATGAAGTCATTTGTCCGCTGTGGAAAAAGAGATGGGAAATTAGGAAATATGCAATGTAATATCAGACAAAGCCATAAAGGCACTTTTGAATGAGTAAACCATTTCCGACGGTCTCATCTAAATGCCATTGTGGCTTCAGCCGCCATTTGTCATTCTTCTGTACTTTGTGACTGTCCCTCTGAATTCATTTCTTGTCACATAATTCTCTCTCCACTTCCTTTGTCCTTTGTTTTCTCTCCTTCGCTTATGATCTCCTCCCCCTCTTGCTCTTTTAATTTAGCTCTTTTCGTACATCTGTCTTTTTTATCTCCCTGTGTCTTTTACCTTCCTCCCTCTTTAGTTCTGTGAAGCGGACATGACCCCTTTGTCCACTCCCATATTATTAAGTGGCTCTTGAAATTACATTAACCTCATGAATAAGACTATAGGCACCTCATCATCTGGGAGCTGAACCCTTAAGTAAGCATTATGACATTTCCTCTGGATGAATCCAAGATCAACATATCTACCGGGCTGGATGATGATCAACGCCATGAGGTCCTACAGTGGCCGACGGCGCTTTAGTTCTGGGTACATCAATCTTCTTATTGGGTGGCCTTTTTCACCAAGAGACTGTCTCATCAAAGAAAGAACATCTAAAATCCCTTCAAATCTCCATGTTTCAAATATAATGGATGAGACGTTGAACCAGAGTCTGCCAAAAGTGCTAAAAAAAGTATTGTTCAACAATATTTTTCAGCTGACACATTTTTCTTCTATGTTGGTTCAGATCATCTCATCCTAGATTTGGTACTCAATCAGTCTTCGTCTCTCATTTAGGTACACACACTGATCTTTGACCCCTGTCTGCTGCCCTGCTCCGAGGGTTGTGTGTCTGGGTTGTAACCATGAGCCAACAAGTATACTGAGAGTGCAACAGTCATCATCTGAAGTGTCAGGAGGAGGGAATGCATTTTTGAGTGTAGGTGATGGGTGGCAAGCGTTCCTGGGAATACTTGGAAACTACCAAAACTATTTTTAAATCACCATTTTTTGCGCTTTTTGTAGGTTTTCTATTACAAATAGATATTTGTGAGTAGTGTGTGTGTGTGGGTATGTGCCTGGTGTTCCTGAACCTCAAGGTCCGATAATCCACTTGTCAACTGACCGTAAACTCGAGAGTGTGTGGTCGCCGTGGCGGCTGCTGCCTCGGCGTGTGTGATGTGTGACATTCCTGCCATACCAGACGATCACGCAGACTGGGAGAGAGAGGGAGAGAGAAGAAAGAGAGAGGTAAATAGGAGAAAAAAATAAGTGAGGGAGAGATCAGCCAGATCACTAAATTAAAAGTCACCTCGCCGTGAGCCAATGTTGTAAAAGCTAACAGTGTTAAAATATACAAATGTGAAATGGAAACACGTGATGTATGGGTGATGACATCAAAGAGTCAGAGAGAGAGAGAGAGAGAGAGAGAGAGAGAGAGAGAGAGAGAGAGAGAGAGAGAGAGAGAGAGAGAGCGATCCAAAGAGGTGAGAGGAAACAAATGAGTTGCAGATGGAAACTATGCCAAACTAAACTGAGAAACTTGGAAAACAGGTAATATGGAAGGCTGTAAAAAAAGGCTGAGAGACTAAAACACTACAAGTCGTGACCGGGACAGACACGATTAAATCTCCGATCTGTTCCCCTGCTGTACACTCAAGTCATCATTGGCATGAGGAGCGTGCCCTCAAATAGACGAAACACGGAAATCCCCCACCCCAGTATTTGTAATGACCTGACATGTCATCAGATCCCCTGAAAGCTAAACACCCTCCAAACACACACTTGTGTGTAGCTTTGCTTCATGTTGGTGTACGAGTTCACCAGAAATAGTGAACAAAACAGCTGTGTGCAACTCAGGAGCCAATGTTTTTGATCGTTCTTTATCGCCCATGTGCCAAACATAGATCTTTCACTGTTCATAAAAGTTCAGAGTAAAATCACAATCTGTCTAAAATGTGATTTAAAATGAGAAAGGATTAGAGATGATAGAAAGTTGTCTTTCTCCACACAGCCCAGACGTTAACACAGGAGCAGATACGAGCAACATTAGCATTTATCTGGAGTTATGTGTTTGGCCGCCTGACAAACACAAGATCAATATTCTGTCTCTTTTCAGCTCTCCTGAAGAGAAACATCTGACTTTTCAGATCGTATGTAGTCCACTGTGTTCACCAGCTAATTGTTAACTTTGTCCGTGGGGTACAAGTAGTTCTATTGTGATTATAAAAATACTGAATATAGCTGCTTTATATGGTCCGCCCTGTAAAAGTGTCAGCTAAGGATTTAGGTAGCATTCCTTAAGGAAGCACCGCGTGTTTCTCCATTTCATGCCACCAATCAATCTGTTGTGTAGCACTTTATCCGGTTACTCTTTAATTTTCAACAAAACTCCTTCACTCCTCTCATTCCCCAAATCCCTCGGTGCTTAGTGTAGCTCGCAGGATATTCATTGTTAAGGCTCTCAACATGGCCAGAGAGAGCACAAGAGCATCTTAAAACAATTATGGGCCTCGGCATCATTAAAAGAAAAACTGCATTCGAATTCGGTCAAATGAGCACAACGCTGTGTTTTAGTGGACGGTGTTGCTTGGCAACCGATTGACAGGGATAATGTAACTGGAGAAAACAGGATCCCAAAACATCCGAGGAAACACATTTGGTCATATCATGGCTGTTTTGTAACTTAAACCAGACATGCAAACACACACACACACACACACACACACACACACACACACACACACACACACTCTCTCAGTGGTCAGATTTATGACATCCTCCAACATAACAGAAACAAATGGTTATGCATAGTTGTGTGAATGGGAAGATGAATGGTGAAGCAATAAAACAAGCCATAGGGAAGGCACAGCTGACACTGTATGTCTTACCCAGCCCTGCTACGTGCTCGCTGCCATGTTACATGAATATGACGGTGTTTTTCTGTTGTACCACTATCACTCTGCATGGGCCTGTAATGTTTATGGTTTGATTTTACCGGCTCATTTCTTCCCCACGAAAAGTTTACCGCGTTACCAAATGACCCACGGTGCAAAGTGAAACCATAGTTTGCCGGGTTGGAGTCTTCAGCAGTATCGTCCTCATCCTCCGTGCTCTCTGTAACAAACATCTTTTTATTGATTTAAAGTGCTCTCAGGTATCCTGCTCACTTTTACTGCTCCGTCTTATAAAAACCACATCCTCCCCTCATCGGACGGATAACTACCTCTTAAATCAAAGCAATAAAAAGTTCACTGTCTTGTTTCTTACATTTTCCGCCTTAATCTTTCTTTCTAACACATCAGTTTTTTTCACTCCTTCCTCGCACGTTGAAAAATGTCGAAAAATACCAAAGGTTTTCACCAAAGTTGTTGGAATTCATCTTGAGGGGGACAAGCATAGTGAATCTTTGACCTGATAATGGTGCTAAATGAAATATTAGGAGAATGTTCTAAACTTTCTAACAATGCATTGTCTTGTTTCTTACATTTTTCTTTCTAACACAACAGTTTTTTCCTCCTCTCTTGCTCTAAATTGTCTTGTCTTCGTCCACCTCTCTCTGTTATTCGCTCCCTCTCTCTCTTTTTATTCTTTTTTGCACACAAGCTTAAAGTTTTCTGGGCAGAGGTTTAGCTTCACAGCCGACTGAAAGGAAGAATTACTGCCCTCCCAAGTGTTCTGCAATGAGCCTTTCCACACTTACTCAGAAAAGCAGCAGGTGGTCCGGGCCAATCTGAAAAGTATTTTCACAACTCTTTCCTGCAAGTCATGACACAAAAAACACTTACATGCCGTGTACCTTATTCATTTCTGTTATTAAGTCATGTATGTTATGAAGCAAGAGTCCTGTTCTTCAAGCAGATGTCCAGTAGACAACAACAATCAGGACTTACACTTCCCACAAGCATCTGTTTTAACACCAAGCTTAAAAAAAAAAAAAAGGCCTGGTGGACACAAGGCCGAATGTTCACACTGCAAACAACACCATCAGCAAGTTAGCCGAAGTCCATTCACTTGCTCCTGATGAATGAACAGGGCGATGTGTGGATGATTAACAAGCGATGAATAAAGAGATGAATAAACTTCTCATCTCATTAATTTTTTTGGTGTGATTTTGTTCCCAGCACAGACTTAATTTCAGGCTTTAGTTCTCTTCTGAAGCTTTACATAATAACATCTCTCTTACAGTGTCCTCCTAATACAATTTTAAAACTTTTCAGTGAAGGAGAAAATGGAAAAGAAATAAGGTGTGGAGGACAGCAAACATTTCAGGTGAAGGATTTGTAGTTGAAACTCAAAACCTTCAATATCTCAAAGTCCATATCCTGTACTGTATATACAGTGTAAAGTTAAAGGTTTAGCCTTTGCGGACCTCCTCGGGCATTTCTGAGTCAGTGTGATTGATTTACTGTCTACTGTGGTGAGGAAATGTCCTGCAAGAGAGATGCTATCTGCCTTACCTGCAGACTTAAAGCCCATCCCACTCCATTAGTCCATTATCTCTCAGTCTCACTCTCTTTCTTTCTCCCAGTTTCTGTCGACGTCAATCAGCATTTTTATGTGATAGATAATTTGTTTGACTCCGTGTCTGACTCTGTCTTCCTCCTTCCCAAGTATCAAATCAGACATTTCACACTCAGGCAATTATTCAGACGGCTGCAGGGTCAGACTGGTCCTTCTGCCCACGGGCTACATTTCACCTCCTGGCAATGAGTGATGAATTCTCGAACATAATCGCAATCCTGCACGGGGGCAATATTTCTCACTTAGCTCCACTTCTTGGTTGCTTCGAAATTTTTGCATTAGGCATGTCTGACCTTTCAGGAAAATTTGGCAACACCTCTAATTACTCATACAAACTCCTAATAAATCACATTTAGGGAGTTTATTGCTGTCGGTGAAGTCTGCAACTTGTGTTTTCTTACTTGAACTGAACATTTTCTTAGGCATTTGGCATTTTTTATTTTTTTACGTTATGAAATTTTTGTGGCAAACTCACTTTCTTTAGACGTGACAGCACGGTTACACTGACCTGACTGAGGCTTGAGGGTAACTGAGTGTTGCCGGACATCCCCTATCACAAAATCACAGAGATAATGGCTGCATTAACAGCATCTCTGAGACAGAGTGAGAAGACATAGTGCTGCATCTATCAGGAATGCGGCACCAACCCAGATAAGGAGACGGCCTGGACAAGCTACAAAGAGAGCTAAAGGCTAAGCACCAATCATATCTGTGTCTTTTCGGCCCCTTTCTTTCCCACACCGCACTCTTCATTTCTCTGTCCCATTTTTCACATCCTACGCTTCTGCTTCGGTCTCCTTTTCACCTCCCCTCTCCTCCACTTTTACCCATATTTGCCTCCTTCACGTGTCTTGTGTCCTTCTCCCACTCAGTTCGGCTTCAAAGAGCCAGGAAATGTCCTGTGACACCCCGATTCCCAGTGTAAATCCAACTCCAATCCAAGGAGCAGGCCTTACATGTGGGTTTGAGTTATATCTCTATGTCTGCCCACACACTGCTGGCTGACCCCACCATGACCAGATTGTAATGCAAAGGTAGAGCAAATAATGGCTTGCACGCCCACTCACACTGATAAACACACATTAACACTTATAATAATGATGTGTTAGATTACTTGTGATTAGCTCAGAGCATGGTGGCACATCTACTTCCCTCTTCCTCTCACCTTTGGCTCTTCTCTTCCTTTAACAGGGTTCCCACACCTTTTTCATGAACAAATTCAAGCACTTTTCAAGCACCTTCAAGCACCAGTTTTTCCATTTTTCCAGCACCTTTAAATAGGTAGCCTACTAGTTGTGTTTGCCAAGATGGTCATGGGAAGCGCAGCGGTGCCACTGTATGGCATAATAATATGGGTCTAATTAGCATTATTTCATATGGTGGTAGATTGACTGTTTTGATTTTTAACTAATTGTGAATTGGCTTGTATTCTCAGCTTGTGAGCGGTGTATTGTGTAACTACCATAGCGCAATAAC
This sequence comes from Collichthys lucidus, assembly GCA_004119915.2. Lineage (NCBI taxonomy): Eukaryota > Metazoa > Chordata > Actinopteri > Sciaenidae > Collichthys > Collichthys lucidus. The sequence goes on along the minus strand of CM014099.1, from coordinate 11,084,567 downwards.
AGTGACCAACAGGTGTGGATAGTAGTCTACTGTTATTTCTCAGCAGAACACCAAGCGAGTATGATAACTGAGTTCTGCATGTAAAGGCATCGGATCAAGCGCGTAGCCGCTTAGGAAACATTTTTGTTTTCTCTTGGTTTATTGAGATAGACGTCACACAAATTTCAAGCATTTTCAAGCACTTTACAAAAAATTCAAGCATTTTCACAACCTTGAAAACACTGAATTGAAATTCAAGCATTTTCAAGGAATTCAAGCACCCGTGGGAAATCTGCTTTAATTATCTGTCTCCTATCCTGAAACCTCCACCACGTGTAACTGTGAGGTTAGTGCTTGACTCGATCGCCTGATTGGTCGGTCTCGGACTAATTGTGTGTGCCTACACGGGAGAAGCACATGAACTTGTGTGTCTGTGCCCACAGCTGGAGTCTGCACGCTGTGTTGGGGGGAAAACATTAGTAAATCCCAGCTAAGCAGACCACATCCTCTTCACCCTAAAGCCCTCCAGGTAATGAGACAGGAGGGGGTGTTACCTCTTAAAGGGGCAACAGGAGATGACATGGGCAGGCGAAACTCATTGCCAAACATAATTTCCTACTATTCAAAGTCAGTTTTAAGCGGTACAGGAGGTATTATTTTCCAATTTATTGTGTTGTATTAACTTGTGGCTGTCTTCCAGTTAATTAACCTGTGTATTAACCTGTGGAAAGTTTTTTAAAAGTTTGCTTCATGAGAATCCCTCAAGCTGGGAAGCATGTAATGAGAAACAGAGTCATGTCAATTATTTCAAATGGTCATCAGATTGAGTTTTGGCTTCAGTTGCGCATCATCACCTCCGTATTCGCATGTGTTCAGTAACAGAAACAAGATGCTTAATTAGCATAATTTGAATTGACTTCGCGTTTCAAGCGTACAAACAGACAATCAAGACGATGCCACCAGTGAGAACATCAGTTTACATTTGAATGATTGGGAATCAACTGACTAATGTGCCTGCAAGCACAAGACTAGGAAGTTTAAACTGAGCGATCACGGTTAAATGGCAGCCCAGGGGAAATACAAAAAAGATCATTTGTAATAAGCCCTTTCTGCTTCAGTATCCTTTCTCCTGATGGTCCACAATTGCCCAGAATTACATTGTAACTCATTTCGCTCTCACTGATAACCAAGTCCAAGAACTGTTACCCCCATTAGTCACTTATAGACACATGTGGAAAATACCAAACGTTTCACCAAAGTTGTTAGAATTCATCTTGAGCAAGGACAAGCATATTAAATCTTCGACCTGCTTATGGTGCTAAATGAAATATTAGGAGAATGTTCTAAACTTTATAGTTGAGAAGACATTTTACCAAAAACAAAATATGTCATCTTCATGGTGCCTTTAGCGAGTCAAGGCATCCAAACCAAAGTCAGTAGGATTCATCATCTTGAGCCCCTGAATGTTTGTACAAGCTTCATGGGAACCCGTCCATATATGCTGAGGAGTCTGGACTAAATTGACTGAACAAGCAACAGACAATGTCATCCACATTCTCAGCACAATACATCATGCTAACTCATACTGAGACGACATAAGTCTATGCATTGAAAAGTAGGACAAGCGTTCATTGTCCTAAAACGACCAAACTCTGAAATCAATTAAGCATCCATTTTCCAGAATGTGTGTTGCAAACATCAATACATGCGTCATTGAAATATTGTATGGAATAATACGATTTTGTTCCAGGGAGGGGATGTTATGACCACATCCTCTTCTCAGTAAAGGCTTGTGTTTAATCCCCCTTGGTTTGATTTCACTCCTCATTGCTGTTTGTCTTTAGCTTAGTGGTATAACACTGTATCCACATCCTGTCTTTGGAAGCTGCGAGGGAGAATGAAAAAATACGCATGAATATGCCGTGCAGTTTACATGTGTCGGAACAACACTGTGTCCATATTAACATCTTTTGGGTGAGGGCCAGCAAACTGTCGCGTTTAAAGCTTCAAATACGCAACGCCTTTTCTCGTGCCAAGTTTGTCATATGGGGAAAAACAACCACGATGAGCCAGCATCACTTCTGATTAATGTTTATAGCACAGCATGATGCAGGTATCCCATCGTGACTGACATTTTACATAAACACGCCACATATAGCATCATAAAAGTTTTCAAACCAACGACATTTAACTGAATGATGTGCAGCTGTTATCTATTCCGGCAAAGATTTTTCACTTACTGCAGCAAAAACAGGACCATAGGTCTGAATGTCGGAGTGAAATACTTTTTGAGATGAGTATTTTTTTGTGGTGAAAGAGATGCCAACTGAGGACAAGGCAGCGGGGAGGAGAGCAGCTCAGAGGAGAGCTGGCTGTTAGCAGACATAATGGGAACCAGACCTGCTGGTAGAGAGGTAATTAAACTGCACAGCACAATGGCGTCACCACTTGTAAACTCTTCAAGAGAAGTTTTTACCTCCTAACTCTTCCCTCTTTTCCTTTTCCCCGACTCCTGTGTATCTGTGTATACGTACAATTTGGCGACAGGATTGATCTTAATATTGTAAATATTGTAAAAGTGTGGAAAAACAAGCGCAATGCCCACTAAATCCCTAAATAAAGATTAATTTTCAAACTTTTAAACTAAGCTCTTTGACTAAACACAGTGAACCCCCTGAAGAATTTCATATTTCAGTATAAACAATCAGTGTTTTGCTGAAGAATAGTTAAGATTTTTTCTGCCAACAAAGGACTTTGATTCTTTGGTCTTTGGTGAATGTTGCTGTTTTTCCAATTTACCCGAAGTCAGACAAACTCATGGATGCTGTTTTCTACATATCTGCTTGCAATTTACTTGTGGAAGCAGACTCTTCCAGGTTTAGATTAGCCAAGTTTAGTCCAATTGTTGGATGTCTAGTAAAATTATGCAGCAATTCAAGTGGCAGCCATGCTAAGAGGTGGAGAAACACAGCTTCTGCAGCAGTTTAATACTTGATTTCAAGGCCTAATGTTCAGTTTCTTTAAATGCCTTCGTTTGATGTTTGAGATGATAATATTAAAGCTGCACTAAGCAATATTTTGCTGATAACTAAGGATCAAGAGACTTTGTGTAACAGGAAAAGGATCGCCCCTAGTGCTAAACCCACAGAGGATTATCCCACAACTTTGCAGTTCCACTCAGCTCAGTGGAGAGTTTCGGCATCTTTCAGCACATTGTTTTGGTTTTACTGTCTTCATCAAAAAAAAAAGAAGCTCTACCAGCCTAGCAGGAAACTGCAAACAGACACAGTTTGCAACAGGCTGGTGGACATAATGGAGCTTTAAGCAACTAACATGCTGTATATTTACTTCGGGAGTTGTGAGATACCAAAACTAAGCAGAAGGGTGAGGGACATTTGGACTCCAGATGAAAAACTGTTTGCTAACACATACCATCATCAGCAATAAAAAGTGATATTATGGCAATATTTAATGCAGCTGCAATATATTTGTGTTGTCAATAGTTTGTGTTTGTGTGTTAAGAGGAAAAGTCAAATTTTCACATGTCTGCAGTGGCAGCTACTGGATCCCGTCAATCCAATGTGTAATTTCTTTATTAACATTGAAATTATTGACTTTATAGATTTGTAAGCTTGGGTACATCTACATCTTTGAAGACGTGCCAAGGTGTATCTTGCCACCTCTCTGTGGAAGTGGTACTTACTTCCAACAATTTGGATTGGATATCCAACACATCTTCAAATTTCATGCAGGGAAATAAAACATCATCCGGTTTGCTTTATTTCCAACCAAACCAAACTGTCCCAAATTGTTTTTCTAAACGATAAACATGTCACTTTGGGTTAAAGCTTATCACTTGCACTTTTCTCCCACTCATTCCCCTGGTACAGTCGAAGCGAGAATACACCCTGAGGACGGTGTCAGGGTTCAGGGGGCATCAGAGGGGTGCAGGTCACGACCCGCCATGTCACGCTCTAATTGTGATTGTCATGTTGATGGAGAGGAAAGAGAAAATTAGTAAGCTAACATAAATTTTAATGATAGGTACTGGGGCGTGGAAATGTGTGTGAGTGTTTGTGTGTGGGAGTGTAAGTGTATGTTATGTATATATAGCTTGTGTGTGTGTGTGTGTGTGTGTGTGTGTGTGTGTGTGTGTGTCTGTGTGTGTGTGTGTGTGTGTGTGTGTGTTTGCATGAGTGACAGAGAGAGTTTTTATGTGTAGGGGAGGAGGAGAGTGAGTTATTTTGTCCCGGGGCAAACGGAAACCATTGTTTAAGCCACAGCTCTTGTCTCATAAGTGTTTGCTGTTGTGGGAATGCTGTGGTTTTGGAGTCACAGAACAAGAACTTAGTGTTACACTAACAGTAAGAGAAACAAAGTGAGGAGGAGAGGGAGAGCAGATGGAGGGAAGGAAAAGAGCAAAAGAGGAATCTGCAAAGACAAGAGACAATATGAGACACAAAGACAAAGAGCCAGAAAGAATTTGCATGCGATCCAGAGTCGGAAACAAAATAAACTAAATGAGAGAGAAAGAGACAATGAGAGACAGATACAGAAAGAGGAAAAGGGGACTGGATCCAGAAAAATAAAAGAAGACAGAGTAGAGCAAATGCAAAAAGTCACAAAGGAAAATGAGGAGAGGACAAGAGCGAGGTGATTCCTCCCATGCCTGTCATTTTTTTTTGTCTGTGATCTTTCTCAACCTCGGGCCGTGCATATCCCCAGGCCAGCCCGCTGTTGGAATTTACAGTCCGGTGGGCCTGCCTGCTAATAAAACACATGTGGACTTGTAGAGGAATGGGGAGGAACAGGGTCCTGAGAACAGCCTCTCTCTGTATCCGAGCACTTACAGCACGCACGCACGCACACACACACACACACACACACACACACACACACACACACACACACACACGCACACACACACACACACACGCACAGAAACAACCACATTCACATGTACTTACAGTAAATCTGCTGATGCAGACTCAAACACATGCTTGTAAACATGCTCACTGCACATTAGTGAGTCTGATTTCATAATACCTTTTTTATTGCTATTGTTTCCAGTACAGAATATATATGGATATTTTGACATCTGCAAATATACAGTATATTTAATAGTCTGCTATCACTACACAAAAAAAACACAAGGGAAATAATATCTTCCAAGTCCATTTCCTTCACTTTTGCACCATTTCTTCAGATATTTCTTTTTTGTGGGCTTACAAAACAACATTTGTCTTTGTTATATGTGATAATGAAAAGAATTCCACATGCTACGTCAGAAAAAATAAGACAAAACACCTGTCAGCAGCTCTGTGAGGCTGTATTTAGACACGGCGATGTACGGTATTTGAGCCAACGTACTCACAGTGACAAGGCCAACACACTGATGTTTTGCAGGTATACCGCTCACCATGTTTATGCATTGAATGAATGGTAAATGGATTTGTATTTATACAGCGCTTTTATGGTCTACCAAGCACTTTTTTAAAACACTTCACCCATTCACACACCGATGGCACGGGCTGCCACGCAAGGTGCCAACTGCTCATCTGGAGCGATACAATGCTTCCTCTCCAAAATGCTATCATATCCAAAGAATGCTGAGATAATATTCACAACACAGGGGTTTTGGGTTCGGTAGCTAGTCCGAGGACACTTTGATTGGATTTAAAACTGGACAGCAACCCTCTAATTAGCTGCTCCGCCTGTGCCACATCCACCCAGACTAAATAAGTCAGGGGTTCATCAAAGTCGCTAAGATTCATCCTTTGGGGACCATGAATGCCTGAACAAAATGGCACGGTAATCCATCTAATACTTCTTTATAGATCGAATTTTCAGTCAGGACCACAGAGGTGGACTGACAGACCAACATTACCAGCTCTAAGCTGATAGGGTGGCTAAGAAACACAAAGCAAAGTTCTAAAACAAAAAGGCAAAAATCGGTTTTGCTAATTGATAAATTAGATTCTTGTGTTTAAACAATATTTAACTAATTACAGAAACCATATCTGGTTAACTCCGTAATGAATGCAGCCCCTCAAATGATCCCCTTGCCTACCATTGATAACCATTTCTAAACTCACAAAAGCTGTCCTGGGATCAGTTAAAACCATATATTACAAATTTGTAAAGTGGATCATTGGGGGGATTAAGATACAAATGTTCCACATGTGTCATTGATTTCTACTTGGCAGAACATGAAAAGTGGCCAGAGCGAAGTGGCCTCAAGTGCAGCTGAAATCAGTCCTGTATGTCTTTCCTGCACCCTAGTACCAAATGACTAACATGACGAACACATGCAGCTCTTCACCAAACAGCACACTGTCTACCTCTCTGCTAATTGTAAACGTTTCCGCTCTCGCCCCATTATTTCTCTTTCTCTGTGATTCATCCTCCAGCTGTTCGCAAAATATTTCCTCGCTGGGCAAATACGCTCAAGGATTATCCCCCGCGTAGAAAAGCTTGCAATTAAATGTTTTATATACTTGTGTCCAGAGGAGTGTGTGTCGGACTTTCTGAGGAAAACAGAATGTGTGCATGCATGTGTCATGTGTGCATTATGGGCTATGGCTTCAAACTGGGGCCCTTCTGTGTTTTGTGAGACTCCAGAGGGTCGAGTAGAGAGACACAGAGATAGAGAGCCCTGTCACCAAAAACTCTCAGACTCAACCTCTCTCCTCGTTAATCTCCGGCCCTTAGAGAGTCTGCAGAGATGCATGTCTGTGTTGAAGAAATATGCTCATGTCAGCCTGTTGGTCGACATACTTGTTAAGTAACAAGATCAGAGGCACTAAGGTCCGTACTGTGTGTTCAATACAGAGAGTTCACATAGGCTGGATGAGAATAATATCTGAAAGGTCGACTTTGAAAGTTTTAGTAATAAACCTGAATCTTCGAGCCACTTGAAGGCAGGGCGATCGTGTCAGTTAACAATTGCTTCTTTACACAACTAGTATTCAACATTAGCATTCATTTAGAGTTGTCTTTGTGTCCACCTGATGATTAAAAGTTTAATATTCACTCTAATGGCTTTGTTTTTTTAATCCAACCCCAGCCATGGGTCATTTTGGGCCTTATGTTTAAGATTTTAATTTGTTAAATGTTGCACTACATTCACCAGCTGGTTGCTGACTCTGTGTTGCTGCTATGGTGTCGGTAAAGGTAGCATTCACTTGTTTTTTGGAGCTTCATTTCAATAGTTAAACATGGGGTTGATGAGAGTGAACCAAAACTGTAAAACTGGGGACGTAAAACCAAAGCACTGAGCTTCGAAACAAACTAAAATAGCTACATAAAGCTGTGGAACTGGAGAAATGGGTGATGATTTTTGGGTTCATCACTGGGAGCTACCCTTTTTTTTAACATGACACATAGTTATTTGATCCATTGTTAATATATTGATGGTAGCAGCTTCAAGGTAATGTTGGTTGCTTAAGATCAGGGACAGACTGGCAATCTGGCAGGTTGTGGGCTGCTGTGGTCCAAAATGCCAGGGCCGATTTTTTTGTCCCAGTGCGTTAGTGTTAGCGAATGTTAGCCAGGAGTATTGGAGGAGGAGGAGTTACAAAGCTTAGCAGAAATATATATTTTTACCTTTAAACATAAAAAAGACCTCAATGTAAATAATATTTTAGTAATATGTCTTATATAAAACTAGTAACAGTTTGTACTGTTAGCTTATTGTACATTCACAGCACATGCAATGCTTTTTTTAAAATCATGACTTTATTTATTTTATCTGAAAGTTTACTTGGTCACTTGTGATCAGTTTGAGTCATCGGCTTTTAAAACTTGTCAAAATTCCGACGGAGGCTTTGGGACTTACAGTCGTTTGTTTTAACACTGAGAGAGATGCTATCACGGGTTACATAATTAGGAGGATGTAAACAAAGAGACGGCGCAGACGGGGCCTTGGAAAACTTCGCCATTGTTTCTCAAGCTGTCCCGCATCATCTGGACATACAGACCGGGGAGGGTGGGGGGTTGGGGGTACGACAAGAGGTCAAATTAAGGCTATGGCTCGGCCTGTATATTATTAGGATGAAGGCAGATAATGATGGCAGGATGGGGGAGGGAGTGTGCAGTGATTAGATAGACTGGCTTAATATATGTCCTGTACAAAACAAAGTAAGTAAGACTCATAATCAACATTTTAGATAAAAGTATCTGCAAAATGTCAAAAAATATAGCATGAGGGGTGCAGAGGAAAAACTGGTCCATCCATTATGGTCAGACCCAGCATCACATACATAGGGTAAGTGGGTGGGGGGATGAGAAGTGTACAGTACTGGGTTGAGTAATTGTACAGTATATGTACTGTCAGTGAAAGGAGGGGTTAGAACGGTTATTTTCCTGTTGTTTGTGCATTTCCTTTGTATAATCTGTGATAATGATGAGGACGAGGCTGCAGTATATAGAACACAAAGCAGGATTATAATATTCATTCATCTCCAACTCTGGAAATGAATTAACTGAGTGTTTGTGGAAAATATGTAGACTTAAGGGTTTATCAATGCTCTAGGCATATTTTGGCAATTTAAAAACATCCCAGATCTGGTGACAGTGTGTCTAAAGACAGGTTGTAGATTTTTGTCCAGGGTGGACGTCTCATTATGAGATGAAACTATTTTATGGGGCCCAGATGACACAGGTCTGTGGAGGGGCTTTTGACCAACTAGTGCTTCAGTCGTGTCTGACAGCAAATCTCCAGGGACTGATGGGGAATCTTCTCTTTGCATGTAAAAAGGAAATGCATATTAATGTAAGGAAACTTCTCCCCTTGTGTATGTTATATGAAATGTGTCCTTTGTTTTGTCAGCATGTCCCTTTAAACATACAGTTCTCACCGTTCACACGAAGAACAAACCAGTTTGCCAGTATTGGGGTTTTTGTTTCTCTCCAACCACAGCCACATCAAACAAGTCTTTGAACCCTATAATGGCATTTCATTTTCTTTACATCTTTTTTTTTCCATTTAATGGTTTTAAAATTATGTTTTCCTAAATTGATTCTATTATAGTCTGTGAGTTTCACCTACAGCTAAATAGGAACAGTGTGTTAGACCTGAAAGTGTAATCATTTGGGTTCATGTGAGAGTAGATAAGGGTGTAAATGCTGCTTTGGAAGTTTTTGCATGCTGACATGAACAAAATACAGACAGGAAAGTTGTTATTCATCATTTTTGGGGAATGGGAATAATTTAAAACATTAAATAAGGAAATCTGGCACAAATGATTGAACCCTTTTTCTAAAAAATAATTGATTTTGACACAGCCCCATAGTTACAGTTTGGTTCTGCTTTGCATTCGTGCAGGTAGCATGACTTTCCAAATTATCCTGAAGACAAAGATCACGATTAACTTTTTTTTATGCAAAGCTGCTCTCTGCGTTTTTGCATGCCCGTATCTTTGTGCGTTTCTTTCAGAGCTGTGTGAACATCGAGGCTAGAGCGTGAGCTGGGTTTGTGTCAATGTCGTTTTTTTCCACAAACCTATAATTGCTTTTTGCATCTCTGATCCGTGCCGCGGGCCTGTTCCTCCAGTGTCACACTGCCACAGTGTCAATAGCATACCAACCCACACTATAACATACATAATTGATCAGTCCCCATGGTGACGTGGAATCTGAGGAGTCATCACCCTGGTGATCTTTATTGGATACGCAGGTATCTGATCTGATGAGGTCAGAATTGTGTAATTCTTACTTGCCTGTGTCATTTAATGTTTCTCTGAATGATAAACCCGATTCAACTTTTTAATTTCGGTGTTTTCGTTTTGGTGTAAGTTGCATTTGTCATTTCCAAAAAAATTAGATGCAGTTTGTTTGTTTTCTTCATATTTGGGGAATTACTAAAGCAGGACATAGTAATGAGATGAGTAATCAGTGAAGCCGAGGCTGCTGAACCCGTCACAAGTGATTTGTATAAAGGCCACCGTGGTCAGACGAGTGCATTACCCTAATGCAGGATGTCTATTCAAAGAAAAGAGGTCATGCTCAGGAAAAGAAAATGTTTCTGAATTTTTCATTTCATTATGAATACATTGCTGCCGGGCCCCGGGGCCGATCTATTTATGTCTTTTGAAACAATGGTTTTAGTTAAAACAGCGAGCATTATAAATCACTGAGAGTGGAAAGCATCCTCTGTATGGAAAAAAACTCTTTCCATTACATGAATTAATCATAACGCCAGGTGTGTTTTATTATATCTGCTATGCATTATTATAATTCAGCTGTAAGCTGAAAATGCCCTGAAGACAGCGTGGTGAAACTGCGCCACGGGTCTGTCAAAATAGACTATCATTGGTGCACATGTGTTTCAACATCTGATAGGCCGAGGGAAGCTGCAGTTTGACAGTTACAAGATGAGACTGTCGGGGCTTGCGCTCGAGGACGAATGAAGTCACCTAAAGTTCAGACACGGCTGTCTGTCTGCCTGGCAGATGATCGATGCGAAGTGTCGTTCTGCATAATGTGAAGATCTCAGAGGATTCAGCCAGAAAGGGCAACGCTGAAAGTGAACAACAAGGTTTAAAGTTCCGGCTCAGTGTGTCCCACTGGGTAGAGCATGGCACTGAAATTGTGTGGGTGTGTGTGTGTGTTGGCATTTAACTGTCGGTAAGGTCATCAGAATTAAAATGATTGGAGGAAAACTCTGTGGAATACAAAGCAGGGGTAGTCTTTTGGAAGACTTGTCTGTCTTTATAATATTCAGCTTTAATATGTAGCTTTGATTTGGTGGTGAACAGATCAGAAACTAGTGAGCGATGAACTTTAGATAAAGACATATTGTTTTGAAATGTATGCATAATATAGCTCATGATCTGCCCCCCAGTGTCTGCTGTCTAGACAAACGGTTAGTCCACGGAAGAAAAAAAAAATGTCAACACACTCAGTCTGATTCCAGAAATAGTTGAAGCGGCTGAGCTGAGAATGAAAACACAGCGGCATGGTATTCATATTTTGCCAGTCTGAGATGTGATTATGTATGTGGACATTGGAACAGCAGCAACCGGGCACAGCAAGACTGTAATAACTGGATGTGGTGAAGGAAATTATATTAGCGAAGCGAGGGTTTCGAACACAAACACACGGATCTCAGTTTGGCCTCTAATCACATGTACCCAATAAGAATTATTTATACAGGGGCAGGGTGTCACGTCAAGCTGACTTGTCGTTACTGAGCGGCTCATTATTGATTGGCCTTATATAGCTCTCATGGTGATGATCTGATCCCGATAAACATGTGACTGGATGGATTCGCCTGGTGTTGACACACATCGCTGCCCATGTGAAAGGTCTCAGTAGCACATTCTACATGGTGGATAATCTGACATGTGAAGGCTCTGCGTGCAAGTCGAACCCTTAACGGAAGCAGATAAAGACGCATTTACACAGACTAAAACAACAGAATAGGTTGTGAGATATCATCTTCCAAAATGACCATGAATAGTAAAGGAAATATTGTACCCAACATGACTACCAGTGTCAACTTTCTTAATCTCTAACACTGATTTATTGGGACGGCTTCCAAACAGTTTATTTTGACAGATAAAATATAGCTTTGACATTTTTTACACTTCTTGTCTCTATATTTCCCAAACAATCATGTCACGTGTTCAATGGTGGAAGATCCTCAGCCCCCCTGTTTGATTTAAGTCCACCAGGCATGAGGTCGCTGGCAAGGTGTCCCTTGTTTTTTTGATTTACACTCAAGGTAGCAACCCTAACCCTAAATTTACCAGGCGTCTCATTCAGAAACTGCTCATATAATTCCCGCTGTTACCAAATAAATACATGTCAATCAAAGGGACCGCATTTGACATGCACATGACTGATTTTGTTTGGATAGGAGTCATAACAGTTCATGTCTGTGTCTTCGTGACCTCCAAATAATCACTCGGTTTAAATTCAAACCACATAATGAACCTGCCTCATGCTTAAACTTGAACGCACAGATTACAGAGGGCTGCCTAATCCTGTGGCTCTGCAGAATTTAGAGCGTCGCTTGTTAATGTTCAGCAGCTTTTTGTATTAATGAGCCTACTGTACTACACTTTTACTACTTTCTCACAGAGTGAGACCACATCACTTACAGCGACTCTCTTAATGTGGTTGAAGTTGGCCAGCGTGGTCCCCCGGGCTGTGGAGTGTCTGTCGTCTGTTGCTGTCCGTACTACCTTGTAATTAGCCTGTTTATTTTAAAAATGCTTTCTAAATAAATTGCTTGATGTGATGTGCAGTCGGTGTGCACGTAGCTTCATGCATTGCAGCTGACTTCTGAAGAGCTTTGAGTGTAAAACGGCCCTGTTGGAGCCCGGCCTCTTGTATTTACATTAAGCCTTGAGTTGCAGGGGGCCACGCCACTGGTACGTCTTTAATGAACGCCACAGCAGGCAGTTACACACACACACACAGATAACCCCACACATGTATGCACACAAAAGACAGCACACACAAAGAGAAAACACATGCATGTATGTGCGCGCACACACACTCATGGTCACTCAAGCAAACGAGGTTAATCGAGCTAGCATGATTTAGCCTCCTTTCAGCTGCTGTGATTGTTCTGAGTGCCGTCTTGTTCACAGTCTGCGACGCTGCTGGGTCGCTCGATTTCATCTCTACCACTTTGCTTAGTTACACTTTTTAGACAGAAGAGGACCAAAGCAGGCTTCTTGTTTCTAGCCAGCGGCCTGGCCCAGTCAGCTGAATTTAAAACATTGCCTCTATTAGTTGAAATGTTTCAAGTTGATTTGTTTTAAACTAAGAACCCTAAGGACTCTCTTATGCAAAATTCTGTACTTTTTGCAACCTAAGCCTGAAGCGATCATTTTAAGACTATTATGTCATCCCAACTTCGTCTCTGATTCTATTTAGCTGCGTAGCTCATGTACTAATTTATGCTTTATTTTTGTTTTTTGTATGTGTTTAGGATCAGGACTGAGCGTGTGTTTGGCTCATCTCATAAAAAACAAATTTGGATGCGGTCACCGGAGTATAAATCTTCACAAATCTAACCGAGCAGAACAGAGTTACTAAGTAGAGCCAGTGCTCTGATATAATGGACAGAAAGCGGGAAATGCAAACACGGTTGATTCAAGTCATGAATTGGACTTTGTTTTTTGGTTTTATGTAACTGGTAACCTCACAAATCAATAAAAGCAATGCCATTGGCCGAGGAAGTAACAATGGGTTATTTCGACTATAGGTAGTGAGATGCTAATCCAGCGAGAGCAGACAAACATGCTCTTAATCCATTCCTTGGGAGACTGAAAAAATACATAGAAACCACTCTCCATCAGTCTTAATATGAAACTTCAACCAACAGAGGAAGCCAAAGCTTGACAGGCCAGCCATGCCTGGTCAGGAAGAGTTTAGCAAAGGTCAATTAGTGGCCTTAGATGGACATCATTGTTTAACAGACTGACGATGGGACGTTCGTGTGATTATAATGAAAAATAATTACAGTATTCCAGTTCTGCCACACTCTAATCTGAGCACCAACTGACAGGCAAAAATAGGAGCATTGTACTGCTTTTAAATTTAAATTGTGGGTCCTCTCAACCATAACCAAGTTATACCAGCTAAGAGTACTTAGCCTGGTAATGTAGAGTTAGGACAGGCAAAAGGATACAGGCTGTACCTTATGTTCTTCTCAATGGTCATTTTCATCTTTCCTTTCCATAACCAACCCCCCTGTGGGCCCATAGAGAGTGGCTGTGCTGTTATATACCGTAGACCATGTGCCTGTGCAAACGTTGCGTTTCATTGTGAGTCAATGTGGTGTGAATAACAAGCATGGACTTTCTGCGGGACACGGTTGGGCATTAGGACATGATCTGCAGTAAACAGAGGATTAGAGGGTGTAAGGGACAAACTGTGCATTGAGTTTATACACACTTAAAGATCACAGAGTACAGTGGAGAGGTCAAAGAAGGAAGCATTATCTTGGATCGGCCACAGATGATTCTTTTGTACGTGGTGTCAGCGTAAGGGAATGCCATTTTATGTAGTAGTGCCTTTTCTAATTCATTTGAAATGGATGGTGTTCACAAATTGCGTTATTTAGAGCGAGGCAGCTTACTCAGAACTCGCATTTAAATCCATCCAGGCTGGGCTGGAGGTTCTGAAGCCGTCTAAATCAGCATATGTTTTCGTGTTTTCTTCCACCTCTGCCTAAGTCAACAGTAATCGGGCCAGTAAGTCAATGAATAGTGTCTTTATTCCACATGGATGGCTGCAGCCAGGATCGACTCGAAAATATCTCCTAGGTGGTCTCAGTTCGAATGCAGCCTGGAGCAGAAGTGAATTACAGACCGAAACCTTGTCTTTTTATTCAAAATGACAAGATTAGCTATATGCATAAAACAGGAAACATGTTTCAGGTTGCCTTGAAAACTGGATTTGGATGGAGCCCAGTAACAACATTAGAAGATCGTGATGTGATTACCAGACTGTCGGTCGGCACATAAACGTGACTTTAAAAGCCGCAGAGTTACGATTGTGACGCTTCGTGGTGGCAATCAGTTTAGCCGAGGTGTCAGAGTTGTAGAGAGCACAAAGACGGACATAATCACACATGATGTATGGTCTCGTGTTAGACTGGGAGCTGGTTGGCAGGAAATGCACATCCATCAAACCAACAGAGAATCTATTTAGTTTCAGACTAAACACTTAAAATTGTGCGTAATTTGATTGACTTTTGTGAAAGGACGCTTCCAAACCAAATTTGCACATGATGCCTACTAAGTGGCCTTGTTTTGTGTTTCTGCATTTTGGCAGTTGAAGGTCGTTCACAATTAATTAGTTGTTTTTTTAACATAATTCCACTGTTAAAGTTGAAGAATCTATGTTGGGCTATTTAGGGTAGGTACAATGCTAACATGCTGGTGTTTAGCTGCCAGCTAGGCGTTAGTCATGTTCTCTATATTAATTTACTGTGCAAGCATTTGCTAATCAGCACAAAATGCATAGCACAACTGAGGCTGATGGGAATGTAATTCATTTTATAGGTATTTGGACAGATTATGTGGTTGCCAAAGTGATTATAGTTCATCTTCTGGGGACCTTGAATATTTAAAACCACATTCAGTGGCAATGAATCCAACAACTGCTGTGAATTTTAAGTATAACACAAAACTGACAAACACATGATAGCGCTAGAAGAAAAGACTTTAGGGGAGCACTGAAGGATGTGGAATTTATCCTCTGGGGACCATGAATGTATGTACAAAATTGCATGCCAGTCCATCCAATAGTTGTTAAGATATTTCAGTGGTGGACAAATCTTATTTGCAATCTTACAACACCTTCTGTGCTCTTAAAATAAACAGCATTACAGCGGCATTGTTTACCAGTATAGATATAAAAGTTTTGGGCGGAAACCTCGAAATCTCCTCGTTTTCTGAGAACCGTTGGCAAGAAAACAGGAAACTGCCACCTCAGTATTTTCTGCAAGTTTCTGTCAGCTCCAAAAACATTTCAGAACCGTTTAAAGTGAAACACACGACCTTGTGAATGTCGTTGTTTTGTTTGTGGTGAACTCAGGTCACTGTGTTGTGTCCTCGGGCTAATAGCGGCGTAAATGAGCCTGGTGAGTTGCAAAGAGGGCAAGAGTCTGGCTGGAGGTTCTCAGAGCTGATTATTCAGCAAACCTGGTCCTACATAATGTAATTTAAGCAATTAATAAATCTGTCGGGATGAATGAGATTAATTTTATTTTTCTTCCCTGGACATTGCAAAGGGTAAAGTTTGGGCTGTCAAGTTCGATGTAGCGTTCAGACTGTTGAGTCAAGCCTGTAGGTCCACGGTGTCGCCACTAATTCCCCAGAGGACGGATGACCTTTGACCCCCTGGTAGCCTAAGGGTTACCATGCGTTGACCTCAGCATTTACAAGGGTGCATTCCCACTAAGAGGGCTGAGGGCATGGAACCCCAAGGCCACATACACACATTCAGAAAAACATATGCACACACACACACAATCATAACCATAAACACATTCAAAATACCCACAGCGCTCCTTTGCTCCGCTGCTGAGTCAGTGAAAACAAACTCCTGTGTTACTTCGTTTTGATAATCAAATTTGACTTTGAAGGTTTTTCTGTGAACATTATTAAATTTCCCCAGAGTCACAAAGTCTGGCACGGCTTTATTAATTAGTGCAATGAGTAGCGAGTGATTTACGGTGGAAGTCTTTGGTGTCAGAGTTTAGAGTGGTGGAAATAGGTATCATTAGTCTGCGAGACGCTCTAAGTAGTGGCCATATACACATAATGAAAGCTTTCATTAGGAATCTGGGAGGATTGGTTGTACAAGGTGAGTAAGTATGTGTGTGTCTGTGTTTGTAGCAGTCCGATACACATGAGAGCATGCATGCATGCTTGTGTCTGTGTACCTTTTTACTGGGCTTTGTTTGACTGGCAACAAGCAACGAGTTTCATCCACACAGGTCTGTTTTTTCCTACGCACGTACACACTTTCGCTTTTTTATTCATCCCTTGACCATGTCGCCCACTCAAGTTTCCGAGCGCTAGAAGTCCTGACCTCATGGCCCATCTCTGCTAGTCAAAGGGAAAGCATTGTATCTTACAGAAGCAGCATTTCTTCATGACCCCATGTGACCAGTATCCGTCTACTCTTGTGTTTCCAATTTAAATTCATTCCCGTATCATTTATTTACCTTGTGTACCAATATTTACATTTTTTCATGTACTCAAACTATAAACCACTGACTCACTCTCCTATCCGGTTTGTTGCATGTGCATACCATACATACAGTACTTTATACACAGCAGGTTGATGATTTTACCATGTTTCTACCAGAAGTCTGGGAAAGAACAATGTGCTACTGTGCACACGGTGGATCGGATGAATGTATTGAGTTCATTTCACAGATCGTTTGCGGTTATCGTTAGCTAAAATGATTTAGGATTGCAGAAAATAATGGATCACTCCAAATCCAAAGAGGTTAACGAAAGATAAAATTCAATCCTTAGCTCATTTCCTAAGGCTCTTAAGGCTCTAGGGATGACAGTGTAAAACTTTTTTTCCCATTTATTCCATTACTTTGACAGACTGAAACAGACTGTATTGCTGAAATATCGCTTTGTGACATTCATACTTTTCCTGTCGTTCCACCATCGGATCAGACTGCTCGTCTTGTCCACTGGTTTGGTTTACGACCAAACACCAACAGAAATAACGACATTCTCGTCAGCCTCAGCTGTGCTCTGTGTTTGGGGCGCTAATTAGCAAATGTTAACATGCTGTCATGACAATGATAACATGTGGAACTGATGTGGCCATACCTGCTGAACACTGGCGTGTTAGCATTCATTGTGAGACGTTGGCACTTAACTCAAAGCACCATTGTGCCTGATTACAGCCTCATTGAGCTGTTAGCATGTGAGTCTAACCTAAACCTGCACAAATATGTGCCAGATGCCACTAATCAACAACTTTAACACTTTGATTTGATTTTTGGAAAAGTTGCACAGTTGCAAAATTAAACCTTAATGAATCAAATGTTACCATTTTGTCTTCAAAGGGTACATCCTGTTCTCTTTTCACAGGTCCACCCGCCTCACGAGTGAAAATCATGTGACCTCTTCTGCAAAAATGTGAATTTATGCAGCACGGTCACAGTGAAATGTTAATATGAGCGAAGCTCTCTGCCCACATGTGCGCTGCTCCGCTTGCCAGAGGATGAAACTGCAGTGATTCTGCACATGCAAGACAATACTCAGCAAACACACTCCCTCTGTCACACGCGCACTCGGTGCCAGTACAGGCTACAGTCCAGCCAATTAACTGCAGACAACACCGGTTCATCATTAACACTGTGTGCCTCTCAGTGTGTGTGGCAGAGGGATCTCTAACCTTATGTAATCTGTGTATATCCTGGAGGCCTGTCATCTGTTGCTAAACTAATCATTAAGTCTGCTGCTGCGCTGAACCATCTCTGGCCTCTGTTTTTTTTTTTTTTTTTCAAGCTGTGATTCAAGCTGTTCTTTTATATAATACTAAATGCCACGTAGAAAGCAAACAGTCACTGTTCCAGCAATTACGATCAATCTCGCCTTGACCCCTTCATTCTTGAGTGTGAAAGTTGTTTTAGTGTAGTATTATGCACTTACTGTTATACACCTCTCAAGGAAATTAACCAAATTTAGACATAATTTGCTTCAGGAATAAAATTAAGAGCTTATCCACGGGGGCATCTTCTGATGGCTCCGGTCCTCTGAGACTCATTGATCTCAGCAGCAGGTTTTATCTCAATTCCTGTCTTCCCTGCTGCTGCGCGCAGATGGTTATATTCCTTCAAACAGCTTAAAAGGTTCCTTAAAAAAAAAAAAAACACCTTTAGAAGAGTGGATGCTTTTTGCTGATAAGAAAATTATATTTTGTGTCAGGTCTTGTCCTTTATCTCCCTGTAAATTTCTTTTATATTTCTCTCTCTCTCTCTCTCTCTTAACACACAATCTCTGTGGGTGTTGGCTGCCATGGTGGCTGAGCGTGTGCGATGCCAAGGCGGCAGCCTGGTGCAGCAGTGACGGTGAGTCATAGCTAGCAAGAACACAGCGAAAAGCGATGGCACCCAGTCATTACAACATACATTACGCTACATGGCACCATAGGGGGTTCCAGGGACTTGGAAGAAACCAGGTGCAGTGCAGATGCAGATCAGTACATTTCACTGATGAGTTTTCCCCTATCCATCACTCTGTTTCAGCTATTTGTATACTTCTCTGTCTTTCTCTCTGTGTGTATTTATTTCTTCGTCATCTGTGCTCGCTTCAAAGCTGCATCATTTCCAACCCACTCAAACACTGTTCCTCGGCCGCCGTCAAACAACACGTTCTCACAGAAAAGTCGGGAACACGATCAAACAAACAAACAACCTCAGCAGAAGACGCCGTCAAGCCTCCCGGTGTTCAGTCCTTGTTTACATACTTGAGGGGATGGCAATGCCGTGCTCGGTTGCAGAAATCTATGGTGGTGTGCCGCATGCATAAACGTGCTTACGTCTGTGTGCCTGCATGCGCACATCAACATGCATTGATCGCGTTTTCATTGAAGGCCCCCATTAGTGATCTTGAGATGTGATTAGATGGAGGAATCTATATCTTTTGCGTCCTCTCCAGTCACTAACCTGTGGGGAGCACAGCTGGTTAGCACAGCACAGCATGGCACTGTGCTGGTGGCTTCATGCCTCATTGGACTCTAATGTAGTGTGATGTGCAGCAACACAGATCAGGTAGATGGAGTGAACTGAGAGCGGGTTTACTGGGTTAAAGTTAAAATAACCTTAGCAGATCTTCAGGTGCTGTAATCATTAATAGATAAATGAACCTCACTTAACTGGACTGACCTCAAACAACAAGTGACAAATAATAATCTATGTGCATTAGCAAGTAGACAGGGACAAATGGTCAAATAGACTCCCCTGTACCATATAGGTCACACGTGCACTCTATACAGCTTCCCATTTGTTGCCGTTATGAGCCAAGTATTCACTCTGTGTTTGAGCCATTCGGACTGTTTTGCTCACTCGCTGTAAATCACTGTAATGAGAGTGTTTGCAGAGCGTCCACAGCACAAGTACAAACAGAGCGAGATTAAATGATTCCACAAGATCGTAGTCATTTTTTAACTTTTTGCGTTCCTTCCGTTTTAGCTGCAAGGTTGTAAACAACATATGGGCTCCCGAGGGTGGCATCTTCACTTTTACAGATGTCTGGAGATGCACTGTGGGTGACAGTGGGTGAATGAAAAACAGCGTTCCTTACAGTTCTCAGGAACTGTTTTGATCTCCACGCACACACACACACCTACCTGGACTCCCCCGAGAGTGTGTTATTCTACACCCATCAGCGGCCCTGGGGAGAGCTCAGGCAGG
The DNA here is from genome assembly GCA_004119915.2 of Collichthys lucidus. Taxonomy (NCBI): domain Eukaryota; kingdom Metazoa; phylum Chordata; class Actinopteri; family Sciaenidae; genus Collichthys; species Collichthys lucidus. The sequence continues at coordinate 11,064,676 of CM014099.1, read as the reverse complement.
TGTAGCGTTACATCACTGACACACTTTACCATTAGACACAGCTCATTAGGGTAAATTGGCGCGTCTCGTCTTGCTAATCACTCTGCTGGGGTGTTATTAGTTAAGTCGGGCTGTGAATGTTATTGAAATTCGTCATGAGGGTGGAGTATCTATAAACACAAACTATAAGAGGATACTTTAGTTTCACAGATACATACAGTATATTTGGTATTGTAATGTGTTATAGTCATGGTTGTGGTTGCCAGGATTTTATTTTGTTTTATTTTTAATTTCAGTATATTTCTTTCTAATATTATAGTAAAAGGTTATTAGTACTATTAGTTTCACATTTAAGGTAAGCATGTTATTCCATATTTTAAAATGTCTGTAGCTTTTATTTTGAAAAACCATGACAGTAAAAGGCCATAAAATGTGTCATTAAATATTACGGTGTTTTACTGTAATTAATAATAAATAGTATCTAATATAAAACTAGTTTATTCTGTATTACAGTATATTTCCATATAAATAAAGGTCTTGAAATATTTATTAGCGTATTTTAAAGTGTTCCACTGTCATAATTTGAAAATCCACAAACATTATATACAGCGCAGTATAGAGACAAGCATCCATTCACACTCATATCTACACCCATGGGCAATGTAGAGTCTGCATGTCTTTGGACTGTGGTAGGAAGCCAGACAAACTCCACACAGAAAGGCCCCAGGAACCTTCTTGTGGTGAGGCGACAGTGCTAACCACTGCTCCACCGTGCCACCATGTGTTGTAACCACTGGTAGAAACAGCCAATAAACATCAATTTATGATACATTTACTCTATTACCGTACATAAGTACACTTTGAGGTACTTCCGGAAGTATTTTTATTTTATGCTACTTTTTAATGCTACTAAATTTTAGAGGGGGATAGGGTGTACTACATAAAATCCATCTGACAGCTGTTACTGCACAGCAAATGGATAGTTTACATAAAAAACATATCATCGACTACAAAAATATGCTAAAGTAAGATATGTATATGTGTCTGTGTGTATAGACTACTGTCTGTTATATATTTTGTCCCATCCTCACACCCTCTGCCAAGTGTTCCAGTGTTTACTTGTTTTAATTCATTATTTGTTGACCTGTCTCTCCAACGGACTCCACACTAAAACAAATCCTTGTCCATTTATTGCACTTGGCAAATAAAGCGATTCAGAGTCTGATTATGAGTGTATGTGTCCGGACTTGGCCCGGGGCTCCCTTTCAATACTTCCGAGAGATGGATGAGAGACGAAGCGACGGAGTAGGGGGAGAAAGTGTTAGAGACAGAATGATATATGGAGCAGGCACGGAGGAGGCATGTTCAGTGGACGCAGGCCAAGATTTCTGTCTGAGGGGCGAAACCCAACAGGGAAAGCTTTTTCACATCCTCCCCAGGAAAGTTTCAGCCCCTTCTCCTCCACCCTGTACGTCCCACCCATATTCATCCTATCCCTCATATCCCCCCTCCTTCCTTCTCTTTTTATAGGTCTCCCCTCCCCTGATATTCCTCCATCTGTCTCCCCTCTTCCCGTCCTTCTCGCCGCTCTCCTCCACTCTTCACGGAGGTGATGACAGAACTTCCTTGGCACGTGTTGCGCAGATGAACCTCTAGAGCCCCAAGACATACAGCAAGACACATACACACCCATGCACAGAACACATGTTGAATGGATTAATTCAACCTTACTATACCCACCTGGGCTGAGGAGATGGTGATGGAACATATAGTGAAATCTGCAGCCAGTCTACATGTCTTACTTACAGTGCAGGATTCCTTACGGCCTTGCTATGAGATCCAATTTTCTCTTTTGTGCATACAGTATAGCAATATGTGCTCATAAGTGTGTGTGCTCATGGTTTAGCTGTTAAAGTGCAGCTCTGTAACTAAAGGTGTATCAGTGCTACTGAGACTAATTCCTGTATAATCGTAATAGTTTAACATTTTATAAAACTCAAATACATTTCTCCACCTCCTCGTCTGTAGATTCATTTGAAACAGACTACAGTTAATGTCACGAGATAATAAAGTCTAATCAAGAGCAGACAACTACTTCCTGTTTATGTGTTCAAATGTAGTGCAAACTCAAAACATATTGATCTCGTTTAGCATCCATTTGTTTTTGACTGTGGGGAGACTATGAATGCTGTCTACGGCTTAAAAAGAGGTCTATTCAGAAAAGTAAAACACATTCGGAGAGTGTTTGGTTGAAGTTGAGGGGATTTCTAGAGAGAGCGGTGGAACTGAGCTGGTGGAAGACAATGGAGGAGTGAACCTGAACCACAGGAGAACAAGATTTAAGCATTGTTTGTTCAAAGATCATTTGCTCAAATAAGAAGCAGAGTCGTGTCCATCGTATATACATCGAACCATCTGGAGAGTGACGTGAAGAACCAGTGCAGTGCACTGCAGTGTGGATGGGATGCAGGTGTGAAGGTTGCAGCAGGAGGCGGATGATTGGATGCCACACCCTGAGAGAGTCAAACATGGGGCCGACAAGAAACACAAGGGACCACTCAACAAAAAGAAAGAGGGAGAGATACAGGCAGGCCATGACAAAAGGTTTGTGATTGTGATTGGATCCTAAAGGAGCTGATCACAATGTGTTATTGTTTCTTAGGATCCAAACCTCCATCTATTTTTCTGCCAAGTGTGGATCCAGTCGAAGTAGCTTCAAACTTCGAATTTGAAGCGACCTTAATGAGCCAAGCTAATACTTCTACATCTGTTTCTGAAGCTCTTTTTCTACCATCTTTGATTTTATGATTAATGGAACAAAGAGAATCTGTGTCCCCTTGAGTCAGTATCATTATACAGATGAGAGAAATAGTACTCTGAGTATTTTTTTTTCTTCTTTATCTGGATTATGTCTTGGCGGCTGACACGGACCAACTCTGTGCGTTACAGGTTCAAACCATTGAGCGCAAAACAGCACGCAGCCACTGGAAAAGGCCCCTGGACTTCTATTACGTTTGCTGTCATCGAGTAACTGAAATCGACTATGCGAATATTTCCTAAAAGCTTTGGAACAGAAACGACACTTTCTGGAGTAATTTAAACTGGTGAGCAACAGACATAATGCAGAAGGAGATGCATCAGGCTAACTCTAGCTGAACTCCAAAATATACATATTAAATCAATATGATTTGGTGCAGGGTTCTGTAAAATTGCCAGACAGGTTTTTCTGTTGCCAGAGAGTGTTTTGTTTCTTCTCAAAGAAAATAATGGCCGCATTATCGGACCAAAATCTACACTTGTTTTCTCTCTTGGGCCTGTGGGAGACTGGTTTTCAGCTGGATAAGACAAGTCAAAATTAGTTAAGGCCGTACATCACACATTTCAGAGGGTGTAGCTTGATATAAAGACATTAAACACAGCGTTGCATCATCACCGTATATATCATTGTGTTTGTGTACGCATTCTCTGCATATATCATCTGAAACATAACACATCTATGAGTTTCTGTGAATGTGTGTGGGTAAGAGCTCTCGTTCGTGCACCAGAGAGGCTGTCCATGTGCGTAACATGTGTTTCTCATTGGGTTTCATTCCGTTTTGATTTGCCTATCTGAGCCAGGTTCTCACCTCCAAAGCCTCTGGGTTTATGTGCAAAGGGAGATATGAGACATGTTTGAAAAACAGATTGTTCTATGGTTACACGTGCAAAAGGACTGCAATGCTTCTGACCACATGTATGACTGAATGACTGACATGGAGCAGTGATGTTGGAAGAGTACCCATTGTTTTATTTGACCACCCACTGCAGTTTTTTTTGGGGGGGAATTTACTTATTAGCTTTCATGTCAACATGTAGATGTAGAAGATTGATGCTGTTCTCAGATTTGTTCAATAAAGCAGGCACTGGGTTAAATTAGTAAAAAAAGAATGGAAATGGGAAAACCAGCTATCCAAATGTAACAAAAGTATGCCTAGCCGCACCGCTAAAGCTCACAAATTAACATGTCACGTCTCGTTTGTTTAAATTGTACAAAAATCAAAGCACAAAAACAACATCTCGTGGTTTCATGAAGGCTAGAGCCAAGCTTCCCCTCCGCTTCCAGACATTGTGTTAAGCTAAGCTAACTGGCTACTAGCTGTAGTTTCATATTTACTGTACAAACATGAGAGGGGTATTGATCTTCTTATTTTACTTTCTGCAAGACATGAAGAAAATTTCCCTAAATGTCAAAACCAGTCCTTGTAAAGGAGTCCAGGCTGCAGACCTAATGGTATATTGCGTGCCATTCCAAAAAGGCACCTATTCCCGATCGATGACTGATACCGCAAAATTAAAACAAACAAATTGTTTGTAAAAGCGGTTTGGAACCGAACACTTCATCATCAAGGGTACGACACAGAGTCCACTGGGACACCTCTGTTAGGGAACCTTCAAAGAGTTTTCAAATAAAGTATTTTCCTAATATTTTATCTGTCTTTGACGCGCTGCGGTCTGGGGACTGTAGGGAGGCTTTGACGTATTTGGCTGCAGTTGTAACAACGGCAGGAAAATTCATTTCTGGACTGTCAAAGACATTTGTTCTCTCTGGCCTCCCAAGGCGAGAGTGCATTCTAAGGTCTTTTTTTTTTCCTCCTTTTGCCTTTCATTTCCTTTCCGTTCCTTTCCGTCCCTCCCTCCCTCCGATCTCCACTCTTGCCCTTGTCTGACATATACCCTGGATTTTGTGTGTGTGTGTGTTTCGTACATGTGTGTGTTTCTGTGTGTGAGACATTCCTCAGTACGGTCCAGGAGCTCCGTGCTGTCACACACTTCCTCCCTGAGGCCTGAACCATGAGGAGGTGGGAGAAGGAGGAAGAGGAGGGGGCTATGGCTTGCTACTTAAAAATACTTTTTTTTAAAAATGCACAAAAAGGTGCACAGGTAGGTGAAACTTTTGCTCGTGTCTACGTTATACACACACACATGAAATTCAACAAGAACCTCCTGTGAGCACGATGAATGTTGATTGGTGATGTGATATCATGCACAGTTGACAGGTTACTTCCTTTATTAGACTGAAACATACCAGTGAGGCCCCCCCCTGTCATTCTATCTGCTAGGTGGTGCATGTATGTGTGTGTGTGTGTGTTTTCAACGTGCCTAAATGCCTTATGTTGTTTGCTTTTTAGCTCGCCTCAGTAAGTTCATTTGTTTAACCCCCTTATGCATTCACACACACACATACACACACACACACACACACACACACACACACACACACACACACACACACAGTAGAGTGTGCACTTGTAGGAGCTCCTTCTCCTAAACCAAGTAGAAACAAATAAATGACGTAACTGTCGCACGAGTCCGTTCGCTTTTTTTTTTTGGCCTTTTCAAGCTTTTTTTGATAGAGACAGCTGAGGAGTGACAGGAATGTATGGAGAAAGAGAGAGATGGGGGAATGACATGCGGGAAAGAGCCACAGGTCGGATTCGAACGCTGGGTTTACGAAGCAAGGGCTGAGTCTTCGCACATGGGGCGACTGCTCTACCGACTGAGCTCAACGTCGCCCCGAGACTGTTCACATTTTAATTATTAATCATCTCACTCCTCAGAGCCCACAAGCTTCACCTATCTGCACTTGTCTTTTAATGATCTAAGCTAAAATCTAAAACATTCGAATGAATACATTGTTTTGTTTTTTTTGGCCTTTTATGCACAGCTGAAGATAGACAGGAAGCAGGGGGCAGAGAGAGGGGGAGTGACACACAGTAAATTAGCCGTCCAATGCGGGATTCGAACCGGGGCCAGCTGCAGTGAGGACTATAGCCTCCACACACGGGGCGGCCGCTTAACACACTACGCTACCGACCACCCCGAATGAATACATTGTTGATATATACAGTGAAACTTTGCAACTGTATCTTCACTTCAGTAACTAAGACATCCGCCCACGCAACCTGGCCGGTAAACGCCACACGAGATAAATCTGTCATCATTAAAGTCAATGACCGTGCCTTTAAAATACACCCGATGTTGCATCCTTTTTGAAATGCGCTCCTTTGTTTGACTGCTTTGGAAAGCTGGTCATATACAGTGGTCTTTGGGTTAGCGAAGGCTTAAAGATTAGACAGTGTCATATACGAGAGGTTTAGCATTAACTCAGAGAGTGAGGTAATCGCTTTAAGATCTACAGATACACGAGCAGACGACTGGTTCTATATATGGTCACCGATTTGATCCATGCAAAAGGGAAACACAGTTAATGGTACTGTTAGTGTCAAGAATAAATTGTCAAAATTATAATAACAATAACAATGATTTATACATGATGTGATCTAATGTGGATTTCTTGTGTGATTGTTTGCATCTTTGGTTTGATAGATTTTAACTTACTTTAATAATAATTGCACTTCCTGTAACTCATATTTAAATTTATTGACCGTTAAGATTTGCATTTGCTTGCATCTGCTTGGTCTATCATCATTAGAGTTTACTGACACTGCAGATGAATGTAAACCTCATCAACAATCGGAAATCGGTGCTCCTGTGACCCACCATGAGGATCTGAACCCGAAATCTTGAGTTACAGGACGACCAACGCTGCTGGCTGAGTTTGAGATTTCACTGTCTTACAGTACTGCCCTGAGGGGGAAACTCCACTCCAGAGACACAGTCAGGTGTTACATTGCAGATGTGGATGAAGTTTCTCTGTAGGCCAAACATTAGTTTGAGTTTACAGGTGAGAGGTGAGCATTTCAACTTAAGGGTAATTTCAGGTTAAGGGTAAAAATCTCTACAATTGAACTTTGAGGTCAGGTTGATTTTATTTATCAAACTCACAATCACAAATCACAAATCTGCCTCAAAGAGCATTGCAATCTGTACAGCATACGACATCTTTAGACCCTCAGCTTGGACAAGGAATAACAGAACTTAAATAGGAGGAAGAAATTATAAAAGGAAGTAATTTATTGTGAATAAAAGCACCACCCAGATGTCTAAAATATGAAATGAATTATGGACACAACAGAACTTTTTTAGCCCATCAATGATAAATGCTCTTGCACCAGATTTTCCCCATAAAAGACCAATCTGAAAAACCAAACATATGAAACTTAAAAGCATTTATATATCAACCAACAGACATATTTAATATCTATGTCCCATTTAGTACCTTAAGGGCTACCGTTAAGTCCTTTGTGTAAGTCAAGTGTGGCTTTTTTTTGGCTGGACAGTGACTGACGTGTCCAGTAATTGTGTTCAGGAGTGGGGACGCAACAGGAAGCCGCAGGCAGTGATGTGGCGACTTCCATCAACTCGAGTTGAGCTTAACAAGCACCCAACCTAATATGGTCAAGACTCAAGAGTTGAAAACAGCCCAGCTCTGGGGGGGTTCGAGTGCCTGACAAAGTGCTCAGGTATGCCAGCTATGGTAGCTTAACTGCTGGAGGTCCTGCACAGGTTGGAGGTAGCACGCCGGATGTCCTTAGTGTCCTTAGCCTAATTAGGGCAGTTTGAAAAAGGTATCACCAGAGGAGTTGTTGTTGGTGTGTGTGTGTGTGTGTGTGTGTGTGTGTGTGTGTGTGTGTGTGTGTGTGTGTGTGTGTGTGTGTGTGTGTGTGTGTGTGTGTGTGTGTATAGAGGGACTGGTTGTGCCTTTGAGCAATGAACAGCACATCCACTTAATGGGATTAACATTTAACCAGCGCACTCACTCGCTGTCACACACCTGTCCAAAAAAAACACCACACCAAAGAGTCAGGAAACTGTGTGCATCCGTGTGTGTGTGTGTGTGTGTGTGTGTGTGTGTGTGTGTGTGTGTGTGTGTGTGTGTGTCCGTCCCTGTAGGGGGTAACTGACTGTTGATTTACTTCATTCAACAATTACCCCTCAGAGGTGGCAGGAATTCCAGAAATGAGGAAAGATTGCGTTCCACTCAGGACTCAGGGCCCTTCCCCTCTCATAAAAATACCTGAATTAGTTAAATTAGTTGGCTAAGCCTCTCTGGTGTCATACCACATCTCACCTATTTAGGTGCACATGTCATTATGAGTTATGGTTACCTCTTTAAATTGATTATTGCTGTGCATGCAGGTAGGAGCAGTTGAGCATAACATAAAAAGTGGAAGCTGATACATTTAACTTAAGATTTAGCTGTGCTGTTAGGCAAACTTTGTTACCTTCTGCTTTTAGACTAAATGTTTCCAGTATTTGCTAGTTATAGATGTATGTTAAAGGACATTAGTTGTCTCATCTAACTCTTGGCAAAATAAATAAAAATCACATTTTTCAAATTTTCAGCTTGTGTTCATTATCTCAAATTTGACCGCAACCTCCGTGGCTGTGAAATGAAGCCAGTGTGGACCAAAAACTGAAGTTCTTTGAACGGCCACTTGAGGCTGGCTACAGAACAAGTCAGTCTCCATAAGCCCCCATATTAAAATGTCCCACTTCACAGCAGAAATAAAAAAATGTTTACAGCCTGGATTAGATTAGCCAGAAGGTGGAAGAGGCAGGACTACCCAACTACATTTTTCAACAGATTTTGAGCTTTAAAATGTCTCTTCACGCAGCTATATATGTTAGCTCAGCGGACACAATGGATATGGGAGTGTGCCTCTGTGTGTGTTTATTTTCAGCTCAGCTTCTGAATGAACTAAAGTTATTTCTGTTATTACCCTCCAGTGTTTCTCCTTTGTCCTCTTTCATCCATAAATTTATGAAGAAAACTCACACTGAAGCATTTTCAGCTCGCACGCATGCTTTGTTGCATCAGATTGCAAAAAGGAAACGATGATTTTAAAGAATATAAGAAACACAAAATCCACATTTTATGCTAAACTGGGATAAATACAACACATTACATTCCATACCTCGGGAGTGACCACACACTGTAGCTGAAGCCCACATAACTTTAAAAATACAAAACTCCTTTCTCCAGCTTCTTACCAACAAAAACAGCCCATGTATGCATGTATGGTCACAACAGAATTTGAAAAATGGGCTTCAGAGTCATGAAGCGACTGTGGATCCTTCCAGTAAGTGTAACCAAACCTTCCCTGACTTCAGTGAACTGATGGATCTGATGACAGCTCAGTGATAACAGTGTACCCTCCCCAACAGAGATGGCACGTGCAGATAGACTAATAACAGGGGGGAAAGACAACATAGATTACAGGTAGACACATGTGATGAGTGACAGTGACCGGACATGCGTTTACTATAACATATCCTGAATGGAAAAGCAAAGAAGAGGCATGTTCTGTTTGTCGACTTTATTAGAAAAATGTTCTTTTTGCTTTCATCTCGAGGAGAAAGGAGCTCAGCCCTCGAGTTTATTTTTAGTGAGGCGGTCAGAGGATGATTCAGACGACGTTCCTGTTCGCTGTCTCTTTTCAGATGATGTTTTTTGGGGACGAACGGACCATTACGAAATACAGCCCAGATTCCCACAGCTTGATTGACACTTTTCCTTTAGGCTAAATCTGGAACCATTTACCTCATTCTCACAAAAAGGGGGTTGGAGGTTTTTGAAACTGGGTTATACAGGGTCACAGAGAGAAGGAGGCCCGTTGGGTCATGACTAGGAAAGGAAGCTTTTTTTTTTTTTTTTCCTGCATATGGCCTGATGATCCCAAACTATTTTACCAACTAGCTCAATTCTAGCTCCAAAAGCTTCTCGTGCCAAGTATTAGCACTTGTGTGGCTATTTGTAGTTTCCCCAGCTGGTCGTTATCTCATCTGTCCGACATATAATATGTCACTTTTATGCAGGAATTCATCAGTCACGTTAACGACACAGCTTTTAATGACCAGATATCACCTTTCAGACCAGTCCTGCAATCTTAAGCCATATTTTTTAGGTTCACTTTCACCGCTGTCACATACGCCACAGTTTAACATTTCCACATTTAACATGGGCAGAGAAGCAAAATTAGGACTGTGAGACTGTGTCTTACTAATTCAACAGATATGTCAGATATCTGGGATAACTAAGCAGGCCATTGCATGACTCGTGTAGTAGTTTGTAAGATGCCTTTTGCTGTTTCAAACAAACAGATACGCTGATAGGAAGATAACCTCGGTGTGCAGCAGCAGTTTGTCATTCAATGCTCATGACATCCAAGCTGCCGTCACAGAACGCGCAGTCCCACATCAATCTGGATTGTTTTCAAAGCAGCGTTCCATAAAGAAAAGAGAAGACAAGGGGGGGGTGGCAGAAAAGGACGTAGATAAAAGGCAGGATCAGAGATGTACAACGTGCTACGCCTGGCTCTGACACGTTCATCAACCGCTCTGTGTTTCCACGCACCAGAAGGTGACAGGGGCAGGATTTACTGACCCAGAGGCCCCTTTTGTGCTCTCCACGCTGCACTGATCCTCAGCTTCCTTTCTGGCTGCATGTGTAGGCCTATAGGCTTACCTTTTATACCCCTCTCCCACTCTCTGTGTCTGCTGTAAATAGGCTTAATGTTACAGATGTCTGTGTGCGAGCACAAAGAGCCGAGGCGAAGCACAGAGGCCGGCTCTATTCTGCGCGGAGGCGGAGGAGAACAGGTGGAAAGAGAGCAATCGGGACACAGAAGATGATCAGATTTCCTGTTAAAAAAAGTTGAGCAACTACGTGTGTGCTTTAAGTGTGTAGCTGTAGATGTGTGTGTGTGTGGCGCACACAAAAAACTTTGAAAATGCCTGATCTCAGTTTTTTTCGTCACCATGTTTAACTTTTTTTCGGGGCATAACTGAAATATTTGTTTATATCTGTTGTCAGGGTCCAAACAGCCACACACTGTCAATTTCTGAATTGCAGTTCACTCTACTTTGTTGCGCTCATTGTAAATCTTTCGGGATGAGCGCTAAAACACAAAATTGTGAAACTTAAGTTGTAAATCAAGCTGTCAGAGGCTGTCAGAGCAGTAGCCAGCAGGGTGAATGAGGGCATCCATGGGTTCCTCGCTGTGTGGGCTGACTGACTGGCTGGCAGGGACAATAAGCCATACTGTTTGACCTGTGCTGCATTTCCCACTGCCATGTTCATGGACATTCAAACTCTCTCTTCACTCAACTTCAATCCGAATTCTTCACTGCACAAATCAGGATCTGCTGCCTTTTAAAACTCGATCACTTTGTGTGAGTTACCTTCCTGACAACCATGACTTAACGTAGTATCATAAGTAAAGTTGTGTTCATTATTTCTCCATTAAACTGTGACACAGGCCTCTTAACAGGTCATGGGCCTGCATCTTTGGTGTTTTCATGCTCTAAACATTGAGTTCTACGTTGGTTATTCAATACTTTAACATGTTCTGGTGAATTAATTGTTGATCTCAACATCTCCCTGTCATGCCCCCTGCACACTGAAATACAATCTCGTTTTTAAATACTGTGAAAATCAGAATCCAAACAAGCCAAGTGTTGTTTCATTGAAATAACATTCTCATGATGCAAGATCTGATTTGTGCGGGCAACCATTGTTTTTAAACTTAAAAGACACAAATCTTTCCTGTTTCATTAACATCGAAAACCAAGAGCAAAATGGACTTTGTCATATTGTTCTGGAATCAGTTTTAAATCACCAGCTTGCAATTCAGAGAGTTCTTTCAAAACATATTAAATATGAGAATAGTTGCTGAGAACATGTGAAAAGACTTTGAACGATATATTAGTGAAATGTGGAGTTAGAGGTTAATACAGTTTTTGTATCTCCACCAACTCCATCACCCCCGGCGACGCCACTCACTCCACTCTCTCCAACTGCCTCGCCGACATCAAATCCTGGATGCAGACCAACTTTCTCAAACTAAACTGTGACAAATCAGACATGATCATCATCAGCACCAAAACCGCAGACTGTTACCGCCTCAACATCGACAACTCCACCCCGTCTCCATCCCATCACAGTCGCAAGCTCGGAGTCATCTTTGACAATAACCTCTCCTTTGAACATCACATCAACCAGTTCACCAGAACTGCCTTCTTCCATCTCAAGAACATAGCCCAACTCGGTCCGTCCTTCCCAGCTGCTGAAACCCTCATTCACGCCTTCATCACTTCCAGAATTGACTACTGCAACAGCATCCTCTATGGCACACCATCCAAAACTTAAAAAAAAAACAAACTACAGTACATCCAAAACTCTGCTGCTCGTCTGCTCACCCGCACCCGTGATCATATCACCCCAGTCCTCCAGAAACTCCACTGGCTCCCAGCGTACTCAGTTCAAAATCCTCCCCCTCACACACAAAATCCTCCATAACCAGGCCCCTTCCTACCTCTCTGACTTGCTCCATCGCCACAATCCATCCCGCAGCCTCCGTTCATCTGATGCAAACCTCCTGACTTCTCCATCTAGGACCAAGCACCGAACCTGGGGCGACAGAGCCTTCTCTGCAGTTGCCCCCTTCCTCTGGAACTCTCTCCCCAAACACATCCGTGACTGTACCGACCTGCCCACCTTCAAATCTCTGACAAAAACACACCTTTTTAAAATTGCTTTTAATGTTTAGTGTGTTTTTAGTGCACTCTTATATTGTTTTGATTTAATGTTCTACTCTGTAAAGTGTCTTTGAGTACCCTGAAAAGCGCTTTTAAATAAAATGTATTATTATTATTATTTAGTTTTTCACCAGTTTTCAGTCCAGGATTTTGTGGGCGGTGCTAAAGGGTGGCTCGATGACACGCTGAGGCCACCCTGAGCATACCCCAGCAGCCCTAACAGAGAGAGAGAGAGAGAGAGAGAGAGAGAGAGATCAACTCATCTCGCTGAGACTGGTTCACTGTTAGTTGGCTGGTTGGTTAATAACTTTATTCTTTGGTCTGACAAACTCAGAACACATTCATTCTGACTTTAACCCATGTCCATATAAAGATTTGATGAACATTCAGCACAGCCTTGCCTCACTTTTATACAGCTCACCTGCCCAATGCAACCACTTCCTACTGTATACTGACCACTGGAGCACTGCGTGGTGTAGCATCCTGTTCCAAACACCTTGTAAACAGCTGACACTCCCTCACTTCTTTATTGATTAGTGAGCCATTGAGTCTCCAAGTAAATAAAGCCGCTTTGGATTATTGAAATCCTGGACATACGTGGTTTCATATATCAGGCAGGGCTTGGTGTGAGCTTCCGTACAGTACATAACACCTCCACGCATAACATCATGACGAAGTGTCAGTTTTGAGTTTCAGGAGGCTACTTTGTGGGGCATGCATGTGAGCATACAGTCTGGCATGTGTTAAGGAACATACCAGTTTCCCTGACACAGAAGGGAAACTGGTGCGTTCACCTTCATGACCTAAATCTGATGTAAGAGTCAATCTATGACTGTGTGTTTAAAAATGTATAATTTATGAAGAACCCATTTTATTACATAATTGCCACTGTATTCCCATGGACATTTACAGTTTCCCTACACTAATGAGTTTACAATGACCTCATCATACTTTATGGTATTTTTAACACATAGATTCTAATGGGAACTCTCATGCGCTTGAAAAGTAGACCATGTGGACTTGATTATGTTTCCATGATATATCCAAAAAGTCATGGATGTATACAGTATGCTGTCTGCCTGCAGGAGAGGGAGGCGTGTGTGTGTGTGTGTGTGTGTGTGTATGTGGAGGAGGAGGAGGGAGGGGGCCTCCGCGTATAAGCCAATAGGCGCAGAGGAGCGCTAATGTCATTTCTTGACGCTTTAACTCGGTGCCAGAGCTGCGCAGCGCTCAACCCCGGTGAACGTCCGCATCTCTCTGTCCTTATCCACGATCATGCACTGAAATAAAACATCCATCGAGCTGATTCAGGACGTGATACGGCGACTCTGAGCTGCGTGTTTGTTTGTTTGGATGCAGTCAGTCCGGATGCCTCCAGAGTCGTGATTTTATTCTGATAAACGGAATATTTCAAGAGCTCGACCGCGGACCAAGTTGCAGCTTGAGAGGTGAGCGTCAAGTTTTTTTTGGCTCATAACTATCCTGATAATAGTCTTGATTTATAAATATTGCTGCGTTGCTTTTTAATAGTTGCGTGTGCATGTGGGGGGTTTCTCTAGAGTCATTTCTCGATATGCTGTTTTTTTTTCTTCCATCTTCTTGAAAATGCGTCAACAAGGTTGAGAGATGGAATTGATTTGCTTCTTCATGACTTCATGGCCAGACACACCAAAGCGAAAAGCAAAATAGTTAGTTGAGGCTCTGTGAGATATTTCTCCTAAAGGAGGAGGGAAAAAAGTGAAACTGGGTTTTTTTTTTTAAACCCTGGAAAGTGCGTGTGCGTAAAGACGCACTTAATAGCGGGGTTGCATTTTGGTTTCCAGATGTGTGAACTCAGCTGTTGCTTGTCACTCAGGTGGTCTCTCTCTAGTTTTCTCTCTACGAGCGAGTCTTTTCACGCAGTCCTTGATCCCTTCAGAAACACATTAGTGTTGACAGACCGCAGCCCAGATCCACAGAAACATTACAAAGTGAAGCCACATCATTTCAGCCACGCAGAACAATTGACCAATGAAGGCATCTTCTCATGTTCAATCATACCTCAGACTCAAATCTACTTTTTAAACAAGCCTTGAAGTGTCTCTTTCACTGCAATCTAATTATCTCAAGCTCATGTGATCTCTATGTAAAAGCAGGTATCTGCCTTTTCTTGTTTATTCTTGGTTGTGCTATTTGTTTTCGAATAGCATGATCGTGCATTTAAAGCAGAGCATAAAGAAAATGTGTGAACACTGAAACTGTGTCTTATAGTGACGTCTGTAGATGGACTTTTTCAGTGCTGTGTTATCTGTATTGAAGCCAGTGGTGGCACCTAGTGGCGGAAGAGATTCGTGAAGATGCTGCAGAGAGAGAGAGAGAGAGAGAGAGAGAGAGAGAGAGAGAGAGAGAGAGAGAGAGAGAGAGAGAGAGAGAGAGAGAGAGAATCTTGGGAAAAAAAGCTTGTTTACTGCTGAAATAAATCTTAAAAAAGTAAAAAAAAAAATAAAATAAAAAAGTAAACTGGCAGTGTTGTAGAGTCTCCACGCCGTGCAGCCTTGGTCAATGACAAACTGCTGTGTGTAGTTAGCTGATCCAGGATGAGAGCAGCCGAGGATCAGGTGACTGAGGTGTATTCCCCTCTGTGGGAGGCCAGTCAGCCAGACTATATGCTACACTTTGCTGGGGGTATACACTCTGCAATGCTAAGCCTTTGTTAATGAGTATGTATCTGTGTGTGCATGTGTGTGTGTGTCCTTGTCTGTGTGTGGTACTGGGCGCCAGTGCTCATGGATCTGCATGTCTATTACTTAGTATGAGAGAGAGAGAGAGGTGTTTGGGACCGGGAGTTAAGCTGCTGTTAATTGGTCAGCCATTTGAACCACATGGGAGAGAATCAAGTCAGGCAGTAGCTCAAATGATTGGTATGCTTGGCTCGGCTACTGCCTGCTATGGGACATAACATTGATTGATGCTGAACAAGATCTGTTGCCTCTACATTTTATATAATAATTCTACCATCCACAAAAACTTGGATGCAGAAGTAGAATTAGTTTGAAAAAGTTTAACATTTTAGGAAATACTTGCATGTTTGCACACTAAATATTTTGCTAGAGCCAGCAGTTGGTTGGCTTGGTTTAAATACGTAAAACAGGGAAAGTGCTAATGCTAGCTTGGCTCTATTCAATAGTTGCAAAGTTATAATATTGTGTTCATTTAATTTATGCAAGTATGGGGTCTTGTTGCTAGCAGAAATTCCAGGAGGTCACTGTCCCCGACCAAAATATAGCCAGAATCCGGACACACGCAATCAACCATAAAACCACCAATTTTCATTTTTACACTTCGCTTTCTGTGCAAAATTTAATGAATGAGATATAATTTCATAGTAAGTGAGCTTCAGAGGTGCTGGAAGGTAGATTTTAATATCTCAGGACAGGGCCAGGCTAGTCTTTTACCCCAGGTTCCAGTTTCCGTGCTAAGTTAGCATCAATTAGAGTTGTTTGTGCCTTTAAAGGTGAAGTTCGTTCAAAGGTTATTGCCGGTTTAACAAATAAAAAAAAAGAGAGTGAGGGTGAAAAGGTTGATTGTGTTTAAACTTGTCAGACGGAGGAGATGGGGAGGAAGACGTTCTAGCAGAGGAGGAGGGATGTGAATCACAGGGGAGGAGGTGAAGCAGTTCTTGAGGAGATGACCTTTGAGGTTTCAACCAAAGATGACTGGACACGTAACGTCATACACAGTATGAGCACAGTTTTGGCAGAAGAGGTGCACAGATTATTTATGTCCTTGACTTTTTTATTGGATTGATTTTTTTTTTTTTGAGGCCCCTGCTGACTTTCTGTTTCATGGACGAATTCCAAATCGACACAATCATTTTTCATAGCAGTGTCCCTCGATTAGAGAGTCTCCATCCTACAGTGCATGCTCATATGCAACCCAGATTCTCATTCTCCAGCAGGGGTTCGATTGCCAGATAGGAAATCCAGCCTGGAGATTGTTTTGAAATTGTTGGACCCTCTCCTGGAAAACCTTTTTGCACAGTGACCAAGGGTGTTCTGGATTTAGAGCTCCTCCGTTTAAAACACCTCATCTGATCGCCACAGTAAAGAGAGCTCAAGATGTGCCGTGTTTTACCTTTTATGCCTGAAGCGGAATAAATTTTATCCATTGATTGTTGCCATTTAAAACAACACAGACACTAAATCTGAATCTTTTGAATGGGTAGGTAACTTAAATCCTTTAATTTCAGGTCCCCTGTGCCATAAATACATAATGTTTTAGAGCTGTTCCTCACATTGACAGTGAATAATATTATAAACACTAACTAATAGTGTATACATTTTAGATGGATAGCTGCTGGCTGACTCCGGTTCACAGGGGTCAGGCAACATTCACAGCTTTCTTCTGTCCCGGTGTTTGACTTGGAGCACAGATTGGCATTAGATTAAATAAATGGTACCAATAAGAAATACAGACATGAATGTGATATGTGTGTGTTTGTATGTGCCTCTAAAAAAAGAGAGACCTCCATCTATTAGCAAGTCAACACTGTCCTGTCTGTGCGCTTCTGTCAGCCCTAATACCTCAGACCAACGTGTGTGCACACAGGCAAGTTTGTGCTGTCATACTGGAATTAATCGAGTGTGGGGTTGTGTAAATCATTCCAAACCTCAGAAAACACACCCTCACACACTCGTGCGCACACACACTTGCCAAGCAGCTATCCCCTGTAGTTGTGTGTAAAGGGCCAAACAGTGAGGGGCCAATCACCGAAGAGGAGAAACAGAACACTGGACAATAAAAAACAGACATTTCTTGGAAGAACAGAAATAAAATGAGTCTCAAAGTAATATTCAGAATTGTCCAATGGCGACCACACACTTAGAGTAGTTATCGGCGGCATCATCACTGGTGCAGTGGATTATATGCAAAAAAGTGCTGGGACCAGTCTTGACAGAGAAGAACTGCCAAACTTTCCCTGGTTACAGCTTTTCAGATGTGACACATCATCTGCATTTCACTGTTTTATGCATCATTGTGTGTTCAGATTTGGGGATTTTCTTCTGCTGCAGACAAAACAAGCTGATTTAAGATGTCAGCTAGGGTTCTGGGCAAGGTTTCTCAGCTTTTATAGACTAAATGATTAATCAAAAGATCAGATTTAAAAGGAAAATAATCATTAGTTGCAGTCCAACGCCTATTTCACTACATGTCTATTCAGGTTAGAAGGAAATATTGCACCGTAAATGGTGAAAGGGGGGGGGGGCTAATATTATGTATGTACATTGGCTTACAGTAGCCATAAAGCATGGATAGGCTGAGGAGGTGAAGGGTGCGGTGTACAAAAGTGTGTGTGAGGGCTGGGTACGGCGAGCCTTGATCTACTAACACTAATCGTGATCCTTGTGCTCATTGAGTGGTTACAGACCAAACCCTGCAGGCCGCATTGGCTCCACAAGCCTGGTATTATGGTCAGCTTGTGGGGAGGAAAAGTAATCCAGGGCTTAGAAGAATATCAGACACTGAGTAATGGACTCTGAGAGGGAGTTGCACTCGATTCTGTGTTAAAACTTGCAGCCGAGCTGAAATAAAAGTTGCCCGCAGCACTTCGCTCGCTAAGCGAGGCAAAGCTGAGGTGTTGTTGAGAGTTTCTGACTCGTGCCTCCAAGTGAGAGTCGATTTGGCACCACCTTAATTACCTATACACACAGCTCTATTTGATGATGATTAAAGACACTCACACACACACACACACACACCTGCCCAGACACTGCCAGTCGCCAGTCGCAGTGGTTCTGGAGACATTAAAGGTGATGATTATTAGATGATAATAATTAAAAGGCTTTAAAGCTCAAGTAAAGTTAAACAGTATAGATACAAGAACAGTCGCATATAGGAAGACAAGATTGCCGCGCAACAAACCACGTAATTATTCCCAGTCAAATGACCACCCTCAGGCAGAACGCAAATGATAGCTTTCAGTCTTGTTTTTGATTGGGAAAAACATAAAAGGTCTCCATAACAGATTCTGGTTTGTTGGGCCCTACATCACCGCTTAAAAACCTCCTAATTTCAATTTTGACGATCATGTTTCATAGTTTGATGTCTGGCGGTTTCATGTTTTAGTTCAGACGAAAGACCACCCTTCTGCGAATCCATTGGATAATGTCAAATATGCATCGCCGCAGAACCAAAAACAACCCCGCTGTTAGTGAAATGCTGACATTTTTTTGGAGATACACGGTTTGCATTGCAACAGTGAGTGTGATCAAAACATAGTTTTGTTCCATCAGGACAGTTAAAACTTGCAAGTTTTTGCATCATGCGAAAAAAAAAAAGCCCTAAAATGTAAGTGACACTGACTCCTTTTTGGCATGAACACAGTATGCAAGTATACTATGGATAATTGATGCAGCAAGCAATTATTTAGCTAAAAATAGTCCGACTTAAATGACAGAACTAGGTCAAAAACTACATAATATACAGGGTGATACTTTGGATCAGTGTTTGGGTGTGTGCAGGAAAACATGACAAGTCAAATTGGTCTCATGTGGTCTCATGTGTTGATCTGTGCGTTCCTGAGGCTAAAACGAACTCCTGAGCCGAATGTCTTAACTCAGGCCTAATCAGAGTCATTCTGCTCTCTGCTCCCTCTTCTCCTCTCTCTGCGTTTTCTGACTCCCACTTCACCTCTCTTGCAAAACGAACACAGCCTCGGATGACACGAGATGTTCTCATGAATCTGTTTTGTTCCATGAGCTAATCATATTCGTCCTGATTCAATAAACAGAAGCAGATGAAGTGGAGAAGAATTTTAAAGCTTTTTTTTTTTTTAGAACTGGTACAATTTGGTGAAGGAAACATTTACTTGACATTCATGTAAACCCTCAGATGTTGGGTGGTCTCCTGTCTCTGCGGAAGCCTCTGGAGACATGCCCTATCTGTCCCAGTATCTCCACGTTGCCTCACGCCACCCAGAGGAATACATTCAATCTGATGCCCTCTCGGAGTCAGGAAGTGGCCTGTTGAAATAAATACTTTGTAAATGAGGGTGGAGAAAATTACTTGATTTTCATCAAATTTGCCAAAAGCTGCACATTTGCGTTTTCTTAAGTCCTCACGGGAGTCAAACTTTCAGCGTGACATCCACATTAAAATACTTTCACAATGACGATGTTGTTGTAATGTTCAAGTAGTCAATCTTATTGACGAACCCACAGGGAGACAATTGTCACTTGACTCTGTAGTTCCAATCTGCTCTCTCTTTTAGTGTTTTTCAGCTCCTTGTTTTGGTTTTTTGGATGCTAATTTTACTCCTTATCGACTGGATGTGTAAATGTTGGACATATGTTGGACATATCAGTTTAAAAGGTGATAATCTGCCCCTGTTGTGTTAACTGCTTCTCTCCACTCTCTCTCCAAAAAATAAAAAAATCTGTTATCGCAGCTTTAAATTACATTCGTTCATGCACAAAAACCACTGGATGGTATGTACTCCTCAAAGGGAAGCCTCCACTTTCTTATAAAAGAGATAAACCGTCTTCTTATATAACCTGACCTCTCATTAACTGCCGTCGTGCTCTGTGGCGAGAGACGGTGCGTCTTCCACAGCTAAGACAATTTCATCAGAGTGAGGGAATGTAACAGATATTCACTTGTGGTGGTTAGCCGATGAAAGCTCGGGGCTTTCCGAGTGCTCGTTGCAAAACCAATACAAACAGTGATTTGACAGTTGTCTGGGTTTTAGCGCTGTGAGATCCATCCGCTCCTTTTTTTTTTTTAACTCCTGAGAAAGGGAGCTTAAATTGCCACTTGCATTAATGGGGTAGTAAATAAATGTCTTTTGTGTTTACACTAATGACCTCAAAAACCAGACAGTAAGCAAGGGGGGGGGGGTTAAGGCGCTCATTATCTCTAACCAGCCACACGTGAAATCCAACATGTGCGGGCTTGTTTATGTGTGTACACAATGTATGTATCCCCGCACATATGCTTGTTTCCATGTGTTTTTTATTTATTCAGTGCTTTACACATATCTTTTAAGAGTGTGTGAATGAGCGTGTGTGCATGTTCCCTTCACAGAAAGCCCTCAAGAATCCCCCTCGGGGTCTTTCAGACATCTGGTTGCGGATGGACAGCTTATATCTCCAAGTCATATGTCCGGTTAAGCCCCTGGGAGCCGCCGCTGTCCACATCATTACAACCTTCCTCCGGCTTCGTTGAAACCCTATCGTTTGGTTCAGAGGGGTACAAATATGCTGTATATCCTTTTATGCTACTTCCTCCTCGGCCCGTCTCACATCTGTTGCAGATTAGTCTTCAGTGTGTGTTCAGAGAGCCGAGCCTGTCGCCGAGTAGGACAGATAGTAAACCCAGAAGGTTTTAGTCAGAACTGTCAGGTAGGTCTGAATTAACAGAGAGGCCAACTGAGGATATGGCTGGCCAAGAGGAAAGACATGCAGGGCGGGGGGAGAGGGAGACGGCGAGAGGGTAAGACAGGCTCCAGAATTACACAGCGAGCCCACCAAACGGTTTGTCTGTTTACCCATGAACCTCAGGCCTGCTACTCGAGGGTCAGTGTGGAATGCCAACAAGCGGCTGCCTGGCCAAATTCAACCACAGTCCCTGGGAGAGGAGGGGAGACAAACACCCCGCAAAAAACGGCCAGTCACGCCACTTTCTCTGTGATAGGGAGTTTATTTAAGCACGGAGCTCAAAGCGACCTTCATATAACATATAGCCTCGATATCTGTCGCCCTTGTGGCATCCAAATCCGCCACCAAAATGTTACCGTTGCCGTGCTGACCTAAGCTGATATCACTCAACTGTTTTGTTATCTGTCTCTTTTCAAAATCTGTCTTTCGCTCTCAGTAACCCATACAAAGCTAGACAAAAAGCACCTCGGGGATCTGCCATTGGAACTACAGGCTATATGGTTTCACACACACGCCCTTCTCCGGCACTATGCTGCCTTGAGAACTGTGCCAGGCCCATGTAGGCCAAACTGCAGCCTTCGAGTGTGACAAAGTGCCTAAGGGCTGCAAGCTTGGTCAGACCTGCTGTTCCCGGCTCTCGTTGTGTTTCCAATGCTAAATTATGTGAATGTAAGAGTGCCGCTTGTGTAATACACGGTCAGAGTGTACGTGCGTGTGTGTATAAGTGTGTGTTTGTCCGTTCCACTTGACTGATGTGCCATCCCTCCAGGGTCCTGTCATTAAGCCTCTGCGTATACAACCCCAATCCCTGGCCTACATTTATTTCTTATTCAAAATTCATGGGGGATTCACACACTGACACACACACACATAACTGCATACAGCTTTCCCATACTAGAATGTGATGCAACGCTGCCGCTAATCTTGCATGATATGTCATCAGATGAGGCAGTTTTCACATTTGCTCTCCTCTCTTTTGTGTCGGTTTTTTTTTTTAATGGATTTGTTTTTCATAAGCGATGCCTTCCCGTGGTTTGAGCTCATTACAACATTGACTTGTAATCTGTTTGTGTTGGCTGAAACAAGTGACACGCCGTAAATCAGTTAGATGGATACGTAGATTGGTGGTAAAGACTGCACGTAGGGGCATTCACATGGATGCATTGCTTCTAGTTCAAAGTATTGTTGAGGCCAATAAATATAAAAAATACATTTTTTTTATTAAATTAAGTGTGGCTGCAGTGTTTCACTTTTAATTTCCTGTTAACAAGAACAAGAGAATCTGGTTTCTTATCTCTATTGTTGTCTGTCAACGTTACATCTGTAGCCCACAGTTTATTTTTCTAACTTTAGGAACGGCTGAAATATTTCACTTTTATTTATAATATTACAGTTTATTGGCTCCCACATTATCACGGTACATTGTGCAAGTACCAGTTAAGTGAAGCAAAACTGCGGTGACGCTTACCATTTTCCCATCGACAGGAACGAGACAATCTGGTTCTTGATTGTTTTTTTTGCCCCCCCCTGACATCAGCGCATTGCTCACCTCTGTGGCAGTTACAAATATCTTTTGTGTAGGATCATCATCGCTTTGTATGTGAGGCTGTATGATCGCAGCAGCCTTGATTACAGTGACTTCTGGCTTTTGTTAAAGAAGGAATGCATCACTTAACAATATCACATTATTGTTGGATGGGATGCACACAACACACACACTACTATAATGATAAGCAGCTCTATTGTTTTCTAATGGGTACTACAGTTTGCTGACGCTGTTTCTCACTTCTTCACTGAAGTTGTAAAAGTGTGTGAAACCACTCCCTTTTTCCCCGTGAAGATTATTGCAACCATGAAGGATGTGTCACACCGTGGTCAGTTAATAGAGATTCTGATTAATGCAGATGTCCTATTTTAGCTCCACTTATCATTCATAGTCAGTCATCATAGGCTCATCCATGTTGCAAAATATGACAAGATGAAAAGATTTGGTTAAATTTGGCAGGTGAAATATGTGTGTGCTCATCCCGAGTGCTTGAATGTCCTGGACAAAAATATAAGTAGGAAGAACACTGTGCACACAGTATCCTACTCCCCGGAGTGACCTGAAATATCACTTGTATGCGGTGTTATTAAAAAAAAAAAAAAAAGACTGCACCATAGAAGCAGTACAGGCTCCATTGCTTCCAAGAAAACTTGTTTTGCAAGAGGATAATTAGTGATTCATTCCTAAATTACAGCTTTTGGAGTGTGTCTTTTTGTTAACAGTTAACGCAGTACAGTATGGATACAGTGTAATTGTAGTGATAGACTACGCTGGAATAAGTATATGTATGTCTTTTGTATCCAAGACCTTGATTACCATTATTTTGAAATGCTGACTTCTATATTTCATCATCTGTTATCAGTTTTCTACAGGGGTTATACAATCCAGTTGGCTGATGAAACAGTTTGTATCCAAGAGGATACTTTAGATGGTCCCTTTAGGCTAAAATGTCTTGCCAAGCCAGACTTGCATGCAGTCCAATTCAGGTAATGACATGTATTAGGCAGTTAAAGAGATAGAACCTGCCAAATCATAAGAAAAATAATAAGAATGAATAAGTTACCTCTAGACATGTACTGGAAAAGCCTTCGTACTGTTTTTGACAACCCCATTTAGCCCTGAAATGGCATAATTCCTCGACATACCTTAATCAGCCCATGAGCGGTGAAGAGATTTACAGAAAATCCACTTGAACATCATAATAATTGGCTACATATGCAGAGACATAGACAGAACAAAAAGCACAATCAAGATTGACACAAGGCTGAACAGTAGCTTCATTGAAGAAGCGATTAGTTTTTTTGTTGCGGCGGTTTATCCGAAATGACATACCTACTATTATGGAATAGAATGAATAGAACATTTAATCTGTTGGATGTACACTGATGACTGAAGTCTGGTCTAGTTTCCAACCCTTAAGCAGATAGCTTTATTGATCGAGTGAGAAATCACAAACACTGTCTGCAGACGCAAGATCTTCGGTTTTCCTGTCTAGTCAAGAAGCACGCTTGTAAAAGAAGGCGGCTCGGTTGAAAACTGAAAATGTGTTTCAATTCACAAATCTTATATAACAATGCAGAAAAGTCAGAGGATCATCAAAGTCATTGAGGTTCATCCTCTGGGCACCATAAATCAGGGTTCTCATGGGTGCTTGAATTCCTTGAAAATGCTTGAATTTCAATTCAGTGTTTTTAAGGTTGTGAACATGCTTGAATTTTTTGTGAAGTGCTTGAAAATGCTTGAAATTTGTGCGATGTCTATCTTAATAAACCAAGAGAAAACAAAAATGTTTCCTAAGCAGCTACGCGCTTGATCCGATGCCTTTACATGCAGAACTCAGTTATCATACTCGCTTGGTGTTCTGCTGAGAAATAACAGTAGACTACTATCCACACCTGTTGGTCACTGTTATTGCGCTATGGTAGTTACACAATACACCGCTCACAAGCTGAGAATACAAGCCAATTCACAATTAGTTAAAAATCAAAACAGTCAATCTACCACCATATGAAATAATGCTAATTAGACCCATATTATTATGCCATACAGTGGCACCGCTGCGCTTCCCATCATAGCAAACACAACTAGTAGGCTACTATTTAAAGGTGCTGGAAAAATGGAAAAACTGGTGCTTGAAGGTGCTTGAAAAGTGCTTGAGTTTGTTCATGAAAAAGGTGTGGAAACCCTGATAAATGTCAATCAATAGCTGTTGAGATATTTTAATGCAGTGGTCACACTCCAACCAACATTGCAGTCCCGCAAAAGAGATCAGTATAAAAAAAATGGACCATCCACTCTGTGTTTTACTTGTACAAGTAAAATCTTAACTGGAGCTTCCTAACCCAATCCCTACCTTAGCTTCAATCACAGGTACTTGACAATTTCCTGCGTTTTACCACACTTTTATTGCCACTCCTATTGTCCCAGAGGTGTGTAGGTAACACCCCGGAGTGGTTAACAAATCTCAGCAGAGGGCTTTTATGGCCAGAAACTTAAATCACACTCGGCCTGGGAGTGTCGGGGAATATTAACACAGAACTGGTGAGACCACTGAGCAGCACTTCCAAAAAGGACCTGATATGCAGTGGCAAGTTGAGCTGGTGGGCCTTGTTAGCGAGGACTGAAGATCCATTTCCTGGTGTGAAAGGCTGCTGAGAGGCGTCTGTCGGCGTGAATGGGGCTGAATGGGGAATCATAATGGATGTGAATTGAGACGTGGATCTGAGGTCTTTTTGTGAAGTAGATATGTGTGTGAGCTGGGTTGTCAGCCGTTGTGCATATGGCTTATGGAAGTGGGACATTGCTGATTAAAATCAGAAATAGATACAGTCACGATACAGATATGTCTTTATCTGTAAAGCTACTTGTCGAGGGGATTCGTCTTGCAGCCGTGTAGATATATTACCAAGAAATCAGAACATATGACACGGAGCCATACTGCCACAGACTGAAAGAAAAAAATATACTTGCAGTCATGTCCTTAGTGACTTCATTAGAAAAACAAGTTGAGTCTGAAATGCCCCCATGGGGATTTATGTGTCTGGGTTTGTGTCTCAGCTTTGGTTCAGCAGTGTTACTTGTTGTGTTAGGAACTTTTTCAAGATTGTTCTTGTACCTAACCAATAAAGCCGGAACTTGGACCGTTCAGTGGGATTTTTTTGTCGTTAGACTTGGTGGGATGACTTTTCATACCAACTGCGTTTCAAACCAATCCCAGCCTTTTCAAGGCGGTGAGACAGGAAGCTGTTGATGTTGACATCTGTCTTTCCTACACCTATACACTTAATAGCATTATGTGAACATGGCTTGAACTAAGCTGTGTTGTTTTTTTCGTTCAATTCTTATGTTGGTTTTAATCCAGTGCAGGAGAGCTATCTTGTATATCGCATCATGTCTTTATACGTCATGCTACTTAAACATCAGGAATGGTCTGCATGCTCTGGTTAAGTTTTTTGATGAACCATCCTGCAACAGGTTGGGACATGTCACTCTCCTTGTTTATTTCTGTTTCGAACAACCAGAGGGACGTCTCCCCTGATATTTGCATTCGAAGGGATCGGTTCAAAACCCTTCTCGCCTCCTGGGGATGAAACACAGTACTGATTGTGGAGTCCAGGTGTGAATGGCTGTTATAAATGAAAATGAAGCACGAGTGCTGCAAGAAAAGAGCACGTCGGCTCAGCACAATAAAAGGTTAAGAAAAGGTCAAATTGCCAGTTGAGTTCTGTTCCAATAGATAAATGAAATGTGCAGCCAGAAGGAGTGAGTAAGTGTGCCTGGTATGTGTAAGAGAGTGTGTGTGCGTGCAGTCAGTGTGTAGTCCAGACTTGGTCTTGGATTTCAAGTGTAGAAAAGGCCACTAGATCTTGTCTGAACTCCGGTATAAAGCTTTTGCCAAGGAAACAAAACTCTGCTCAGAAAGTCCTTTGAGACTTGATCAAAAGGGTTCTGTCCAAATTACTTCTGACTTTACTTGGCTTAAGGTTGGACTGATATTTTGAGCCAATAATGTTCTTTTAAATAATACTGGATATCAGCCAGGGTTCCTCAGTGAAATCAGATTAATTTTAAAGCCAGTGTGCTTCCCTGCTCTAGAACAGTTGTGGATGGATCGGTCTTAAATAGCTGCTTGTTTAAATGTGAAGGGAAGTGATATAACTTTGAATAACATTGGGTAGTCTACTTGCCATTTTCCAACATGAAAACAGGACAATTTTAAAGCAGGTCTAGCTATTGGTGAAACTGTGCGTATGTGCTATTTGTCAATTATATGTTTGTATTTGTAAGCGCTGGGTCAAAGGCCACTGCATAAACCCTCCATTAGTTAGTTCCTGCTCATCAGCCCTGGACATATGAATGAGAGCAGGGTGTCATCCATTCAGCACATGTCCAATGGCTTTGCAGAGAGCTGATACATGATGTCTTTGCATTATAATGGCTAAGACCCATTAAAACCCTCAAAAGACCTCTAAAGAGGTCTGCAGTTGAGTTGAAATTCTACAAATTTGTAGGATAATAAGTCAAATTCCTCTTTCTATGATTTTCCTTGGATGTGAAAGATTAACTTTCACATACTTTCTGCAACGTCACGTCTTCCCTCTTCAGATAGGAAGCAGCGGAGACGGCAAGGTCAACTGTCCTCTTGTGTTTTCTAAAGAATCTTGCATCTCTGGCCACAAGCCCAGGCCTGGTCTGAAGGGCTAATATCTCCCCATTGTTGGGAATAAAGCCACTCATCCTCTGACCTGTCCTCTATTCACACCAGACCATTCCTCACGCACTCATTGTCTCTTTTCGTCATCTGAATTAAGTTCCATCACACACACACAAACAAAAAAAAGAGTTTTTTCCTCTTCACCCCTTTGCCTCAAGTACGATGTCCAGAGCTTTCGCAATGCATATCCAGATAAATATCTCAGGAAACTCAATGCACATCTTTCGGAGGGTTAAGCACAAAGTGGCTTTTGCAAAGTGGCGCCAAGACCCCTGGAAAACTTGAGAGCTTTTCTGAAAGGTTTACCCTTAGATTGGACTGCCAAGCTCCTCTCTCCCCTCTCACTCAATTTCAAATATGTGTCGGCATGCCAGGAAAGGAGCTGTTGGCAAAGCACATAGACAATCCCAATCTCTATGCACACAGAGAATCACTCGTTCCATCTAGCTAGTTAGTTAGTTAGAGTCATTTCTCATTTGTAACAGGTATCTTGGCATGTGACAAACAGCCCCGTCGGCCTCTCTGCAAGTCAGTTTGTGGGGTTGTCAGGGGAGAGGGCGTCTTTGTCTGCCGGACAATTGAGTAAACTCATTTGTCATTTTAGACTCTTTAAATGAAGCTGTTGCTGCTTTTCAGCCGTTCACAATGACGGATGGTGCAGGGCTTGTCCAAATAAATTACATCAAACTTCCCCAGGAATATCAAGTGATGTTTTTTTTTTGTGTGTGTGTCCTGTTTTTAGTTTTTCCTGCCCTCGTTTTTGCATTTTTTCCCCCCGAACAGCAAGTGCGACTATTCACACTTTAAAATGAATGTCTGTGTTACCTTTTTCATAGCGGATAACTCGCTTCGGAGCAAAACACTTCACTTCTAGTTCTGCCAGATTGTCAGGAGTTTCCTGAAGTGAAGTGCTCTTTGACAATAACGTCATTGTGATGCTGTGCTGAAGTAGTGAGAGACGGGGACAGGGGGACCCCTCTCCTCTCGTTCATTCACATCTCCAAAGTTAGGAAGGGGGTGGCGGTATCAGTGACAGGATGAACAGACAGATCCCCTGCGTGAGAATTTCCTGAAATGGATGAAGCGGACCTGGGAGGAAGCACAGGCAATATTTAACCGGGAAAAACTTCAAGGAGACAGAAGCAGTTTCATTTTGCAAAACAAGTTATTTGCTGCTTTTAAAATTACACAGTGCCTCTTAATTAGAGTGAACGGTTTGTCATGGTCGTAATATGTTGGAGAATAATCAATATTTTCACATTTACAATGGAACACAGTGGAAAAATGGTCGCTTGCCTTTACAAATCAACATAGAATTATCTTCCGCCTCAGCTTTATAGTGTCTTTCAGCTCGTTGTTTTGGTTTTCTGTCCTGCATCTATTGTTTTGGTTCT
The DNA here is from genome assembly GCA_004119915.2 of Collichthys lucidus. NCBI lineage: Eukaryota > Metazoa > Chordata > Actinopteri > Sciaenidae > Collichthys > Collichthys lucidus. Next base: position 11,036,149 of record CM014099.1, on the reverse strand, counting down.
CACTCATGGCAATTTTTGGCAGTTGTCAGTGGGAAAAGCTCTAAAAAACCTACTGTACACCATCTGCCCAGCGTGAAACAACCGAAAGACAAAGTCTAGGGATTAACTCGTGAACATCGTGGAGCATTTAGCAGCTAAAGACCCAAATATCCTTCACAGGAATTGGTGGAGATGAAAAACGTTCGTCAGGGGAGGCACAAACATGACTCCAGTCTAATGCTGCTCTGTATCTGCAGGATGTGCATAGTTAGTGATGATACAGTTTGTTTCTGCTGCCTCCAGGTGGTCAAAATAAAAAGAAAAACTTATAACCAGTTAAGTTAACAAATGTCTGATTTGCCTCAGTTTTCTGTGATTAGCCATTTTCTAAAACAGGGCTTCATTTTCATCAAATAGCATTTATGATCTAATTTAGCTCAGATTTGTGCACAAAAGATCAATTTCGTTGTTGGGGATAATGGAGCAGCTGGGCCGAGAGCACTCGCATTAACCACCACGTGATGTAATCAGCAGTTAAGTAGAAATTAATGTGACATTATTAGAGCAAATGACATGAGGTGCATCGGATTGGATGTCCCCAGGAACCATTTAATGACAGAGAGAGTGGGAGGTCGCAGTCACTCGCATTATAAATAGAAAATTTAGTCTTGGAGGGAAGTTGGTGATTGTGATGCGTATAACTACAAAGTGAAATCAATTGCGTTTGGAGGATGTGCTCTTTAAAAAACTTTTGTGCCTCCCTGAAAAAAAAAAAAAAAAAGCAAACCATTTTTTCTCTGAGTTTGAAATTGACTTTGGGATTGTTTACCCTTGACTACTTTCTTCTGAAGGCAGTAAACATCTGTCTGGCTTGCAGAACAAAAATTAAAAAAAAAAAGAATAGGTCACACAGACAGAAAAAAAGACAAAGAGAAAGAGTGTGAGAGAAGAGTGGAAATGTCATCTGGCTTTCAGGAATCCTGCAGCCCAATTGGGAGGGGGGGGTGGAAAGCTTGGTGTCGCTCTGGGGGAGGAAGGGGTGTAGGGATAGGTGGAGGGTGTGTGTGTGTGTGTGTGTGTGTGCGCTCGTGATTGAAGTGCAGTGGCAGGCGATTTGCTCTGGAGGGAAGGAATGAGGGAGGGGCCGACAAGGCTTGGCTGTCCCACGAGCACACACATCCACTCACTCCCACACACTCACAGGGATCAGAGACACTCCAGATAGAGACGTCACCTCACTGCCCTCCTCTTTGCTCTTTGGACCTCGAAAATCGTGGACTGCCGAATGAGTCGCTCCCCTGCTGCGGAGTGAGTGCGTCTTTTCAGATTTCCCCCTCCTCCCTCCCTCACAGCTGATGGTGGCTTTGAAACGGCTGAGACATTAGGGGAATACTTCCTGGCTGAGTCAGATCTGGATCTGATTAGAGCGCGGATCCGTTGAGCTTGATGCTGCAGACATGTAGCCAGACCTTGAGCGCTGTCTTGACCGGGGGATTGTGGAAGTGAATGAGAGCTTTATGTGAAGTCGGAAAGAGAGATGCTTTTCCTGGAGGTAAGAGGAAAGTAGAGGAGTACATTTCCTGAAGCTTGCAAATATTTGGTTGAATGAAGAACACTTTTTTGCAACTCTGCTGTGGAAAATACTCGCACCTACATTCCACCGTTGCTTAGAGCTGCTGGTGAGGAGGCATGCAATGGATTGTGGTAGATTCCCTTGGTTTAAAGCAACGCCTGAAGTGTTTGAAAAAGAGCTGAGGGGAATGAATAGCTAAGCCCGGCTCAATATTAAAGTGCCGTGTGTGTCTGAGAGGTGATCCTGCATGTGTGTATGACTAGTTGTGATATAGTGTGTGTTGTAGGTCTTGCATCTTGTGTGTGAGTGTATAGGTGGTCTTACTCCAGCTGTGTTAAGTCTCCTGTGCACCCCCTGACACCCATTTGGTCTTAAAATAACACTCCTCACTAGTCAAAGAGCAATGACCTCGGCCTTTGAACTCCACAATTTAATGATTTTCCTAAAGCAAATCTCATGAAAAAGGTTTTCTTCCACGCTTTTGGTGTTCAGTTTCTCCAAATCTATCCTTTGAATTAACCGCATGTAACTAAAGCTGCGACTAATTCACCAGTTTGATATTTTAATAATTATCTCCGCTCAGAGAGGATATGATACACTTTACATGATCTGTTCTCTGGAATCAGGACGTATTCCTTTAGTTCGCCCGGCGTTGTGTTCATTTGAAACTAGTCGGTGTTTGACTAACTAATTCCTCGGTGAAGGAGAGCCCCCCTTTTAAAGTGTCATTTAAGCCAGCTACATCTGGCCCCGTGTTTACACAGACCTAGTGTTGTGACTCTTTAATGCCTTTTTCAAAACATTTTCCCTTTTTAACCTCTTTAACCTCCTGTCACATCTCCGCCGCGGCCCGGGATTTAAAGAAGGAACGGTTGGGACATTTTGTTTTTGTTTTTTGACAAAGACGGCCATTGTGTTATCGCCAACCGGTGACACGGTGATATGTGAGTTGCTGTGTATGGTGGCTCAGGAATCTGCGCCCTGTAACTTAGGGGATGAGAGCTGAAGGGCAGTACCAGAAAGTGTGGCGAATGAAAGGAAACCAAACTAGAGATGAAATATGTCGATTAATTGGTTTGACAATAAATTCATCATTTTAGTCACAAATGCCAAACATCCTCTGGTTTTAGAATTTGCTGCTTTATTTTGTCATATGACAGAAAACTCAATATCTTGAGCACACACATGAAGTAAATGATCTGAGCTTGTGATATATTCCAGTTCATTGTGCTGCTAATTAACTGATTATGAAAATACTTGTGTGCATTAGGTGTTTAGATTGTTGGAACCATTGCAACATCCCACGAGTGTCATGTCATGTCTAAATTTAGACGTTAACCCACACTCATGTTGTCACCAAATAAACAGAAGCTTCAATTCTTTATTTTTAAACTCCAAGCTGCATGAAAATCTTACAAACAACAATAGTGCCATTGATGCGGTGGCTTAAGAAAATTGACTTCATCTAATTGCACCAACTGGTCTTAACTAGGCTCCACGAGATAAAACAGAACCAGTAAAGAAAAGCTTCTGGGTGATAACATTATCTATACAACCATAAAACCTGATAGATTAGTCACTGAAGAACAAAGCAACAGTCAAATACCCTTTTGTCCCGTGATAAGAGCTTTGGTTTGACTTTTAACAGCATTTCTAATCTGTGAATTCTGTGTTTTGAGGCCCTGGGCTTCATTCAACTGTATGCTAATTGGGGGCAATGCTAATATTTCCCCAGTCTTGTTATTGGGGTTTGACTACATGGTGTTGTAGGAAATCTCTAGGGTGAACTGAGAAGACAGAGTTTGACATTTCTAAAGAGGCACAAGAACAGCATTTGGAGTGACCACTGGAGGGGTCACGAGCAAGAAAAACAGTCTCGATGGGATCGATGAATTATCGCAAAGTTTTGAGAAGTAAAAAAGCGATGGTGAGCACAAATTGACACCAATTTAAGATGTAAAGACGTGTTTAAGTGCTGTGATAAACTTAAATAAACACAAAGTTTTTTCATTTTCCATTCAAAGGTTTGTTATCTGATAAGGGGCGGTAGAAAAAGTATTAGCAGGGCCCGACACAAAGGGTCAGAAAAGGGAAAGGTTTATGTATTTGTTTATTTTGCCAAAAGTAAGAGTAGTCTGATTTTATTCTCGCTATATTTGTTGTATTTCACCCCTTTTGTGCTATAAATTTTTATCAGACAGTTACATAAAGGTTGCTGCATCCCATTGCTTATTCATTGAAAGTTGTAAAAACTGTTAATACAGTAGCGCTTGTTCTAAAGTAGAGAAGCGGGAATGATCGTAATCAGGGCGCACCATTTGTTATGTTTACCATAATTCTAGCTAAGTGCTACTTAAAATGTGTGATATAGGCTCTGTGAAAGTTATTGCTCCATTAACATACTGAGCTTGAAATTAGGGTTGACTTGAGCAATGTAAAAAAAAAATTAAATAGAAAAAAAAAAATACATGCAGTCCCTAATTAACCGAAGAATTGGTCGAAATAACTCTAAAGTCAGAGTTAACGGGCATGACGTTTGGTCAGTAAAAACCACTGAGACTCTAATGTCCCTCATTCTGCTGCTTTTGTGTAAAAGATCAAACCTACATGAATTTTTGAGGGATTGTGCGAAGTTTCCGACTGTTTTCACCCAAACAAGTTCTATTCTGGCTGAGATTTGCATGTCAAAGAGACGGAGGCAGAGCACATCACAAGTGGCCTTTTCAACACCTTGAGACCAAAGTGCGGGTTTTCAGGCTTGGAGGGCTCTTAGGAACATGGGCGCAGAGATAAGAGGGGCTACTGCAAGAAGGGGGTGGGGGGGACACACACGACGACGAGGCTGATTAATCCCTATTCACGTAACTGTTATCAGAGCGTTGCTGTTTGAAGTGCAGCTGAAGGTGGATTCATGCTGCAGTGTTTGAGTATGCAGAGAGTACTGAAGATTTTACTTTTTTGCCTCTTCATTTAATGTCTTGATCATAGTTGTTCATGATTTCCCGCACTGTAAATCACTGCGTAGTAGGCCCTGCCGACACGCGTTTCACAACCCTCAGTACTTTGTAACGCAGTGGATAAGAGCAACAGATGTTTGGTGGTTAACAGCTGGAAATTTCTGTTGCATCATGTTACGTCAGAGCATTACAATCCTGGCTTAAAAGAACTGACTAAATGTGCGTGTGCACATTTGTCAGCTGGCGCAGTAAAAAGGTCCTAACAAGTTCTTGAAATTTGGAAGACAGCGCAAGTGAATTTGTATACAGATAAAGATAAGATCCAAATGGAAATGCAGATACTTAAACCTTCTGTACCTAACGACGCTACGGTTTTATCTCATGTTGTTGAATGAAATACTGGAAAAAGCCCGCTGGATGATTTTCCATAATATATCATCCTAAGTTTGTCTGAAGTTCCCTTTTAAGGTGGTCGAGTTGTGTTTTGGGCACTCTATCAAGTATAATTCTGTAATGGATAAACAGAGGAAGTATGACATACTACACTAATGGGATGGAAAATAACATATTAGTTATTCTTGTGTGACTCATGGTGTAGAATTGTAAAAGGATGGAAATAGTTTGATATGTTAAGGAGAAACTTTGTTCTTTAAAAAAACAGGAAAGAGAAAGAACATTTTTGGTATTTGTTCGAGCTATTATGTTAAACTCTTAAACCACTTCTGGGGGAAAAAACAATTGTCTTGTTGTTAAACAGAGATTAAAACTAATTGTAGGCATATACAAAATGCAGAGGAATTTATAGTAAGTGCAAAAAAGCCTAGATCAGCATTATTCCAGCCAATCAGTGACAAGAAGTAAAGACGTAAAGCTTTGGGTATCATTTTTAAAAAAGTAAACAGAGGAGGGAATGAAAGATAATTTTAAAAAGGTAGCTTCTGTAAATGTGATTCCCTAAAATCCTCCTTTTTTTTTTTTTTTTTTTTTTAAATCTACAGCGCCCGTGTGTGATGAACCTGGAGCGTAGTGAAAGAGGGGAGCGCCCCTCTCCTCGAGGCCTGGAGATGGAGCCACGTGTTGGAGGAAAAATGGGGAAGATATCCGTTGGCTTCCAGAGGAGCTCCACCTCGGATGATGACTCTGGGTGTGCACTGGAGGAGTATGCGTGGGTGCCACCGGGAGTCAGGCCTGAGCAGGTTTGTACCTCGAACTGTTACAAGTTTCCTCCAAAATAGTCAAAAAATGTCAAGTATACGGATGTGGGCTGCAAAAATGTAAATCATATCATAAAATTATGCATGGACTAAGATTAAAACCTACTTATTGCCCATCATAGTGTCAGATTATTTCGAATTTTCTCTTAGATGAGATGATGATGATGGGAGTATAAACCAGGATGCATGTGGCTGTAGTTCAAATAAGGTTATGTGTGCAGACATTCTGTTCTCTATGCCATACTTGTGGATTAGTACTGCCACATGCCAATGCCCAACATCTGGCTATGGATTTATTTATTTTTTACACATTCATTAGTTTGCATTTAGGATAAACATGTTCAAAAACTGTTTGAATATTTCCATGTTAGAAATGCACAAACAAAAATTTGTCAATGTTTCAAACATTAACGTTTCCAGCCCTGTGCTGTGCTCTCTCTCATATGTGGAGAGATTTCACAGTCAGGCGCCGCTGACTGGATTAAGATGGACGTGTTTGCCCCACAGTGTTACAAAATAAGGACACACAAAGCAGCAGTCATTCTCCGTTGACACACAACCGCTTTCTCCTTCGACTAATCTAAATTCAAAGACAAGAAAAGCATAAACCGATGCCCTCCTGGCTGAAACATGTCTCACTCGTTTATGTGGTCTAAGTTTTAGAATAGATTATGAGAGTCTAGTTGTCCATCTTTTTTTCCTACCAGCGGACCGGCCAGATGTCATTTCTTTCGTTTATTGATTTGTCTTCATCCGCAGGTCCAAATGTATTTCTCCTGTCTACCAGAGGAAAAGGTGCCGTACGTCAACAGCCCCGGGGAGAAGCACAGGATCCGACAGCTCCTCTACCAGCTGCCACCGCATGACAACGAGGTAGAGATGATGAGAGACCCTGACAGGATGTGTGCTAGACTGGAATAAGGGACAGTCTGTGGCAAAGGATGATGCAGGGGTTGCTGGATTTGAACCAAACGTGTAAAAATGTGAATTCTTACATGATGTTAAAAATAAGCTTCAACTTACATAAACAGTATTGCTCGCTACAATAATCACATAAGCATGAAAATAGCATCTAACAGCAAAGAGAAAAACAATCAATACCAGAGCTAAGCAGAAACATTAAAAACTTGATGAAACTCAACAGTAAACACGTCTTCCCACATGAATAAAGCTCACACATCAAACAAACTTACAAAAGCTCCTAAGAGGCCAGTGTTAATTTCATAAAGCTGGTATTTCTCCTGCCAAATTCTCTCAGAAGACTCTTAACTCATCCCCTTCATTTCATGAACTAGAAGTCAGGCCTGTGTGACTCAAGTTAAAATGAAAGGACTGAAAAGGAGTTAAAGATCCAGTGTAAATGAATTCATTTGAAATGTTGGTGGCAAGTTAAGCTGCGTGAGATGAAGTGAAAATAAAATCAGTGACAGTTTAGTCAGTTTTTAAGTCTATATACTGAAAGATGATTTTCAAAAACTTGAATTAACACGCAACTGATTTAAACTGCTTTTGGCTCGTACAGTTCAACACGCACACTTCAAACTCTTAGTTGCTCCAACTTTGCAACTCCCTGCATTTCACATGCAAAGAATTTTACATTTCAAGATATTTAATTTTTGTTTGCAGTCTTTGCAGTCGACCACACTTCAGAAAATCTTGTCTTTTAGTGTTAGTTAGCAAGTTATTTTATGGCTGTTTACATGTTTACAAGAAGTTTGGCTTTTTTATTAGATGTAAAACACGTCCCCAAAGTGAGGTTAACATCTTGCCATCATATTGGTAATATGAATGTCCAGCCCCAACTAAACTAAAGCCAGCAGCTGAGTAAAGCCTCGTCTAGTAAAAACCTAAAAACAATGGCCACATTCCCTCAACCGTCCTGTGACAGTAAAGCACATGCCAGCCTCTTCTGTATAACAGCTTTACGGTGTGTAAACCAGCGCTCCTTTCACATCTGTGTTAATAGAGTTTACATTAGGAGATATGGCAGAGGGGTTATCACCAGAGGGGAGGGACATGGTGTGTGTGTCTGTGTGTGTTGGGGGGGCTACTGTCTGACAGGGGTGGTCTCTGTATACACACACATGGAAGATACACAATAGGAACACACAGCCGCACAGTGTTTGACTGAGCGGTTTTATGATGTTTGTCGGCAGACCTGGTGGTTGAGGGAGCAAACTGCCAGAGGATTCCTTACGTAACTGTGGTTCGGAGGGATAAGCACTCGGTGTGTGTGTGTGTGTGTGTGTGTGTGTGTGTTTACTGTTGTTTAGAGAACAACCGAGCTGGTTGTTAGGATAGTCTTGGTCTTTTATCTGGGCCTTCATCACCATCTCTAAACACAGAGCAAGGGGTTTGCGTGTTGCTCACGCCACACTTTCAACACAGCCTTCAGAGGAGGCTGTGTACTAAGTACTATTTTGCTTTCTGATTTTAACTGGCCTTCGTCTTTGTCATAAATCGACCTCTCTTGTCCTTCTGGTTTGTCAACCCCGCTCATCCCTCTCTTCTGTCTTTACCAGGTGCGTTACTGCCATTCTCTCACTGAGGAGGAAAAGAGGGAGCTCCACATGTTTAGCGCCCAGAGGAAGAGGGAGGCACTGGGGAGAGGAACACCCAAGATCCTGCCCCGAGCTCTGCAACACACCCGCTGTGAAAATGTAGGTGGCACACGAAGACGCCCCTGAGCATTACACGTAGATCACTTCGCGAGGAAATCAGCTTGAAGTTATTTACGTCACAAGCAACTAACACCCACCACGCCATCCGAACACACACAAAAAAGAAGCCCGCGGCACAGTCCTGATTGGCTAATGCGATGGTTTTAATCATGGACATAAACTTCCTCATTAGGGCGAGAGAGGAAGCGGGGAAATTGGAAAGGCTCGTGCTCAAGCCGAGCGGAGAAGCCAGTTCCTCATGAGGAATTCAGCAAATTTCCTGCCACCCCATCTATATATCTCAGCATGACAACCTGTACATTTTGTGCAGTCTAACAAGTAATTCTCGCACGGGGCCTTAAAAATCCAACTTTTTTTTTTTCTTCCCCAAAACAAGACACAGTATGTGGCACATAATTCCACATTTTCTTGTATAATTACATGCACCCAGTACATGCAGCTGATTTTAGGAGTTTTCCTGTAAAGGAGTAGGCACGTTTCTGCATCTGTTCAGTGTTATGTAAGCATATGCTGTCTAAAGAAAGTAGGGTTTATCCTTTGTGTGAAAATGTTTAGAGATAAGTTATTTTTCTATCATCATTCTAAGGAAGCCTTGACTTTTGGGAAAATATAGACATCTAGACTCCATTTTGACATTCTGGTTGGAGTCATAGCTATGAACAAACAGGGCAAACAATCCTAAAACGTGAACTGTTTCCTACTTGGTGATGGCGATCTAAACATAACATCCAGATTTATTCAAGATGCCCTTGATCATTTTTTAAAAAAAAATTCCCTTTCAGTGCAACAAACATAAATATTAGTGTTATGTGGCTTCCGGCAAATTGAGCCCTGACCAGTGAGTAAACCACATCCTCTGCCAGGCCTTCAGGAAGAGCACGCCAGGCTTGTTAATTCCCCTGGACAGGCAGATGAAGTCTGTCACCACTCAAACACAGATGCTACCACATGGATGCAAGGTCGCATACACATGCACACAAATCACACACAGGAGCATGAACAGACACACAAATCCTTGTTGGACATTCGTGTGTATTCACACATGCTCAGGAAACACACTCACTGTTAAGCAATAACCACCCGCTCACTCATCCATACAGGTACACCTAGACACATGTGCACACTCATGCAAGCGTTCGTGCAATTACTGCACATGCTCAAAAAGATTGATCATTCACACACACTTTGTCAGACTCCAGTTTCATGGTGCCGCACTCCCAGCGACTTACAGCACCCCCTGTATCCAAGGCCCCAGTCTATCCACCCTGGTAATAATGGTTAACAGCTGGGCATGCTATCTCATAGCTGCTTATGGGTCTCATAGCTCTGCTGGGTTATATAAAGACTTGATTGCATGTTCAAAACACGCTCTGATGATCTCTGTGGAGTCATACGATCTTTCGACTCATGACCAAGGCCAGTGTATTCAGCACAAAAAAAAGCAGTTTAGTTCCTCAGCAACACTCAACGAATAATTAATGACTTTTATACCAAAGTGAAATAGCCTCCAAATGAAAAAAAGAAAAAGAATTTCCCCATGGGGATAAATTAAGTGAAAAAAACAACAAACCCATTCACTTTTAAATTGTTACAGTGCCCATCATAAGTATTCACCCCCTTGGATGTTTTACCCTTTTATTGCTTTCATAAATCAATCATTAATAAAATTTGGCTTTTTTTTCCCACCCACCCAAAAAAATATTGGGAAAAAACTCCTTAATGTCAAAGTGAATTTGTTTGCATAATTATTCATTCATTCTGATCTAGGCAGATTTACACATGTGCCATATTCCTTCCATTTCTTAAAGATTGATTTCACTGAACTCCGGGGCGTGTTGGAAATTTTTTGCTATCCATCCCCTGAATTGTACTTTTCAATAACCCTTTCCCTGAGTTGCTTGGAGTGTTTTTCTGTCTTCATGGTGTTAATGGTAGCCATGAATACTGACCAGCGAGTCTCTGGACTCTTCAGATGCAGGTGTTTTATACCTCAATCACTTCAGACACACCACCACCACTCAGGTGATCTTCATGTCACTAATTGTGAGACTGTTGGCACCAATTGGATGGACCTCTATTGAATTAGACTATTAAATTAAAAAGGGGGTGAATAATTATGCAAACAATCTTTATATATTTTTGTTTCATTGACATCACTTTGTAGAAATCTGTTTTCACTTGACATTAAAGAGGTTTTTTTTCCCAATACATTTTTGTGTGGAAAAAAGCCAAATTTTATTGAGCATGATTGATTTAAGAAAGCAATAAAAGGGTAAAACATCCAAGGGGGTGAATGCTTATGACAGCCATGATGTATTTTGATTCTGATCCAATGTTAATACAGAGAGTTCTACCCAGGGAGAGATTGGGTGGGGTTGTCTCAGGTGCAGTCAATCATTTTTAATAGCCATCCGCAAGCTTGAAATGTTTCCTTGAAAAGATAACATTGCACTACCCATGTACTGGACTGTTGCTGTATTTCTGCCATGACTGTCATCCCTGTATGATTCACTGATGTGTTATGAAAGGATCATGTTCCTTTGGCATTTACAATACAATCACCTGTTGTTTGGCCTTCTTTGTTTTAGCATTGCTGCAAATGAAACGTTGGCAGATTTGTGACATATTTTAAATATTTACTGTTGGCTCTCTTGTGTCACTGGCATTGGCTGTACTACACATTTATTTTGAAGTGTCAATCCCTTTTGCAGTTAATTCTCAAGGTAGCATACTGATCCCCAAATGTATTTTTAATATATAATAACAAGCATGGTCATAGACTCAATGATAAACATGTTCTGCCCTAGGCATTGTAAGATACTTTGACAAAGTGCATCAACTAGATGCCTGAAATCTAAATCTCATGGGTCATTTGTTGTGTTTGATTGTCAGTGTGGTGGAGGCATCAACGGAGGGGAAATGGCAATTTTTGCCTCCAGAGCAGGCCCGAGCCCCTGCTGGCACCCAGCGTGCTTTGTGTGTGCCACATGTCAAGAGCTGCTGGTGGATCTGATCTATTTCTACCAAAATGGCAAGATCCTCTGCGGAAGACACCATGCTGAGCTTCTCAAACCACGATGCTCTTCTTGTGATGAGGTAAGACACATAGATAGTAATGATAGTAGTTTTACCTAGTACATTACCAGGTCCATAGGGCTCCACAGAACTAACAGTGGTATGGGTGTTTTCCCTTAGATCATATTTTCCGATGAGTGCACTGAAGCAGAGGGTCGTCACTGGCACATGAAGCACTTTGCCTGTTTCGAGTGTGAGACTATGCTAGGGGGGCAGCGCTACATCATGAAAGATGGCCGACCCTATTGTTGTGGCTGCTTTGAGTCACTGTACGCGGAGTACTGTGAGGCCTGTGGTGAAAACATTGGTAAGTTATATTTAGATATTTGGATATAAAGACACTTTTGATACCCAAGATCCACAGATGTATTTCTTTACCATACCTAATACTGTGCTTCTTTTCTCTTTATCCGTGATCCTTTAGGTGTTGATCATGCCCAGATGACGTATGAAGGTGTACACTGGCATGCCACAGACCAGTGCTTCTGTTGTGCCCAGTGCAAGACATCCTTGCTGGGCTGCCCATTCTTGCCAAAGCAGGGTCGAATCTATTGCTCAAAGGCCTGTAGTCAGGGGGAAGATATACATGCCTCCGACTCGTCCGATTCTGCCTTCCAGTCTGCTCGCTCACGTGAATCACGGCGCAGTGTCCGCATGGGAAAGAGCAGCAAGCCTGCCGAACAGTGGAGACAGTCACAGCTCTTTAACCCCCCCGCCACCGTCCCATCGTTTGAGTATAAGTTTGGAGAGGAAGAGGGTGACAGAGATGCTGATTGTGACATGGGTATCATAGGGCGCAAGCTGACCCATCTAGGCCTGGAAGAGGAGAGGTTTTGGAGGGAGCGGGAGGACCAGGATGCCGGTGGAGAGGAGGATCCAGAGGAGTGGGCACAGCATGAAGACTATATGACTCAGCTCCTACTCAAGTTTGGTGACCGTGGGATGCTACTTCAGCAGCCACCCCTAAAATCTCCCAGCCCCAGCAGTGACAGAAACAGACTAATAAATGTCTCTGACCCATGGCTTAAGCCCGATATTACATCTATGGGGGTTACTGCCTCCTCTCCAACCCCTGCCAGTCCCACTCAGAGCCAGACTTCCAATCAATCCCGAGCCAACAGCCTTAGCCCTGGACTGATAAGCAAGAAGCACCTGCCTGAAATGTACTGGGCCCAGTCCCAGGATGGCTTGGGAGACTCAGCTTATGGGAGTCATCCTGGTCCTGCCAGTGCCAGAAAGATTCAAGAGCTGGAGTTGGACCAAGATCAGGACCAATCTGGGACGGGAAGACAGGCTTTCTGGCCAGACACAAGGCAATGGTATGAAGACTCCCTTGAGTGCATCGCTGATGAGCTGAGGAAAGTTGAGCAGGGTGCTGGAGACTCCATGGATTCCTTGGCACTCTCTAACATTACTGGTAAGGACACTGTTGGTTGCATGTATTTGTTGGAAAAATGTTCTTTTTTTTTTATAGTGAACGGCTATTCAGTATCTTTCTTCTGCTCATTCTTTTTAGGTGCATCAGTAGAAGGAGACGGCAGGGAAAGGCCTTTGGTCTACACCCTTGCCATGCAGGATCCCTCGGTGGCAGATGACTGTGAGAAGATGAGCAACATGGGAACCTTTAATTCATCTCATCTTCACCACAGTGCCAACTCTCTCAACCTCAACATGGAGAAGGGCGATGACGAGGAGGTAGCATTTGCAATGAGGGGAGCCGCACCAGGAGGACTTATCTCCCCAATGTCCACACATTCAGAAGGTCTCTCTTCCTCCTTCGTCCATGCCCCAGCTCTGAGGAGGAGCAAGTCCCAGTCCAGGCCTCCTCAGATGGTAAAGTTCTCAGAAGACACTGTGGACAATGGATATAACGATGGGTTTGATGTCAGTATGAGAAAGCATCCCATGAGTGAGAGGCCACAGCGGAGGGTGTACTGCCCAGATGAGATGGGCCGAGAAAGAAGTCGCCCAACAAGCCACCATGGGCGCAGCAGGCAGCACAACCACCGCCAAGGCCGGCACCATAGGAGCCGTAAAACCCGCTCGGACAACAACCTTCACATGGTGCCTTTGGAGAAAGCACAGAGGCCATATGAGCCACAGCAGCAGGGTCTGGTAAACACTCCTTGTGGTGCCATGCTCCTACAGCATCCCGCACACAGGCTGCCCTTGGCCTACTCCCAAACCCGATCTGACTATATGCCTCAGGGCTCAGCTCAAGGAGACCCACGGGTTGAGCATTTCATGGGTCTCTACAGGGATGAGGATGACTGTTGCTCTACTTGCTCTTCCTCATCATCGGACTCTGAGGAGGAGGGCTATTTCCTGGGCCAGCCCATCCCTCAGCCTCGAGCGGCTGGGCGCTACTATGCTGAAGACTACCCAACAAGGGTTACAGCCCTCACCTCCCATAGCCATGGCTCACAGACTGGTCGTAGAAAGAGCCACCGTTCCAAAAACTGTATCATCTCTTAACAGCTCAGAGTACATTTGCATTATAATCTGCACCACACTAGGCAATAAAGTCAGATTTTTTGATCATGTGGACTGGTTACAGAAAGTTTAAAACAACCCATATGCACAGACTGTGTATTACGCCCTAGGTGCATGGCCAAATCTCAAGATGCATATCATATTGGGTGAAATCTACAAAAGAAAGAATAAATCAACTAAACTGTTAAGACAGCAAAGGAAAGACTAGATCTGTGTAACATAGTCAGAAAATCTGTTCTTTGTGTGTGTGCAAATTTGACCTAATTACTGGGTTTGATTGAATTTTAGCACTAATATGATGCATGGACTGGTAATTTTGGACACATTTAGACAGTGCAGACCAAAATTAAGCAGAGTTGTCAGAATGACAAACATTTTCTTTCATTTCAGCATTTGCCATTAAGTTTTAAATAAAATGTTTTATGTTCAGTTAAACGTTTTGCAGCAATATCTTTGTGCGCGTTGAAAAGGCAACACATTGTACACAGAGGTTGACAAAGTAGAAAATAGAAACAAACCAAAATAATTATTTAATGCATAATAGTACAAAATGATAATGTATATACTAAGTTAAGATTTTAATACCGGTATTTTTGTATCTGTGGTTTAAAGAATTGTTTCTTTTGAAGTGAATGGTAGAAAATAGCAGTTATAAAGGTGTACAAACAGACCTCGTTAATGTTCTATGAAAAACAACAAAGAAGGTGCCACTTCATGAACTGTGTTCTTCACAGTTAAGTGCCATGTTACTCTGTAACAATGTCTATTATAATGTATACTCCACAACGCTCACTATTGGTGTACAAAATATTAAAACAAATAGCGGCAACTCTTGCATTCTCCATATTCAGCTGAACTGTTCACTACCCTTGCTCCGACATAACCAGCTAAATGCTTCGTGATGTAAAGACGCTTGTAATAAATAATTTTCTCCTCATAAAGCTTCAGGAATGATTATTGTTTTCTTCAAATGTTTGACCCATTTATTTTTAAATTAAATATTGTGTAGCCCTCAGACCGTACTGGTCTTTTATAGTGAGTTGCACCAAAGAGTTCATGGCATTTTGAACTTTTGAAAAACTGGAAATGATCAAATCTTGTAAAAAGGTAATATGTAACATGCACATCGTAAGAGTGGCGATTGGAAATGCATGCATTTAAATTTTAAAGTATCGCATGTGAGGAATCTGTAACATACAAAAACCTATAAGGCATGTGAACTGATCCCTAAACACTGGATGAGGTCGATGATGCTGATGGGCCATTTATGAATCTTGTGTCAATACATCACAAAAAAGAAATCTCAAAGTTAACAGAAATCATCTTTACTACATCCTTCAGAGACATCTCAGTTTATGCAAAACTTTGTCTCAATTTCACCAAATAATTAAGCTTTGTGACTGATTTTCCCAGAGGGAGTGGGGGGTTGGGGAGCATAAAGTTTGAAAGGCAAAATGAGACAACACAAAAGAAAAACTGAACAGGCAGTACAAATTTATACAAGAACATAAACAATGAATTTAGCAGCACCAGGTCATACATCTGACTGCTACGAAATGATGACTCCTATCGGAAAATAGTACAAAACATTGTCTTCCTTGGGAAAAGTATGATCATGCTGAACACATTTTTTTTTCTTTATCAAAACTGGTTAAATAATGTTAAACCGTTCCCTTGTGATGTGAGACAGAGCTTTTTAAATAAGTGTTCTTGCCAACATTTGACAGTTATTATTAGGATCATTTGAAAGTACAAATGGTCTGTTCAAAACTAACACTGTTCATTCCCACATACAATGCATCACTGCATCTTCACCATCTTGCTGTGCAGTAGAAATGTTTTAGGTCCAGCAATCCAAAACGTTTCCAAGATATCCATCGTCTTCAGCAGTCAAGCCTACCATGCTCAGTCTCACAGAGGGCAGATCAGGCCAGTGTGTCAGTAAGACGAGCCGTGATTGACTGCATTCTTTGAAAGTTTATGAGCCGTCAGGGCTGTAGCTGTGGGGATCGAGTCACAGACGGAAGGTTCTGGCTGCCGAACTGCCTCATCCAGCTCGCTGATGAAGTGTTTGAGGTCCTCCAGGCAACGTTCACGGATTTCCCCGAGGTTCTCCCTGAGAGGAACCTGCACCTGCTTCTCCAGGTTGGGGTCTTTAGCCACAAGCATCTTCACCACCATGCCAAATGTCTCGCAGTCCTGACGGTACACCTGGAAAGGGACAGCAATGAGTCAAATGACGTGTGTTTTGTTCCATGCAAACGACAATTTGACATGCGCAAATAAAAAAGCAATGCCTTTCTTTCAAAAAACATTTAGGAGATACATTTAGATGCATATGTATGTAGATTTGCCAGTTGACCCTGAAAAAGTGTCAACAGGCAGAGGTCACCCTCGATGAGAAAAAAAGCTCTTAATGGAGGAGATGAAAAAGTTGTTTCCTTCCTGCTCTACCTGGCGCCTAGGTGTAAATTTTCACTCTGTCATTGAGCCTGAGCTGATCATTCTGGTGTTAACACACATCATGTAGTGTCAAAAGATAAACACTTCTCCTCTCGAGTTTAATAAGGGCCCTTTATGTAGGACAGGGTAGCCCGAGAGGCAATAAAAACCCCATTTTAGTGGCGGCTCAGAGGCCTATAACAGCTGTTAGAGGGACAATGAGGAAGAGGTGGTGGTATCTTGTTTGGAAGCTGCTATTTCACACCAAGCCTCAAATGTCACATAAAATAATGGAGGGAGCCCACTGCCGCCACATAAACTGGTTCAATTTGCAAAATACCAAAACAGATTTGTTTCAAACTTGTGATGCTTCATGTGACCTGAATGAAATTCCAGAGGGGGAAAATATCGAGTCACCTGAGCTGACGGTAATATTTTACACGTCAGTTTCCATTTTCTAAAGGCGCCAAATGTGCTGCGCATGGATTCCCCATACACATGAAATCGAGACAAATTCTACACCACATGTCCAAGTGGTACTAAAGCAACACCAACTTTGTTCAGGTGCAGGATAGTTTCTCCCCTCCCCCCCATTTTAAAATATTATGGTACCCTAAACTCAAAAAACTGGCACATTTCAGCAGTTGGAAAAAATGAATAAATTTTTTTTTCATTAAAAAAAAGAAAAAAAAAAACCAACTATAGTTGAATTTTTTACACATCGCATGGCTGCAACAGCCACACTTCTAATCTGGCTGGGGACCTTTGTTTGTCTCCCTTGTTTCTTGTCATCCTTGCACTATAACCACCTTAACTGAAGCATAAAATAAATAAATAAAATAAATATGCACATCACATATGAGGCCATGGACAGCGTGATGACACTGTCCACACTGACAGGCCTCAGGGACACACCTCAGTTTCTCTGTGGGACGCTGCTCTCTCCTGTCCCTTTTCTCCATCTGTCCCTCCACTATTTCACTACACATTTCTCCCTCTAGTCAGTCTCTCCGTGCCTCGTATGTCTTACTCTCAATCTCTCACAATCGATTCTCTTTTCCGAGTAAGTGGAAGTGAATTAACCCACTGATACCGCTACTTATTAAGTCACGCGTCAGGCCTTCACTGTCAGCACGCTGGCAGACACAAGGGCACTTCAAATGATGAAGGCTGTGTGCGGATCAGTGTGTTTATACATGCGCCTGCGTGTGTAAAATTAGGCCAGGGAAGGGTGAGTTTCAGTCATTCACCGGATACCAACACAGTGGCTACCGCGCTGTGGGGCATTCAGACTCACTGGCTTATTTATAGCTTTTCACAATGTTCCTAGAACACAGAGCATTAGTCCAGGTAGAGGAGAGATCACAAGTAAAGATGTGACAAATGTATTTTCTAGAAATTATACAATGCAGAATAAATTCCTGTAAACTTCTCTGAAAGGTCTCCTTCTAAAAAAAGGTTTCGGTTCTCACTCTTAAGGTGACCTGAATCTAACAATAGGACGAAGCAATTCCTGGGAAATTTAAGGTTAACATGAGGGTATAAACAGTTTCAGGAAAGGAGCGCTGACGTAAAATGAACACACCACCGCCTCCTCTGGGCGTTTCTATACATTCCCCATGTACAATAAACGATCAAGGGGAAGATGTTACACAACCGGCTAACAAAAACTGTGCAGAAAGCAAACCTATAATAGCATGTTGCTCTACTGTGCTGAATTTAGCAGCATCACATTGTCCTTTAAATCTTTTTAATGCCCTATGGTTTCACTCCGCAGCTGATAACAGTGTATTTATCAACTTCTCGGAGGAAGTCTCCAATCAAGAGTGCTGACAACAACTTCTATGAATACGGGGGGAAAGTCGTTCCTAGATAACAATGTGCTGAAAATGTACTTCCTGTATTCAAACGCGCTTCCTGAAATCCCTCCCTTGTTATCCAATCAGGAAGGAAAGCACAATTTCTCGACTTTGGGGTGTGGGTCGGTCCAGAACTGTCTCCGCTTCTGAAAACATCTTGAAAAGTTTCTGCAGCCAGTTGAAACAGGACTTGGAGTGAGCGTGTGAGCCATCGTGGCTTTAGGAAAGCAGTGTGAAGGAGTTGGGGCCTGAGTCCAGTTCTGCCATCTTTCTTTAAAAAACCCCACTGTGGCTGGAACTGTATGGCTGTCTGTGCTGCAGCCAAATATATTTAGATTCCTCAACAAATGAAATAAAACTCCCTTTGTATCACAGCCTGGACTGCGAGGACTAAAACATAATACCCTTTATTGCCTCTCATGCCTTGTCACTCACTATAACCAGTTAGTCTGTACTGTAGCCAAAGTCAATGAGAACAGGGTTCAGGTTGAATTTCAGTGGTTCAATTTCACTTAGCTATACAAACACACACTGAGGCGCTGGTATAACGCTGCCCAGCATGATGTCTGGCCCATGATGGAAACTTCAGCTTGTGAGCTGTGAAAAGTGGAGAGACAGTTGGTGAGCTTTTTGAGGGGAGCTACTGGACTCGGGTGTGTTTGTGTCCCTGTGTTTAGGCGAGATGGCTAGACCAGATTGGGGCACAGAAAGCCAAACATCTGGCCGACACTTGACAAGTGGCTGAACACGAGAGCCATACTGCAACAGAAGCGCTGCGGCGACTTCACAGGATGCATGTGAGAGCGACTTTGTTTTGTTTTTTTTAAGACTGAAAAAGAGTGAGTCTAAATCGAGAGTGTTTAGCTGGTGTGCTCTGGGCATGATGGGAAATGAATACCAGACAAGTGCTTATACATTTTCCATTCGCCACTTTGGCAGGTAACCAACCATCATGTGAAAGTGATTCTCTCGGGTTTTGATTGGTGTTTACGATGGGTTTAAAGGGTTAAAGTGTTTACCAACACACAAGACAGAGTGTTTCTATTCATCTTTCTGCCCACAAAGACTTGCACGGAGAATAAGTGGAAAAAAAGAAATGCTGGGCATCTTTGATTTTATTAGTAAAAATTCTATTTCTGGCCTGGTGTGTGACAGGAACAAGGGCTGACTTCACTTACAGTCATGACTAATCTAGCCAGCCTTTCATGAAAGACAGAGTGAGGACTGCCAGCGACAAACAACCTTCATGCATGTGATCTGGACGACACAAAAGCCCAAAAAAAAAAAGAAAAGAAAAAAAGAGACAAATCTGAGATTCAAAAATCCTGGAAAGAAAAATCAGATATTTCATAATCTTAGAATACACGGTTCATTCTCATAATAAAAAGGTGACCCCGAAAATACAAACTAAAGCTCACACAACAGAGCTCTCAAATGAACACCAGGAGACACAGATGGGGGAGAAAGAGACAGGCTATAAAACAGGCCAGAAGCTGCAGCGTCAGCAACAGGGTTATAACGGCCTATAGGCTCTGTGGCGCAGCTATATGTGAGAGCACAGTGTGTGCGCGCTCCAGGGCAGAGCTGGCTCAGGTTTAATGGTCCCAGTAAAGCAGCGGTAGTGCTCACTGGTGCAGGAATGGCCTTCATTAGATAACTGAGCGGAGTTGGAACCTCGAGCCTGGGGTGGTTTTAGCTCCATTAAGTGGTCGGCCTCCCAATTTATTGTACGCACAAACCAATACCATGTCTAGGCTGTACTTGTGTTTCTGCTTTTGTTTATATGTTCTCGTACCATGAACGTTTTTCTGTTGTTTCCAACTCCCTGTGTGCAGGCCTACGTGTGTGTGTGCGCCTGTAAAGAGGAGTCAAACACTGAGGGAGTTGTAACGTTCGAGCCATGTGGGATATTAAGCTGGTGCAGGGTATAATGAGCAATTGTTGCAGTTGTGCCAGTCAGGATGGAAGGTTAACAAGAGCCACCAGGAAGACGTTGATATATCTAGCAACCAGCTTCTTTGGCAGATAATTACCCATCACCTAAATAGTGTTCTGAAACATGATATCTGGCTGGCAAATTGGTGGACTTTGGGATGTGCCCACTAGTGTGACTGGTGGACAGGAAAGTTAATTTCCTGCCTTGTTAGGAATATAATAGGTGGCTGTTCCAGTAATGCCTGTCCAGTAAAATAATCCACGTGTGAGCCAGGAGAGTCACAGCCACCATATGTACGGGGCTGTTTTCCAAGGTTACGGCATGTGTCACGCATGCGGCAAGTTGACATTTATAGAAAAGTCTTACAAAATTCCAACTTGTTATGAGAAGATTGTAAATGCAGCGATTTTCCAATCGAGGCAACAGAGCTACTGACACAAATTGTTCATATTTTCCTTCACAGATGCTGCATAAATACCAATGAAGAATTTGAGATGTTATTATCCAGAGAAAACAATGTATCAAATCTGAAAACAAGTGTTGGCTGAGGTACAAAATAAATACTTCCTTCTACTTAATAGATTTAGATTTCAGAAGATGGATAGGTACCTTCTCTATCGCCTGAGCTTTGGCTGCGATGGCTAGAGCTCGCCGCTCTTGGAAGTTCTCTGTAGACAACTTTTGGCTCTCCTCCACGACTGGAGCCACCAGCAGCTCCTCTTTTTCTCCCTCTGGGGGATGGTTCTCCTCCTAAAAAAAAAAGGTAGAGGAGAGAGAGAGGAGTGAGTTGCTGCTCAAAGGAAAACGTATGGCAGATAACCATAGATTTTGGTTCATAGAAGTTTCAATAAATGTTTTAAAAGTGTTCTTTTACTGCTGTCAAGATAACAATGCTAGTTACACGGACAACTTATAGTCGAGGCACTCGTGTGCGACGGTATGACCTGACCTACTGACTGTTAGCTTTCCTGTAAGTCCAAGCTTCATCCTTTCGTATGCATCATCAACCACATCCTTCCTTTAGCATGTACAGCTGAAAGGTCAAGAGTTTACACTGTGTGGGTTTCTTTTAACTTGTCAAGAATTAGGGATTCATAGGAATTACAATTTAGGACAGGAACAGGAGATAGGACGACAAACCTTCAGAACAGATGCGGATCTTCATATTTTACACCACTCTCATTACTTAGAAAATTGTGACGAACTTTACTTCTAGGTAAATTGTAGAAACTGATATTTCAGCTGTTTTTATAACTTAAGAAAATCAGGCTAGACAAGCCATGATGAGACATCTAATGGGTAGACTGGAAACTCTAGTAGCCATAAGTATTACCGTCAAAGCCAAAAGAAAGAGCAAAGGGGAGAAATGAGGCCAACTTGGATCACCGCTCAATTTCTTTTGCTCATTTCCTGATACTATTAGAGTTTGAAGGCCAGGGAGCAGAACTGCCCAGCCATGACTAAAGTCCACTCATATATTAAAAGGGAAACAGGCCAGGGACTAAGTCATATTAAACCTCAAGATGACTGAGGAGAGTAATTACACGAGATGGTACATCACAACGCTGAGTGTGGTCTAAACTCAAAAACATCATCCAATTATTCTTCCATCCAATTCCCTCCCTGAAGCCATGCTTGGAAGAAATGTGCATGCTTGTGCGCGTATCAAAGATCTCGTTTGTCAGTCTTCAGCCTCCTTAGACAGTGAAAAATATATTCCTGTCCGAGTCTTTCACTTCAACTCTCTGGGCACATATTAATCTGGAAGGGATGTTACACTATCAGTACCGAGCTTGACAGATACATTTTGTGCAGATGGACTAAAATGAAAAGGTCATCCGTTGGGAGGTATGAGTAATCCTTTTTAATGTAATACTGTAATACTAAAAATGTATTTAACAAAAGCTTCTTAGACCTTAAGTATTCTTTCTTGTTATTTTTTCTGCTTGGTCTGGTGAACCATGAACTGACCTTTAAAGTTAGGACTGCTGTAGTTTCCTCATTACTCTGCTTTCGCAATTCATTTGGTGCGAGTTATACCACTAACATGAAAAACAGCAGAGGCTCATGGGAAAGTCAGCTGGGATCGTGTTGTAAAAAATAAAAATTTGACCTGATGATGGCCTTGAGGAAACATTAAGGGATCACCAAAATTACATGAAAACCTGAACCAAATTTCATCGCAATTATCCAAAACCCATTGGTGGCACTACAGGAAAAGTCAGGGGATCATCAAAATTTTGCGTGCATGACCTAAATAAAAAAAACCTGACTTCACCAGAGCCACACTGCTAGCATATCTAAAGATGTCACGATATCCGTTTTCCTGAAATCACAACAGGTTTCTAACCTGTTCTGAGCAATTGTCTTAATTGGTAAAATGTAATACTGTAATTAACAGGATGCCGTGTTGGGATTAAACCTTCTGGTGACCTTTTCGGTTACGGGACATGCTCTCCCACCCACTAGGGCCACCGTGGCTTGCAGCCAGAGCTGGAGCTGCACTTTAGGTCCCCTTCTTTGGTCTTTTTTGTCTGGGATGGCTCCAGAAATCCTGCGTGTGTGTTTGTTGAATCTCCACAGCAGGCAGCGGCTGGGGCCATAAGTGCAAGCTTTACTGGGGGCACAGCACAGCCTTTCATCTTGGCCAAGGTTACGGGTTGGTGCCCCCAGAACAGAAAACAACAATGCACCACAGGCTAGATCAAACACAGCAAAAAAGCAGCAGTGTGTGGGTGTGTGTGTGTGTGTGTGTGTGTGTGTGTGTGTGTGTGTGTGTGTGTGTGGAGGGGTGGGGCACTTAGTGAAACTTTCATCACAGCAGTTGATTGGGGTGGTGGTGGTGGGTGGTTCTTGCAAAAATGCACACAAGGAGGAGAGGAAAGGACTAGGTTTGGATCTTGTAATTTCTGACATGTAAAGCGAAGCATGGTTTTACAAAGACATCCAAGCGCCCACCATGACAGTCAAAGGGACAAACCAGCGATCACAGAAAACAAAACACGGTGACGTACAAAGTCCTCCAAGCGTGTTCAGAAAAAGATCTGAGGGCTGCTAATGAGATAAATGACAAGACTGCTTGCTTGGACAGTAAAAGCAGCATTTAGGAAGATTTGATCAAAGTGCATCATGGGAATGTTCTCAGGCCAGCTGCAGTGTGGTTTCAGACTAGTCAGGCCAACAGTCCCTCAATTCTTGTAATTTTAGGCTACTTTTTTTTTAAATTTATTAATTCACTTCACAGATATGAATACATTATTTTAAAGGGGAAGCTTCATCTTGTCAAATCTCATTGTTGAGCTATCTAATGAAATCCCCACTTTCCCATCTCTACCATCCATTCTTATTTGACGCAAATGAAGCATAATACTCGCTGGTACGTCAATGCTTTTCCTGTGACCCCTTATGTCACGCGTCGCCTCACAAGCGCAAGCACTGACCTGCTACATCTGCTCCACAGCCACCAAACAGTCAGACACAGTCTCTTTAACAGAAAAAAAGGAAACGATTTTTCATTGTAGACGCTCTAAACACATCCTGATGAGTTCCACGGGGACTTCTCCTGGCTTTGCGGCGAAGATCCTATGATAAAGCTGTGACTCGGGCTACCGAGTTAGCCTCTTCACTTCTGGGTGGCCACAGCCAGACGCATTGCGCCTAATCACATCTGATTGTATTTACACTCCTCTGCGTAGTTGGAAATGGATGATATCAGCAAAACAAGCTATTATTTGCAAAACAGGCAGGAGAGATCTACATTCAATACCTACTCAAAACAGTCAAAGCGTTTCTTTGAGCGCTTTAAGGGAGGACGGCTGGTACTTTCGGCGACACTTGAGCCCTTTTCCCTACGCCATTATGAGTTCTTGTGATTGAAGTCTGCTTACAACACAGGTAAACAAAGCACAGGCCTGATGGCTTTTATGCTCTGCGTGAGGGCCACTTTAAAAACCATTAACATACTTCAATGGACTAAACATTTATTAGAAGGATGGAATTTAAAAAGTTCCAGATGCACCCTGCCGTACAGTGACAGTCCATGATATATAATAGAACAGTCCACGTACAACTGGTGCTGTTAGGACAACAATCTTCTATTAATGAGAAGAAGCTGAGGCTTGTGTTACATTTGTGTTTGTTCGGGTATAAAGTAAATTTAAGCACAATTAGTATCACAGTTTGGATAAAGACATTCATCTACTCTGGCTCACCTTGACTGAGGTTGCGCTGTGCGGGGAGCCTTCTCTTGACAGGCCAGGAATTTTGTCTGAAGACACTAGAAAAGGGACAAAAAAAAAAAGTTTGACACAATGAGACCTAAATGCGGGATAAAAATAACATGATATGGACTAAGAAAATGATAAACTAGCGAAATGAGAAAAATGACAGGAAGCAGAAATTCAATGGAAAGAAAGCGACAATTAGTATGTCTGGAAAGTTAAGTATGTGCTTATGGTAAATCAGGGCCCCGTAAAAAAGGTGTTGAGTTTTGGTTCCAGGATCCAGGCAGGTACCGAGGCTAGAACATCTGGAACAATCAAGAAACAGATGGTTCATCATCGTGCTCTGAACACCAGCGGGTGGATTCACTGCGACGTACATTTTCTCTCTTGTACAGATTCCTTCTCATCAAATCAGACACCGCCTCCTCTCTCACTTTCCATTTGTACTTCTACCAACTGTCCTCAAGCATTCAAGGCTTTGCGGCCGACCAAGAAACCAACAAACCCAAGCTCTGAAATCCTCACTATGAAACAAAAAACACTCCGATGTGAAAGCTTCAGGAATATCCATCAGACATCCTATACTCTTTCCGTGTTCTTCCACACACGACCCGGTGGCATCTTTATGAGGCCTGACAAAGTGGCAGACAGAGCAGGGAGGAAGGCTGGCTGCTGGACACATTAGAAACGCTCTCTGTCTCTCTCAGGTTACACAGACTGGGAATAGGTTAAGTTTAACGATTGTAACCTTTGTATATTTCTAAAAAAATAAAAAATCATCTGCATGTCAACTCATCCCGCTTTCGTTAATTTATAGTGAAAAAAAAGAGAAAAAAATCAATTAAATGAAATGGTACAGAGATGGCACTTAAATTATCTAGGTTAAAAAAACAAAACAAAACGCACAGCCAAACTGAATTTGATGCAACTTTTCTATCCTGTCTAGAACAACTGTACTTACCGGCCATCTTGCTCTGAGAATAAGTCTCTTCATATCCTGTAGAAAGACCAAACCGCAGGGTCACTGGCTGTGTATATAATAACTAGGCCTTTTTTGATCTTACAGCAATCTAGCAAGCACGCTAACTCCCCTGATGCTTCGCTAAAAATATGATTAATGATGTTCTTTCTGCTTTCAAGAGGTTACAATCATGCATTTTGAATTACCAAACATTCTTGCCATGTATTAACCTCGCTCTGAGGTCCGCTAAATTCGATTCACGAGTAAAAAGCACCAGTCAAAATGGATATTTGAAAAAAAGGAGATGACAAGCACCGGAGATGGTAACAGACCTAAAAAAAAACACTCTCTACTCTGCTACTTATGGAAGCGGGGAACTTGGAAGGTTGGGATCTATAAAACTAACAAAGGGAGCATGCAGTAAACAAGGAGATACATTAGCACCTTTTTCTATAGATTCAGGGGTTATCGTTAGCCTGGTGCCAAATTAGTTTTATAACCCACAGTGTCCAGAGTCAGAAGGATCAATAAAAACATTTAATACAAATCCGACAGGCATCGAAATTGCTTGCCGCTTCTGTCGATTGTTATTTCCAGAGCAGACAAACTGGAAAAAAACATTTTTTGTTCAATGTAATGCACACAGCATCATGTCTGAACTGACTAATGTGGGACAACATGATGGCATCTTTCTTCTTCATTAACTTAAATCTTCACATATTGAATTTCTGTGGGAACCATGTAAAGTGCTAATGTACCTCCACAACAGGAAGTAGGAATGACATAAAAGGGAACTTAACTCCTGGGTGACAGGATTTTGCCCAAGTTTCTTTAATCATGGTTGGAAGTCTTTTGATCCATTATTCTGACTGTCCAAATTCATAGGTTATATTGTATGCGTTCCATTTTATTCTTTAAAAAAGGTTTAAACATTTCAAAACATCTACGGGCATGTAATCCATTCTATCTTTTATCCTTGCATCCTTCTCCAGATTTCAGCCAGACCTCGTTGGAGTGTAGGAAGCCACAACATTTTCCTCTCTGACATGACAAGGATGCAAGGAGATGTGTGAGGAACAACAAATCAGTTCGCTGTCACCCAAGTCCAAGCTTTTTCTCATGGCTCAATGTACAGACCCAAAGTGTCATGTCCACTCTGTTGAGGAAAGAGTGCCCCCCAGAGGTGCTCTGAAACACCTGCGTAACCCTCTGGACCGTCCACACCTGAAAAGCCAGTCAGCCGGATTATCAGTCATTGATAAGGCAGTGAAATAATAGAGGTTTTCTTGACAATGCTTGTACATTTTGGGGGCCTGAATGGTCTTTTTCAATTTTTTTGTATACAGTGTTGCTTTTCAAATAAGGTTGCAATCAATGACTGCATGTTCTTTTTGTGACTTACAGGCAAAAAATGTTTAAATTAAATTAAAACTGGAGGGAGTAAATGTTTTCTAGAAATGTTTTGTCATCTGTACATTTAAAGATTTGTCAGCTGCAACAAATCTTGCATCCACACCACATCAGGGGAGGGGAAACTCTAAGTTCTACATACTCTTGCCTTGCTGTGTGGGAAATGGCAGACTCTTGGCTCTGTCAGGTGAGTAGCCTCTGCTGCTGACACTGGAGCCGGAGCGACTGTGGGGGGAGCGGGCCACCTCGCGCCGGACAGGGGAGCGCTCTCTGATTGGTGGGAACGGGGCTGCCTTTCTCCTGTAGTGGTCTCTGTCCTCTCTGGAAAAAAAAAAACAGATGACAGCGTCTCATAATTTGAGAGGACATACATAAGAATGCCTTATGCAATGATATATGAATTTATTCATACCCTCTGTCCATGTTGAGGATGGCTTGCACTAGTGTGTCCTCCCCGCTCTCTGGAAGTGATCTGGGTGCTGGGTAGATGCCCTGGTTTCGCACGCCATGAGGCGGAGGTGCACGGGCACTGCAGGAGTAAAAACACACAAACGTGTGGTGAGCTGCAGACACATACTGTACACAGACAGAGTTTAATATGGCAGCAAGTACTATTTGGTCACTTTATACAAGCAACCATAAAATACCAGTCCTGCCAGGGTACAGCCTGCCTTACAGGGATGTGAGTTTTAACTTTAGTTTGCTTCCTAAAAAAGGAAAAATAAACATTTATATGCATTGTGCACATTTTTATCTTGGCTTTAACAGATGTTTTACCACTCTGTGTATTCCGTACAATTCCTGGCACTCAGTCTCTGTGTGCCCCTTTTCCTAACTCCCCACTACCGTTCAACTGACCTCTGACCTCTACTCACACCAATCCCCATGCTGGAAATGACCTCAGTGTCCTTTCACAGCTTGAAATATTTGTTTAGAGCGAAAGCCCTGTTCTGCCTGCTGGGTGGTGAATTTAATCAGTTTAATTTGTCTGACGGTGCATTTTTTTTAAGATTAGTCCCTGATTTAAGAGATTTAAGCTGAATCATTTTACTTTTCACATGTCATTAAACTACACTGGACTGTCTACATCTAGTGTCATGCTGAATTGTGTTATATTATTTCACTTCTGGGTGGGTAAATGAACTTCAGTTGACCATCAAAACTATCATTCATTTTGGCACCGTCAAACAGCACAGGTGCAACCTTAAAACAAATGACGAATTAATTATTTTCTACAATCAGTTTTTGTTTTACTGTTCTAAAGCACACCTGCATGAAAATCATACGTCTTAATGTTTTACAGAATAATAATTTACCTAAAAACATTTTTTTTTAAATAATGCCATTCTTTAAAAATCATAGAAACCACATTAAATGAACAAAAAGCAGCATCCTAAACTGTTCACAATGAACAAAACCCCCCTTAATATTTATTTTTTTACTTTTATCAAAAAATGATTGCAAAACATGCATTTGTTAATGTCATCTGTGTTTGCTTTGGCTTTGCCCATAAACAACTAGAAAGTTTGTTTATTGAAATGACTGAGTGAGACTTAATGAATTGTGTCAACTAAAATCTGTGGCCTTGATTTTTGCAACCCAATCTGTAGCCTAAATACGGCTGAGAACTGTAGCTCGACTGAAAAGCCATAAAAGTGTTTAGCCAGGTGAGTCCAGGAGAAATATGAATCGGGTCAGACAGGCCAATACGGGTCAGAGCAGACCATGATTTATGATTGCTGCTATGTAAACCAACATTTCAAACACATACTGAGAACGGAGGCGCACTCCAGCAGAACCCCCCGCCCCCTCCTGCCTAGAAATTCAACACAGAGGACTTCACGACACAAGCACATAGAGAAAGACTGACCCCTGCTGTCCATAATGACGCGATCCAATTTAAATAAAGTTAGATGAACTTTGTATTTTTTAAATAGATCCTGTCTACTAATTCAAACAGATGCAGTTTACCCAAACTCCATAGGCCGTCCTGGGTGTGGGTCTTCCCTGGGTCCTCTGTAAGGATACTCCTCCTATAAAAAAGATAATATCCATGAGTGACT
The DNA here is from genome assembly GCA_004119915.2 of Collichthys lucidus. NCBI lineage: Eukaryota > Metazoa > Chordata > Actinopteri > Sciaenidae > Collichthys > Collichthys lucidus. The sequence goes on along the minus strand of CM014099.1, from coordinate 11,007,283 downwards.
TTTGATGGCACTTTTTCTTTAAGCGATTTTGACAAACAAATACAAATGTTAGAAATGTGTTAGAATTAATCTGTCTGAAACTACAAGCAATGCAACACATTTGATCTTAAAACACTCCCCTATCTACCAGCATGTTATGGATCCAAAAACAAAATATATCAAGACATACAGTAGGTGCCTGATAAACATGTCTTGAACATGTCACAATTGATATGCATTATAAAAATTAGGATTATACTGGGGTTCCGATGTTTTTAAATCACATAATGTGTGTTTCTATTTGTTACATTGTAGGCACATCTTGTAGGCACTAGATAAAGTGAATAAAGGGAGAGATAAAGTTCAACTTTAAGTATAGATGGAGGAAATTCAGAACAGGACAAAGGGTTGGACACAGGTCAGGGGGTGTCCTTTAGACAAAGGGATATTCTGCTGACTACTGATTAGAGACGTGAGAAAGACGTTATGATGCCATCTGTATCTATGGGGAGGTGTCTGAGACAGCCCATTTTAGAGTGTATAAGAAATAATTGTCAAGGCTCTTCTGGGAGCGTTTTTCTCTGTAACCCCTTTGTGTGTTGCACTGTTAAATGCTTCTTGTACAAGAATAATAAATGCAACTTTGATACTTTATGCACAATATGCACATTAAATATCTGGTTAGAATATAGCAGACAGTGTGACTAGTAAGATTTCCAACTGTAGCGCCCTCAGCTGGACAGAGATGAGTATGCATATTATCATGTTAATACCAACAGTATTTGTATATGTATTACAGTAAGCTAAAGAACAATGTTAATGATATGCCGTTTATAGTCTCACCCTCCTCGAAGGTGGACCAGTTCTCCGTTCAGCGGGGAAATGAAGACCGTCGTTATGATAGCCCCTCTGATCTTCATGGTAATTTCGTGGGCCTCCTCCATTCGGGAAAAAGCGCGGACCTCCTTCATATCCATCGTACCCACTGCGGCCACTATAGTCATCCTCTGGCCTGCCAAAAGGGCCCCTCCTCTCCACTGATCCAGACGCCCGTGGGTATGGACCCTACCCATGATGTACACATTTTATGACTTTACATGTCAACTTAACTTGTTTTTTTCCCCCCAATTTCACCATTTCATTTCACAGATGTCTTCAAGCAGAAGCTGACTTCACCATGGCAACCTGTTCAAACTTCGGTCACCTGATGTACCTGACGTTGAAGTAGAAAGTCCAACAGGTACCTCTGATGGAGTAAACCTAACTCACAGTCTATGTCTTTCACTGCCTGCCCCTGACAACAACAGAAATATGAAAAATTTAAAAAATGTGTATAGATATTTTTTTAGCCTTCCTTTTAGCCTTCCTTCACCAAATGATGTCTGACTACTTGGGAAAACACTTTCCTACTTATGTTTACATGAACACATATTGCAACACGGTCAAGAGTGATGAAGAGAGAACAACTCACTGGTCTCTCCGTTAAAAAGCGTTCATCGTACACCTCTCGTATACTCCGGTCTCTCCTATACGTCACTGCAAAAGGAAAAAAAGAGTGAGAGAGGCATTTTTGTATGTTGATCTTCAACTCCATTGGGCAGCAATAACACTTATATCACATAAGACACATTATCACTAGACATTTTATTTTATTTTAACTTAATCAAAACCACAAGACTGGAAAATGTTGTGACACTTTAGCTTTAAGCCTGCTTAAATATAAACTGCAGCAAAGCAGCTCTTGCAAAAACTACTAGTTAAATTCAACATTGCAATATGAAAAATGCTCTTAAAGTCGTAGCAATTCTTCTGTTTGATGTCAGATTAATGTAGAGGAAGGTGTTCATCACTAACTACTTACTTTTGGACTTCTGTGAGTCGGGGTGACACAACCTGTAAAAAAAAAAAAAGAAGTTTCTATAAAAACAATAGCTGAAGATTATTCATGCAGAGCAGTTGAATGTCCAGTTAACCTAACAACACCAGGATAAAAACGCCCAGTTTATAAGTTATTATATGCGCTATATGTGACGTGTTTCTGTGATGAAATGAGCTCACTAACGACTGTAGCTTCATGTAGAAAAGGACAGCTAGCACTGCTAGTTAGCTAGCCTCCATATATGCTGCAAACATCGGCACGTTTTATTTTTTTTTTTTTACATCTGAGAGCAAGTTAACGGACGTACAAAAATGCTACATGAATATTAACGATGCCGTGTGGCGTTTTATGGATAAACACGGCAGTAAATGTCGTTTCTGACACACAAACAGTCGAAACAGTCTCACCTTCCTCTAACGTTTGGTTAGCCTAGCCTGCTGCTGGTAGCTACAGCGACAAACGGCTCTTTTATTGGCCGAGTGATGCGCACGCGTCATCGGCATGAGACGTCCAGACATGGCGTTTGCTTCTGTTGTCAACGTCTGAACGTTAGCACACAGACAGAGCTGCAACTTTTAACACGTTTTTATTATTATTGTTTGGTGTTATTCAAACCGCGGAGGTCGTGTTTTGGTAAGTGTGTTGGTTAATGCACCCACGTGCAGCGTTACATTACTTTACAAGCATGGTGGACTTGCGAAGCTAGCCAAGTAGCTGTTTGTGTATCATTTTTGTTGTGATTATTATTTTGATTTTTACAGTGTGTCCAGTATGAGCGGAGGTTTGGCACCGAGCAAAAGCACCGTGTACGTGTCCAACCTGCCATTCTCTCTCACCAATAATGACCTGCACAAGGTAAGTCAGTCCTTACGACAAGTTTTAATACTGCCGAGTCCAGTCTGATCTGAAGTGCCTCACTGAAACATCCCTCTGTCTCACTGCAGCTCTTCACCAAATATGGAAAGGTTGTAAAGTAAGTAATAGCTGTGTGTCATAATTTATTTTTGTTTGTTTGTTTTTGTTTTTTACTATAGCAATGAGTGTGTCAAAGAACTCATAACCCACAACAATCAATCAATCAATCAATCAGTCTATATATATGTGTGTGTGTGTGTGTGTGTGTGTGTGTGTGTGTGTGTGTGTATGTGTATGTACCAGGTACACACACATGGAATTTGTGTTCGGTTGCTCTCTTAGTACAAACATATATAGACATAGGTACAGTTAAAAAAACATAACAGAGGACTTGACAGGTAAACATAGACATAAATGTACATATAAAAAGCTAAATAAGCTGTATGTATATCTGTATGTAGAGACAAGGGTAGATTTTTTTTTACACTGAATATATATAGTAATGTAATAGTTATTATGTTTTTTTTAAATTATTAACTATTTCAATTTCAGGGTTACAATCGTGAAAGATAAAGACACTCGGCAGAGTAAAGGTGTGGCGTTTGTCCTCTTCCTGGACAGAGAATCTGCTCATAACTGTGCAAGAGCAGTGAACAACAAACAGGTGAGTGTATTTACACCGTAACACTAAGCGTAAGCAGCAGTCTTCATGTCACAAATGTTTTTATTTTTTATAATGGATAATAACTTGTCAAAGTTAAAATGTGTCTCTCTCCCAGCTGTTTGGCAGAACAGTGAAGGCGAGCATCGCCATAGACAACGGGCGAGCGACTGAGTTTATAAGGAGACGGAACTACACAGACAAGACTAAATGTTACGAATGTGGGGTCAGTGCATATTCAACTTTTTTTGGTCCTGTGAAATTTGAGTGAGTTACAGTTGCAAGTAAGATTTTTTTTTTTCTGTCTTTTGAATGTCATAACATCACAGGATACCGGTCATCTGAGCTATGCGTGCCCCAAAAACATCCTGGGTGAGAGGGAACCTCCAAAGAAGAAAGAGAAGAAAAAGAAGAAAAGAGATCAACAACCTCAACACGTGTAAGTATTCTATAGCTAAAAAAAGAGATATTGTATAGCTGACTGTGTCATTTTTATAATTCATACACTGTGTATTTTGCCTTTTTATAGTGAAGAAGAAGAAAGTGAAGAAGAGGGAGAGGATCCAACCTTAGATAGTCTAAGCCAAGCCATAGCTTTTCAGGTAAATGTGCAGATATAGAAAACTCGATTCAATTTTCTTCTGATTTTAAATCATGGAATGTTGATGACCAAAACATTGCTCACAAAATGCAACATGCAGTCTCAGAAAAAGGAGAGCAAGGAGGGAGTATAAATAAACTGCTGTGTGAGACTGAAACTGAACTGAAAGTGGACTTTGTGCATTCTTTTGTGTCCGTCCAGCAAGCCCATATGGAGGAAGAGGAGGAGACACGGAGGAAGCAGGCGCTTTTGTCTCAAGAGGACAGCGCTCACGCTTCAACATCCTCAGACTGTAAGAAACCACGGATCAAAAAGAGTGCATACTTCAGTGACGAGGAGGAGCTCAGCGACTAATAACACACAGTTTGGACATGTTTAAAAATGTGCTTTCATGAACACTGATTTTTTTTCCTCTTTCTTTTTGTACATAAGACATTTTTGTGTTTCTAATAAATACTGCTCATGAATTGATTTATTAAGCGTGTGTGCGAGAGATGTTTTTCAGTGTCACTCAATAAAATGTTTTTTTTTACTGACAAACCAAATGAGTTGTTGGTTTTGTTCCAGTGTTAAAACAACTGAATCATATAAATAATGTTAAGTTAAAATGCTTTACTACAGGAGAGTCAACAGCGGATGCAGAAAATGTACTTGTTGGATTATGTTTTATACATGAATCATTTTGTGTCACAAGTGGTGACAAATGTGTCAATTTAGCACAAGCTTTAGCATATTTTGAATGATCAGCAGCCAAAACGATAAAATAAATGGTGCATTGGCAATTTATTTGAAATGTATCATATATAAAAGAAATTCTACTTAATACAGTGCCAAAAGGGATTAAATGATTGTGCTAGAGTGAATGTAAATTGTAAATATTGCAGCAGATCGGGGGGATTTCCCTGCGGTAAAATCCCATCATCGGGTTATAATGGAGAATATAGTTGGCTGTCCTTGATATGAAAAGGTTTGGAACAGTGCCAGCCTTTGATAACCGGCGTGTTAAATGAAATTCACGGTGCACTGGTTCGTTTGGAAATGTGTGTGGGTGTTTTTCTTTTTTTAATGATGTCTTGCGTCAGCACGCAAATAAAGCGAGGGATTCCCCGATGTTTTCTGCGCCTGTTGTCTGAACTGCTGCGGCATTTTTTCCTGCTTGTCTGCGAGATCAGATCGGATGCAATGATGATGAGCAAGGATCCCCAGTACAGTGAGCTGATATGAGCGGGAGCCGTGTTAACACATTACAGTAGACGCAACATTAACTACTGTGGCTTTTGCTGCATTCATGTGCTGTCGGAAATTAAACCTGTCCGTGACAAGGAGAATGTATAAAGAGGTAACTGCTGCATAGAAAGATATTTATCTTGGATTTGACGGCTAATAATATCAGTATACGTTGATTGCAGTGTGTATGTGTAATGTAAGTGCACGACAATGTCATTCTCAGAGTCATTTTTTGTATTAGAAGTGGTGCATGTGTCAATGACATTTAAAACAAACATATGAACAGGTTTTTTTGTTTTTATCTTCTCAAATAAGCTGCAGTGAAAACCTCCGTACATATAGAGAAAGGCGTGTTAACGCGGGGGGTCACGTTTGTGTTAATAACGTTTAAACACCTCTCGATAGCCATATGTCCGAGCTCAGAGCAAGCACCTGAACGCCGCGTCGATTCATCAAGAGGAATGTCAGCCTCGGGAAGTAACTCGGCCCGTGATTGGCCGCGTCGAGTCACGTGAACATTTCCCAAGCGGAGTTTCCACGACAGCTGGAAGCCGAGCGGCACAGGCGCATCGCTTCTTTGCTAAAATTATCGGGAATAACACGACTTCTGCTCGTCTCAGCACCTCCAGATAAACCCTGGTCTGGCATGGGCGACAAGAGGAGTCCCACAAGGTAACGACCGAGTCACGGCGTCCGAGATATAAGGGGGAGCGGACATCGACAAGCGCACGGGAGGTGGAAAAAAATGGGTTTTCTCCACGGTCTCTCTCTCTCGCTCTCTCTTTCTGCATGTGCGTGTGTATGTGTGTGTGTGCGCGCGCGTGTTGGCGTGCGCGCACGCGGGTGTTAAAACCTCATCGCCAATTACAGTGTCGGATCACAGCCGCGCTCGCAGATGATTTCCCTAAATCCTATCGGCTTTTACCCCCCAGATGTTTGCCATCGATAGCCTCCGCGGATGCGAGCTGAACTCACTCCTGTCTCCCTCTCGCCCTCCCCCCTTTCCTCCTCTCTTTTCTACCACCTTTTGTATTTTTCTAATTCTCTTTTTTTGTGTGTTTTTTTTCTCCCCCACCACCATCCCATTTCCTGTTTTATTATTTCATTTTTTTTTTATTTGTTTGTTTTATTCTAAAGGCCGAAGCGTCAACCGAAGCCCTCCTCCGACGAGGGGTTTTGGGACTGCAGCGTGTGCACGTACAAGAACACGGCAGAAGCTTTTAAGTGCATGATGTGTGATGTCAGGAAGGGGACATCAACAAGGTAAGGCGATGGATATACTTTACCTTTTTTCTATTTATTTTTTATTTTTTGCATGAGTGGGTCCCAAAGGGGAGGAACAGGAGGTGGAGGAGGAGGAGGGGGGTGGTGGAGGAGAGAGGGGTCCTTGGGGAGTCAGGGGCTGCCCTCCCTTAGCAAAATGAGGAGCAGTTTTAATCTCACTACCACCTCTCTCCTTTTTTTTTGCAATTAATACATCTGTACCACAATGATTAAAAATATGCATTTTTGTAGTTAGATTATATACACACAGTTCAGACAGTAAGCATTAATATTTTTCTCTGCATTGGATCTGCACGTTTCTGTGCAAAAGATATGACAGCCCGTGTGTCCCTCAAACTCAACGTGTCTTAATCCTCTTTTCACACTTCCTTTTGAGCAGTGCATTAGTCTCCATGTTCTTGCCCGGGTGTTGACACTGACCTCTGTAAAATGAGAGAGAGAGAGAGAGAGGGGGACGGCTTGGATCTTTTAAGCACACACATCCATCTTGTTGCCCCGGAGATATTTGTAACAGACTTAAGGGGACACACGCATGCATATGAAACACGCAGCATGCGCACACACACACACACACACACACACACACTCCGTGCCCTCTGCGCCTTGGCTGATATTTGTCCTGACATCGGTGATTCGAAGCAGGAAATAACTGCTATTCCTAAGTGGCAGTCATTATCGGGATGAAAACACAACAAAGGGTGAAGGAGAGGAAGTGGAAGCTCTGGCTCTGGGTAACTGTGTGTGTGTGTGTGTGTGTGTGTGTGTGTGTGTGTGTGTGTGTGTGTGTGTGTGTGTGTGTGTGTGGTGTTCTCACTCTTTTAATGCATCGCCTGTTATTCTCTCCCTGCATTAGCACAACTTAACTCCCAATGATTTAACTACAACGACGACACCAACAACAACAACAACATGATCATCAGTGGGGGCCGTGCATGCCTTTTCAGAACTATTCTCTCGTGTTGGTGCATGCACTAGTATGCGTGTGTGTGCACTTGTGTGTACGTGTGTGGGAGGGCTAGTTGTGAAAAGAGGTTGTCAGAGCAGCTGCCAGACAGACAGCCATAGCTCATTACTATGCAACAGCTTAATCAGCCTGCTGTCATCAGACACACACACACACACACACGTACAGATACACCCCACATGCAAATTTTACACATGACTGCATACGTATTCGTACACAAACACACATCCCTAATACGCACTCGAGTGCACAGTCGCCGCTCGCACAAACACAC
>CM014099.1:10964238-10999459 GCA_004119915.2 Collichthys lucidus | reverse complement strand
ACGGTGGATTAATTGACCTCCGAGACACGTCAAAAAGCAAGTGGTTTGGGTCCTCTTGATGTTTTGGAGTCTCGGGTTTGTTGTTGTTTAAAAGTATGTGGAAAGTGCGTGTGTGTGTGTGTGTGTGTCTGAGTTGGGTGCCAAGTTGTTCATTTCACACATGATGTTTGTCTGTTGTTGGAAAGTTTTGCTCTTACCACAGAAACTCTTGCTTAGTTTCATTTACTGGTGGTGTTCTCATTTCACTGTTGTGGTGTTGTCATTGAGGCTTGGCTGTGTATCAACCATTAGCTGAGGCTTTGGCCAGTTCAAATACCCGTTTCTACTGTACGTCAGAGATAGGTTTCTTTGCTTTTTTTTCCGTACTCTTAGGTTTGTATTGTGCATGGCATCAAAATAGTTTTTACTATTATTGCATTACTTTAACACCCTCCAACTGGGAGGTATGGGAACTGTGAGCCGCATATTTTAGGGTTGTTAATGTGGTGATTTTGAGATTTTCTGATTTTGATGTGTTTGAATGTTATTAAAAGGAGTTAACCTTCCCTTTGCTTTGTTACATTACATTCTGCCCTGTTGCATTGACTCCTAGAAACCCAAAGTGACTGCGAATCTTTTATAGATGCTTTCACAATTTCCTCACACCCATTTTTCTCACTCTCTCCCCTGCTTCTCTTTCTCAACGTAAACAAAACCCAGACGAGCTCCGAGAGCCTCAGCTTCCTCATCAGGCGGCGGCTCCACCCACAGGATGAGTCGACCAGCCAATCGGCAGCCAGCTGGGCCTCTCGGCATTGCCATAACGACAGGCAGGCAGGCAGGAGAGCGTAGTAGTGAGGGTGCCCTTGTGGTCGAGTGGCTTAGTGACCTTGCCTGGGCCCGTCCATGCATTGTAAATCAGTACGGTTAGCTCCCAACCGACTCCTTGCTCACAAGATGAGTTCTGTTACAATACACAACAAGTCATTCAATCAGTCATTTTGTCTTATCATAGATACAGATTTACTAGCCGTAAAGGTTTAATCATTTTTGTTAGCCGCCGATTTAAACTGCCCGTGATTATGTTGTTTTAATTTTCAATTCTCAGAGTTACTTTTTTTTCTCAAATTGTAGCTTTTCATCGCAAAACAACCCGTATTTAAAAAATGTTTTGCTATTGAGCTTTATTGATGAGGAAGAAATAACAGGAATCCAAAGAAAACAAACACACAACAGAGCCTCGAATAGCAAGTATCAGGAATATTATATAATTTTGAAAAAGGTGAACTTGAACTTGTTATCTGTAACTTTATTTTTTAAACACGTACATTGATATTTGTATCTGTAACTGTAGTTTACAACCACAGTTATAACAGTTGCTGTAGCAGCTCCAACGAAGTTTAGATCAGCTTTGTACAGAATTACACACATGAACGCAAAACTGAGTTTGCAGGAATTGCCTGAAATGTTCGGCCTACGAGTGAAGTATTTATATGAAAGTTTGCAGCGCAGAATTCATAGATACCAAAACATAAATGTGCATGTACAAGACACAAAACCCTGTTTCGGGTTTTTGAAAAATCTGCCAAAAACAGGAAATAAAAAGAACACCACATACATACACATGCATGCAATTTTGTCAGTCCATTCATACATCTTCATTGAACTGTACAGTTGCATTGACTTAAAGAGTGTGCGTGTGTGAATGTGTAAAACTGTCACTGTTGTAGTCGCATACCTGCGAATGTGCCTCTGGACTTTGATCCCGCTACTCTGAGCAGCTGCCTCTGCTTCCACTGGCCTATTTACACACCTGCCACACACACACAAACACACACCACTTATTTATAAATATACACACATACACTAATTATGCTCCTACAAAGTATTATATATATACATATGCATACTGCACACAGAGATGTACTCACTCAATTATGCATACAGGCTATAGGACAAAAATACACATACACAGTGTATAAATTTGCAATGTGGTACCGCACACACACACACACACACACACACACACACACACACACACCTGTTATGCATGCAGTGGCTTAATCTCTTATGTACACACAGACACACTTTGCACACACACACATTGTGCGCACACTCTCCCTCAGTCACCTGCAGCACACATTCATGTGCACTCATGCAGTCTGAGCAAACACACAGGGGTCGGTCAGGCTGTCTGCTCTGCCCTTTTGTTCCAACGTGCTACTGTTAGTAGAGCACTACTACACTCATTAACCGGCTTGTCCGACATTGTGACACACACACACATACACATACACAATCCCTTATGCTGCACACTGAGCGAACCATGACATCAGTGCTATTTCGTCAGGAGTTTGTTTCACACTAGTCAGTCTAGTGGCTTGTCAACTGAGACAGAGGCTGCTGGCTGGATTGCCTCTGTTGCCTCGTAAACCAAACTACAGGTGCAGCACCCGTGGAGCTATAAACTCAAGTCTGAAGGCATGTGGTTAGGCTGTGGGACCCTCAGCTGGCGGTGCTCAGTGGTCTTGCTACTTAACTTAAGCACGGATTTGGGGCCTGGCTGAGAGTACATCACATCCTTAACAGCCTTCGCCTCTGGTGTTTACCCACAGCAAAGCCTGTTAGAAGGCAAAGCACCTCGGTTGCTGAGAGCTGGTGCCATGGCGGTGCCTGACGGGATAAATCGATAGCGAAGGCTGTACGTTATGCACCACACTCACTTACAGATTCTGGAGTTGCATCCAGGTAACTGTAATTTTGCATGTTGGTCGGTCACAGTGTGGGTGTGTGCATCTCGTTTCAGGGAGTTGTTTTAGCTTGACCTTGGGCTGTACATGTCATGCTCGCTTTCAAGTATTTTAAGGAAGGGCCTGAGAAAAGATGTGTGTGGACAGTACATTTGTTGTGATCAGTGTAATTGTGAGCATATGCACGAGTGCAGTTGCATTATTTGTTGATCATTGCACCGATGGACATTATTCATTTGCAACAGTATGTGATCATGTTTGCAAGGTGAAAATTAATGTCATCAGATAGCAAACAGATATGGCCTTTTATCAAAGGAAAGGCGTCTGTAATTAACTTTTTAAATTTAGCAGTTGATTCTACCTGAGCCTGCTACTATATAATCATGTCACAGCATCTTATCAGCAGACAGGAAATTCAGCGAACCACACGAGCTGATGGCATTCCAAAATAACTACTGCTTTTCACCTTTTTATCTATCAGCTAAATCTCGCAAGACCTCACTCATACGTTGGTTGTTTACATCCCAAAGCAGCTAGTCTCTTAAACGAACATTGAACTGTGCAAATAACATGACATGAATCATTTTTTAAATATGTCTCACGCCACTGTTAGCGATTCAAAGTAATGTGTTACTGTGCGCAGTGTGTTTTTCCCCCGCCTCTCTCTGTTTTTGTGACACGTTCACCCCTCTGTTTTCATTCAGGTAGCTGGGGTGTAGTTTCCCTGTGAGACAGTCAGAGAGAGACAAACAGCCCTGGACCACACCCCCTCATTCCCTCCCCACCCTTCTCCCACAAAGACATGCATAGCAAAAACCGTAAGTGTGAGCTCGTCTCCCCTCCTACTTTTTTTTTTTAACCCCACCCCCCCTTCACACACACACACACACACACACACACACACACACACACACACACACACACACACACGTCCTCGTGATTTATTCCCCTCTACGTTTCTTTCTGTGTCTCAGCATCCTTTCACTTGTGCATTCTGGTCAGATCTGGGTCAAAAGGTATTTATAATTGTTGCTCTCGTTTGAACTTTCACGTGGTGGAGTTTATCACACGAGGACACTTCAGATGGTGTCAGGCAAGTTGGTAATTAGTGAAAAAATAAATACACTTAATTGATTTGTAAATCTTTTATTCTTTTGTGGAAAGGTTCTGGCACAGATTTGTCTCTCCTGTGTTACAACACAGCCATCTGGCACCTAAGCAGGGTAAAAAAAATAAATAAATAAATAACACGTTGGTGTAAGAACCACTTTGCACTACACACACGGGTGCTAGTAAGATGCAAATCAGATTTAAAAAAAAAAAAAAAGTCCCAGATCCAAAAAAAGTACCTACTAGCAATGCAGGATCTTGATAGTAGAAGTGTGTCTTGATCTTTTGAGTGTGTAGTTTTTGTGTGTCATGAATCCACTTGACCTTTAAGATCTTTCGTCCCTGCTTCTGTCTTTTACCTTTTTCAGAGAAGCGCCACATTTTCCCCGTCCCTTCCCGGAGTCCACTGGTCCCAATGAAGCCCAAAGCACCTGCAGTGGCCCCCGCTGTGGCTCCCAGTCCTGGGGACACGCTGGCCTTTAGGGTCCCTAAAGATTACCCTCACTCCCGCTTCAGCAAGGCGCCGCTCGCTGTCTACCCACCAAAGGGGGCACGGAACAAGACATGGTGGGCACGTACTCGCTTCCCCGCAGAGATTCATAAAATGCTGCTTTGGCTGTTTCCTGAACGATTATACAACGTTTTAATTACGCTCTTCCCCTCTCCAGTGTATCCCTCCCTGTCGTAAGCCTGGAGAAGATGCCGTGCCTCAACCGAGCCGACTCAGCGTCACATGTGCGCCTCACCTCCTCTCCTCTTCCTCTTCCTCGACTTCTCCTCCTCCCTCAAACAGCTATCCCTCACTCCCCCCGTCCTCCCCCGGTCCAGCGAGAAGCTCATAAACGGCCGCGGCACCAGCGGGCCGTCCACACGCGCTCCACCACCACGTCTCCATCCTCTCTGGACGGGCGGCCCAGTCCAGCACGCTCTCCCCTAGACAGGCGGCCGTCGTCTACACCTTCTCCTTCCCCGCTGGACCGGAAACACTCACCCTCACCCTCACCTTCACACCGATCCGGCACTCTGCTGGTGTCATCTGCGTCACCATTGGACCGGAAGCACCAAAATGGCACTAAGACACCCTCCAGGTCACAGAAAAGACTCTCAGGTCAGTCAAAAAATTAGTTTTCTGTATTGAACTGGGTGAAATCCTTCTGCGTGCATGCTTTCTCTTGCAATTTTATATTTCAAAGTGACACTTATTTAGTCTTCATGGCTTCACAGAGCTCCCACAGTCTCGACTGCTGACTAATGTGTTCAGTTGAAGGAATGAAGAACATTTAATAATTTAATCCTGCCTTTGTTTTTTATGATTCTGAAACCATAAACAGTCCTGTACTGAAACCGTTAATATTTCTCTTTGCTCCTTAAATTTCTCTCTCTTAAGCCTTACACAAGAATTTCTACATACATGCATTCGCTCTCACAAGTTCACACTCAGTATTTCTTATCTTCATATCCTTTGGAAAGCTTCCTGGCTGTTTGGCTGCAGACAGGACAGTTTGTTTTTTTTGGAAAGAAAGAAATGTCTCCCTATAGCTTTTAATGCCTTTCTCTTATTTTACCTTTCAAACTTTCCTTTTATTTTATATTAACATGGATACCACATGCGAACATGCCACAGCAATAAAGTTAAGAGGATTTGTGCTGCATGCTCAGGGTCTTGGTTGTTGGTGTCCTATCTCAGTTTTTCCTCTTCCTCCTCTCCTCATTTCTCTTTTTCTTTCTTCTCATCGTTCGCGCTGTAGTCTCGCTGTGCTCCTAGCCTCTGATTTACACCCTCTAATTCACGAGCTCCCGCTGCCAAGAAGCTGCTTGTCTTCTTGAGAGATTTCCCCCACCTCCTGTGTGTCTATATTTTTTCATCCTCTCACTCTCTAACCCCTTGTTTTCTTCTCTCACGCACTCCTACTCTGGCCTTATTTATTTTATTATTTTCCTTTCACACACTCCCATCTCCTCCTTTTTTAACCGTTTCTCATCTTGTTTCTCACTCGTTTTTGTTCTTCTGCTGTCTGTGTTGTTTGGTTTCCCTTTCTCATCAGTGTCTTCCTTCAGTCTGTTAACACTCACCATCTTCCCTCTCTGTCTCTCTCAACTTCCTTTTTAAGTTTGTGTGAACTTGTCACGGCGCATGGGAGTTTGTTTATGTCTAAGTGCGTGCTTGTTGCTGTTGGACTTCTGTGAGTCTGCTGGTATCTACTGGAGCTGTCTCATACTGCAAACACAAAAGATTACAGGGATTATAGGATAGTCCGACACTAGATTACAGCCCTGTGACACTCTTTAATAACCTGCTGACCGGAGGTTGTTGCTGGCCGGCTAGATTGTGTTGGTCAACAAAGGTCTCTCTCCCTCCGAGCAATGCTTTCTCTGTGGAAAAGCAGTGAAAATTCACTTAGTGTAAACATTCAGTGTTTAACCCAGGATGTAAAAAATAAAATAAAAGTGGTTAATTTAGATGTTTTTTTATGTATGGAAAAAAACAACTTCATTCTTATTTTTCAATTTATGATTAATTTCATAGTTAAAACAATGTAGTCACCAACTTTACTGCAGCAACTGTTGACAAGATGCAGCTTGAAAACTGAGTCTATAAATAGCAAGTAACAGTAAGCAAGCTTTAAAGCGCCCCCTGGTTTAACCATATTATCTAAAACACTTATATGAAAAGAAAATGAACTCGAGTGTTAAAAATAATTGACGTGTAAACATCAATTAGATTTGGCGGCACTAATTCGAAGAGTGGATGTATTGTTTGGAGACGAAACAGTGAAACTGAGGATTAGTTTTAAAATCTGTGTTGTCATTATGTTGCTCTCGTTGCAACATCTTTGGATTTTGGGGGCGAGCAGGTAGTGACGAGGCACTGGTTTTTCAAGAAATGTGGCTTTTTATTCTCTAAAAAAATTAAAACATACAAATTATATGAGTCTGGAAATAACAGCTGACTGAGACCTAACGAAATGACAAAGAGAGGTAACATATTTATAACATAACACATCATTGGTGGACCAAATTAGATAGATCGTTTTCTAACAATAATCTTAACTTTTGGTTGTTTGATTTTATAATGGTTACCTGTGTCCCATGTACAAAAGGCCAAGTCCTGACTGCGGTCATCTGTGGTCCTTCTGCGTACTCTCTCTCTCTGCTGTCAAATACAGCTATAAATCCAAATCAAATACAATATTAAAAATACCTATGGTTGAGAAAGAAATGGTCAAATGAAAGTGAAAATGTGAGAGTGAACGGACATGAAATTCCCAAATTAGGTAATTACCACAGTGGAATATGACTGTCATTGCCTCCCAACACCAGGCAATTGAATTTGTGACGTGCTCATGAAAAGGACGTTTGGTGAATCGACTCTTAAAGCCCCTGAAAACATCGAACTCATTTTTAGCTTTAGGTGACGAGTGTAACACTACACAGCTACTCTTCCTTCTTCAGGGCAGAGCGAACACGGCTTGTGTACACCTAATAATTTTCATCGCCTGAAACACATTTTGACCTGTGAAGAGCTCTTTACAGTAAACATCAGAGATGTTGGCAGCAAACAGACACAGTCTTAACAGTTACATTTCATCGTCAAAGTACAACTCCTCCTCAGATTTTTCTCATTTAAGCAGGAGAGCGTTTCCTCCTGGCTGCCAGTCACAGTTGACTCTCGTCAGGCTGCCAGTATGTCCTGTCATGAGTGATTTCACAGCTTGCAGATCTGTACAGTTTATCTGTTTGAAACGGAAGCCTCGCTACTAATGTCACACAGAATAGTACTACTATAAAGCATTTAGACCACGAGTGAATGAAAAGAGAGAACAAAAGGAATATGTGAATAGGCGAAAGTCAGCGAGTGAACTGTCATCTCAAAAGAGACAAATTAATAATGCACTTGTGGTACTGGAAGGCGCCCACTCCCAGCTAATGTGATTTCATACTTCACTGAGGGAAGGGAAAAATGGCTAAATGATGGCTGTTAGTCTAATGTGTGTGTGTGTGTGTGTGTGTGTGTGTGTGTGTGTGGTGTGTGTGTGTGTGTGTGTGTGTGTGTGTGTGTGTGTGTGGTGTGTGTGTGTGTGTTGTGTGTGTGTGTGGGTGTGTGTGTGTGTTTTTGTTTCTGTCTTTTTACAGGGCGAGTGTTTGATCCCAACAAGCACTGTGGAGTCCAGGACCCCGAGACTAAACGACCGTGCACTCGGTCTCTCACCTGCAAGGTAACAACAAATACACACACACAAACACACCCGCTCACACTCTCCTCCACCTCTGTGTATTTCTGTAAAGACAATGACCCTTCTTCCTGCTTCCTGTCTGAGGCCGTCTGACCAGGGAAGCAGTTTGTTTGTTTATGGAGTAATAATATTGAGAAGGGCGCGCTAACATCACCACTGTAGGACTAACCAACCACAGTCATGACCCGGTCCGCCACCCATGCCTGCCATCTGCGATTCGTCTGCACTTCCATTTCTCAGTTAATGCTGGGTAGCAGTGCTGAAGTATTACAGGCCTTACACTTGCTTTGATGAGGTAATTATAGATGTTGGCTGAGGCTACAGCATCTTTTAGCAGCAAAACTCTTTATTTCACTGCTCTTTAATTACTTCTAGCAAGCTTTGCTAATCACTTGAAACTGGTTATTAAGTAATTAAACATGTATCAGGCTAGAGTGTTGATGTTTTTTCACCGTGGTTGGGGAGAATAAGCGTATCTTAATCTCCATTATATGAGCAGTTCAAATGAGAGTGGAAGACCTGGGCCCTGTTTCCCAAAAGAGATGAGATGATGGTAAAATCTATCTTGTGAACTTTCTTAATTAAAATAAGATACGACTTTAATGATCCCACAGTGGGGAAATTCACATGTCACAGTAGTTCGTGTACACAAGGTGGATCAGAAATAACTCATAAATAAGAGATATGCAAAGTCATTTTGAAGAAAGTTGTGAAGTCATGCTGTAGAGCAGCTGAAGAAGCTCCTGAACCTGCAGGAGGAAGTGAAGACGACAGGTTTCTCAGAGGTTTAATGACCTCTGATCATGTTTCATGTTAAGTTAGTGATGAAAAAAAAATGACACTCATAAAAAAAATAAATTCATTAGTTTTCTTTTTTTCAGTTTCTGTTGGCATCATCCTCAATTGTCTATTTAACAAAGAAGACAAGCAAGAATTGTCCCTTTTCCATCTTTGTGTTGGTGAAAAACGTGATGATATGATTTCATGCTGCTCACGGCATGAGTTGCTAACAGCAGGAAAAGTAAAAGCGGCAGTTACCTCACTGAGAAGTCGAAGGTGTGCAGCCTGCCTCCTGCAGCTCTTCATCTAAACAGCTCCTTCTTGTTCTATTACTTCCTGTCTGTCAAGCTCACTGACAGCTCATTGCGTTTCCTGTACTACTTCATAATACAAGTTCACTTGTGTTTCACTAGTTTAATGCTTTTAATGTGAAGCTGCAGCAGGAGGAAATCAGACAGGCGGTATGTTGATAATCACTCCTGCTAACAGTTACAGCAGGTTACTCACTGGGCATTTAAGCTTGTACCCCCCCCTAAACAAGTGAACCTAATCAACATAAAGTCCGATCAATCAGACGCACTTCTGTGCTTAACAATTCCCTTCATCAGTGCCGGCTAGTTTTTTCAGTTGCAAAACAGTGACATAACTCCTGCGTCTACACTTGTGCAACATGAAGGAGTCATGGCAAAGGAAGAAAAACTGTCCAGACCGGAATGCCATGTGTTCGACACTTCAAGCATTAGTGCCACTACTGGCCAGCCGAGCAGCACATCCGCTACAGAGGATAAATATCCAAATTTAGCAGCATGTAGCCTGAGTCAAGTTTCAACTCTGTTTTACACTTTGTGGAGACAGTTGCATTGAGAAGTTTCACAGGGTAAAGAACTGGACTAAAGCAGAACTGATAATGGCATGGGTATCTTCCCAAATCTCATCAGTTGCCATCCTGAGGTAAAGATGCACCTTCCAGGCCTTAAAGCTTGTGAAGATGATTCTGATTCCCACTATGACCGTTGAGTGAGTACAGGAAACATTTTTTTCCTTCTATTTGGACTATTTGAAAACCAAATGTTTAATGAGTGGTTACCTTCCAGAGTAGTTGGAAAGGTAGACAAGCTCACCATGCACTGACAATATTTGCCCGTGTTAGTCTGGTGTGACGCGGGCAGCAGCAAGGTTCAGTGATTATGGAAACTTTCCTGAAACCAGAGAACCACGATTCCAGCTCCTGCGAGTTGAGCCATCAGGCCTGCTGAACTATGTTTGAGCCACACTGTGAATTCTTCACAGATCAATACTTTCATTAACTAAGTCTCCCTGGAATAACCTTGTGCTGTTTGGTGCTTATTAGCTCTCAGAAGGACAGGTATAAAACTGCTATTAACCTTTTTTTTTTGTCTGTGTGTTGGTTTTTTTTTTGGCCACTTCAGACTCACTCCTTAACCCACCGACGAGCCGTGCCCGGCCGAAGGAAACATTTCGACATCCTCCTGGCTGAACACAAGGGCCGGCCGAAGGAGGAGCGAAGGAGAAAGACAAGGACGCAACACAGGGAGGGAAGGAAGGCGGCGGCAGCCAGAGTATCACGTCACAAGACAACCGCGAGTCCCAGCAAGCCTCACTGCCCAAATGGACGACCCCTGTCCACCTGAAGCTACGGCTGGCAAATGCACACATACCCAGGTAGGAGAGCGGACTCCTACAGTATCAACTGTCCGCGTTCATACGAAAGAATAAACATTTGGATATTATAAGTTGCATTTATATATTTTTTTACTTACATCTCTGTTTTGGCTTCATTCAGAAAAGTCAAGTGTCAATATTGAAATTGATCTACATTATTTATACTTATTTATTACTTTTATATAATATACTTTTGCACACAATATACTCAAAAGTCTTTTACTTTGACATTTTTAATGCCTTTTCACATCACTGGTGTTTTAACTGTCCAGGGCACATCTTATCTGTTCATATTCTTCCACCGGGGGTGCTGTACACAAGAGTGCCAGAAAAGAGACATACTTGTGAAAGTGTTACGAGAAACTAATTTCCTCCTCTTTCTATATAAAAGATGTTTTGAAAAGGGAAGTCATTTGGGGTTGTGTAGCAAACATCTGGTGTATATTTGATACTGACGTGAGCGTTTGTGTTTATCTGTTCAGACATCTGTTCAGACTCTATTCTGTCCCTTTTCCTTCCTCCCCTCTTTTTCTTTTTCATTCCTTTTCCCTTCTCTTTTTTTTTTTCTTTTTTCACCTTTTATACTTCTGACATGTCCACTCCAGGGTTCCAGGCTCCACCACCTCCACTTCCAGTCCTTTGCCCCCGGCACCAGCCACGGCTCCGGCCCCTAACCCAGAGCCGTCTCCCACAGCTGGGCGACGGCAGCAGGAGACGGCGTCGGCTCTCAAGTGACGAGGGAGACGCGGAGACTCCAGAGGACACTGACAGACCGCCTTTCACTGCTCCAGTCACCACCCGCAGCCTTTAGGGGTAAGTGCTGTCATACTAATGCTGCACTAAATTTTTAGAGTCTATAACCTTGAGGCAATTTTCCCATTTTTACCCTGCAGGGTCTACTTTTAAATGCCATTTAGAGGAATAATTTGTCGGTGTTCAGACTCAAGTGTAACTCTTATAAGTGTTTCTCAGTGCACAAAAAGAGGTGCAATTCTATTTTCAGTATGTTGACTGAGCAGTTTAAAAAGCGGCTATGATGTTACTCATTATTTTGTGTAGAAGAAGCTGACATTCACATTTAAACACTTTCTGTAGTTAACACAAAACACAAAACAACTCTTTCCTGCCAGAAAGGTGATCACAGGAAGGATGCATGACTCACTTCCTGTCTTAATTAGATTACACCTTATACCGTATATGTCATTAAACATGTGACGTTACACGTTTTAAGTCATAGAGGGCTTGAGAGATGGTTGTGTCTTTTAGATCAGTCACTATTAATTAGGTATTTTTCCGTCTCCTCTCTGCCCTCTCTGTCATGTTCTTGCTCCTATTCTTGCTGTTTTCCATCTATCTCTCATCTTTCTGTCATTCGACTCCACATCCTGCTCGTCTACACACCTCTTACTTCCTCCCCTCTTTCTCTCTCACTCACTCTCCTTTTCATTGTTTTCTCTGCATTCTCTTTGTTTGTGTTTTTGCCACTCTGCGTACATCTACCTTACATACGTCCTCCTCCTGTCGCTCTTTTCCCATCAACATCTCTTCCTCCATGTCTCACCTTACTTCCCCTCTGCCCCAATCCCCTTTTTACCCTCCTCTCGTCCTTCTCCTTCCAGTGTTGCGTATTCAGCAGCAGGCTCATGGGACGGGGCCACTATGTGTTTGACAGGCGATGGGACCGGATGAGGCTGGCGCTCCAGAACATGGTGGAGAAACACCTTAACGCACAGATGTGGAGGTGAGCGTGCACTCTGTGTAAACTTTGCTTTGTTTAGTAAAACAATATTTTTTATTGAAGTTTCAAGTGCATATCAAACTTTATGACAAACTTACAAAGATTTTTATTTATATCCCCTCGAACAGCCACTCATTCACACAGACAAAGAAAAATAAATAAATAAAATGGAGTGGCAAATGACATCAAAATAAAGGAGTAAAATATAATTTTAAAAAGAAGGGGCAGGATCAATTCATAGCCAAATCTATTTCCATGCAGCTGTATATACACAGATACACAGTAACGGCTGTTTTCCACCGGGGAGAACTTACAAATTAAACATTCCTGATGAGAAAAATGAGATTTACTGTCACTTTGAAGAGGTAATATGAGCAGAAACGACATGTTTGATAGGAGACAGAGAAATACAATTCAGTTGGTAGACAGGAAGTGTATTTATTGTCACGTCTAAATGTATTGACACAAGACGGCAGTTGAGATTTTAGGTATTTATGCATGTTTTGTTTAAAGATTTAAAAAACAATAATTGATTAAATCATAGAAGGAGAATGGCAGCATTAAAAGGTTAGAGATGTATAATTGGCAAAGAAAATCATACAAAATTAATGAATTCATGAAAACACAAAACTATTGCTCATAAATTACGACATATTGATTAACACTTAACTTTTAGTGCTCTGAATCTATATTTGGAGCTGGCAAAGAAGCAGCTGTTTCTGTTGGTGCATGTCTCATTTAAAGGATTCTCTTCCTGTTTTCAGGAAGGTGCCCCTGGCCTCTGAGAGCCCCCTCTCGCTCTCCTCCTCTGGTACCTCCCCCGTCACCTCACAACAGACTCCCTCTCCCATCTCTGTCCACGTCCCTCTCTTTCTCCTCCCACTCCCTCCTCTCCTACACCACCACATTTCCTCAGTCGGCGTCCATGGCCGGGGTGTTCAGCATTCGAGACACCGCGCAGCCCGTCGCCCCAGTTCCACTCTGGGTAAAGCGCGTAACGGCACGCATAAAGGCAGCCGCCCATCCAAAGACATGGAGGACCCGCAGGGGGATGTAAGAAGAGAAAAAAACTCTTCGTTCTCCTCTCGTCTTTTCTTCTTCTTCTTTTTTTTTTCCGACTGTGGATAATCACAAGAGGAACGGCACCAGCTATCATCCAACATTACAAGGTTCAGGGGGGGCATCAGCAACCCCAGCCAGGAAAAAGGGACTTGGGCACGGGGGAAGCGGGCTTTGGAGCGGCGGAGAGGACTGGCTACTCAGAGCTGATGGGTCTCAAAGCCACAACTCACAGAACAGGTCGGTACAGGTTGTTTGGGTGATCAGCCTGAGATCTTAAAATCTTAAAAACAAGGTGACAGCTTTGTCTGAAGTTTGTGTTGTTCAGAAGACACTAACCCCCTCGAATAAGAAGCTATTGTCTTTATTGATCTAACAAAGGAAATTTTGATGATCGCCAGGGCTGCAAACAAACAAACAAACAATACAGACTCAGCTCAGCACAAAATAGTACAGTATGTAAAGAAACACATGAGACGGGTGATTTATTAAAAGTGGAGCAGTGTGTAACCACAGAGGACAGTGCCAGCAGTGCAGAGGCTGTGATGACAGGTGTTTGGCTTTCCTTAAATACACAGCACTGTAAAATCCGCTGTGATGATTTTTACCAGTTCAAATAGACCATACTGTACAGTGAAAACTGAACCGGAGCTCACTATATAATATATATATCATCAATGGCAATCTTCTGGTGCTCCTCCCCAGCCGCGAACTTGGCCGACCAGCATACCCTACTCACCCAGCAGGGAGCCTGCCTCCGCCCCATCAGCCCCTCTCCCCCATCCGGACCGTGGCCTATGGGGGAGGAGCGGAGGGGAAGAGGAGAAGCCCCAGCTCTACAAAGGGAAGCCCAGCAAGCTGAGCAGACCGGGGCGGGTTGGAGAGCCTCTTTGGGAACGGGAGCGACGGCGGGGAATACTGGCTTCGGGGCCCGAGTCCCCGAGACAGGTAGAGGTTACATACAGGAGGACTTATCTGCTTCCTGGGTATGATTTATCATCACTGCAAGCATGTTTATCATCACTTGCTGTGCCGGAGTACAACCTACAAGCTGGCAGTCTGTCAGTTCTTTTAGAAAACCAACCCGCTATTTATTTTTTTGTTTCCAAATGAGTCACAATCTAAATTAATGCATCACAACAAATTCACATGCACTGGGCCCGTCACTCTCTAGACACATGCCTGAATGAATGAGAGCTAGCATATGATTTGTTCTTGTGGTAATGTCACTGTCAGGTGTTTAGTGGGAGAAGTCAGTTTAAAAGCATGTTAGATGTTGTTACTCACTGCTAGGTTTTGTGCATCTCGTGTTTAGGAGTTTCTTTACACACAGCAAATATAATACACTTCTGTCTTCATCTCCCCGCAGGCCAAGTTGCATCACTGACAGAAACCAGTTTCACCGACTGAATGTTGGGCAGCTGTGCAGGCCACCATCGTTTGTGACCTTGGACCTCACCACTCTTCTTCCACTGACAGCACCAATCAGACTGCTTCATCTCAGCAATGTCACCCCCCTATCTGCCCAATGGACAGCTCAGTTCACTGGCTGCGACATCGTCGGGCTCTGGCAGTCACTTCCACTCTCCACCTCTAATTATGGACGTTTGGACGGAAAGCTGCCGTGCATCACTGTGGTCGCGGTCTTTTCAGAACAAAGACAGTGGGATCCAAAAAACTCATCCTCTGAAAAGGGAATTTGCCTCACAACGTTTTCAAGGCATTGTGAATAATACCAACACTGTACTATTTCGGGAGACCAACAATCAGAGTTCATGTTCCGGTTGTTGTGACCGTTTTCCTGGTTGATACGTCTGGTCAGCTGATGAGGAAAGTCATTTTTGGGAGTTAGATGGTTGAAGGACCTACTCACACGACTACTGTAGGACTTGACCTTCTGCAAGCCACCTCAGCTGACCCTCCCCGCCCATTATCTCTCCTTTCTTGATTTTTAGCTTTTCTCGAGATGGAAGAGACAACAGCAGCTGTAGTTGGGTTTTATCCAGCGTTTCCTCCTCTTCTATTTCCTTACTTCTCTCCAGCATCTCTACATTTTTCCTTTCCTCCCCCTCTCTCCCTATCCATCCCATTATGCCCGTGTTTTAAAGTGCACTTACTGTCCTTGCTTCCCTCTTCACTGACTGTCTCAAGCAGTGCCACACGAGGACCTGTTCACGCGAGGGAAGGAAGAGAAGACGTCTGTGTTACCGTAACGACGCCGTGTCAATGCATTGTATTTCGATATAGGAAAAATGCAATTTATTTGAAGATTGTTGTTGTGTTGCAAGAAACACAAACTCCTGTCTGTGTGTCAGGACTTGCATCCAAAAAGGAATTATTACTACGGTGTTGGATCTTTTTTTTTTTTTTTGTAATAATTTATCGTTCTTAAATGATTTCTAACTGACCATCGAGGTTTGAGCTACATAAACTTTTTTTTTTTGAGCAAAAAAAAAAAAAAAACTATGGCATTTGAAGAAAATGGTTTAA
Organism: Collichthys lucidus; assembly: GCA_004119915.2. NCBI lineage: Eukaryota > Metazoa > Chordata > Actinopteri > Sciaenidae > Collichthys > Collichthys lucidus. The sequence continues at coordinate 10,983,635 of CM014099.1, read as the reverse complement.
AGTATTATGATGAGTTCATATTGTTGCAAATGTGTACATATCTGTTATTATTTTGTATTTATTAATATTTTTCCCCTTTTTCTGAATGAGCTAAAGAGGGAGTGTTTATTCCCTCCTACCTGGTCTGTGTTTAACGATATGACATGAGAGATCGGCCTGGTTTCTCAAAATCTTCAAAAAAGTGTTCATTTGCAAGTTTTTAAAATGAATACTAATTCATACTCGGAACAGCCAAATATTGAATTTTCACCGTCGTCGCTCTATTTTAACAACAATGCGTGGTTCTCTCTAGAAATTAATTCTAGTTAAGTCTTGCTAATTATGTCGTCTGACAAAAAGTATCTCAACGAACACCCACATGGCTTTTCAGCGGTATCTCACATTACTAATTGACCCTTCCTAAGTCCTGCCCCTGCTCAGTGCTCCGATAACAGTTGAGCAAACATTGGTCACATTTAAGTGAAGTGCAACCTAACTATATGCAAAATTAAGAGCATAGCCGCTGTGATTGACAGGTGGCTGCTGTCACAGGTGGTTTTCTGAGCCTCAGCTCCACGTCTTTGTCCATGTTTTTGGATTATTGAGCCACCACACATGTTTCATACTGTCTGTGATCAGAAATGATATAACAGTGCCTGCAAATTATGTGCTTTTTTTGAAGCAATGAGAAAACTCCTCATTTCCATTAACAGCACACTCAGAATATATATATATTTTTGTAGCCTGCCTGCTGACTTTTATCGAGTCTATACTAATTTTGTCACTTCTCCAGTGTGAACACATTAGCATAGAGTTTGAAATCGGGTCAGACCTACAGCCTCCGTCAGCAGATGGAGTTTACCATGGAGATGACACAGGTGTCTTCACATGATTAAACATTCACCTCTTTAAATTTTGTCCAACTTAAAAGAAGACGGTCCAGTTGACAGTCATATTTGTATACAAGCTCCACTCATGAACAAAGGTTGATTTTGTGAAACCAGACCCTGGTTTGTATTTTCATATAAAGGGCCCCGCATCTTTGTTTACCTGTGGTTCCCACCTTTCTCCATACTTCTTCCAATGTTCAAAACTATAGCTATATATTTTTTATCTTCCAGGACTGATTGGTCTGGCGTCAGTGCGATTATGCTTGGTTGTTTGTGTGTCTGTGTTTAAAAAAAATCAAAGCCAGATCAAAATGCCTTCACTTGCTTCCCAGCTGCACCGTCGAGTAGCGAGCTACCATTAGTTCTCTGAAAACGCAGCGTAGCCATTCCAGTGAGGCTTTTTGAAATGTCTAGAGATGCACGCGTATAGCATCACATATACAAAACAAGCGTTCATTGAGGAGACCTTGAATTCAAATGGGAAATTTACAAATAAAACTTCAATCTTAGCAACTTTTAAAGCAACACACACACACACAGTATTATTTAACTGAGGGTGTCGTGTTGTGTTGCCGCAAGAAAAATGTCAAAATTATGAAGCGCCAGGCGATCTCCTGACCTTAAAAGTGTGTCAAATGATAGAAGCCTTGAAAATGTCTGAAGAGTACCCCCGTCTATTCATCCGGCGTAGCCGATAAAGCTAAAGTAACTGAAAGCATTTTGATTTGCTTGATGGCGGCGTGAAGCTGTGAGAGACGCTCCCACCTGGTACTTGCCAACTGCTTCAGTGGAAATAGCATCTAGGATTTTTGTCTTTTTTTTTTTGTTTCGTTTCGTTTGTTTCAAAAGCATTTAAGCACTAACGATGAATGAACTGTACATAATCTGTTGTGTGTTTGTGTTTCGCTTTTCCCAAGTGCTTCCCATGATGACACTTTACTCATCAGCGCGTGAGATCGTCTAACAGCTTTCAGATCAGTTCAGTGATACCGGCTTTGTGGTCTTTTATATGATTGTAGATACACATGGTTTATGAGTTGCCTACAATTTACTTTATAAACAAATCATTCTTTCAGTTTTCTCCTTTTTAAAGCAACATACCAACAGGTGTACTTGTACGTGGATGTTTTATGTTGGTTAATGGCTGAAGAAAAAAACAAAAAAAAGGTTTAGGTGGAAATTATGTTCATGCAAGAAGATTTTCTCTGCTCTTCTCGTGTATCTACGGATCAAAGATGACGATCTTTGCGCTAAGACGTTTTTTTGTTTTATTTTTCTGGGGGGGAAATGCCACCCTCACTTACTGTTTATGGTAATAGGAATGGGAATTTACAGTCTGTTGCAGCTAAAATTAAGACTAAAGCTCATCGATGTTGATTTCTGAGCAGTTTGTATATTGTATTATTTGCTGTTGAATTTTATGGAGGTATTAACAGGTTTTATTTTGTTTTGTTTTTAAAACCCTCCCCCTTCCTTTTTTGCACTTTGTCATAATGCCCAGATCTTTAATCAACTTCTATTTATAAAATATTTGAGATATAAAAAAAAAGAAAAAATTATATCTATATATTTGTAAAAGTGTTCTCTGGCAACTACAGTTAAAAAAGATGAAGACTATATTCATGCTGAGTTGGCCCCTAAAACCAGCGCACTGTTTGTTGCTTGTTGTATCTGATCCAAACTGTGGTGAATGTTGAATGTCTAAAGAAAAAAAGAAAAAAAAAAAGCCTTGTAAGAGTCGAGGTTTATTCATTCTCACGGCAGTTGGATCAGAAAATGGATTTCCCATCAGAACTTGCTGTAAAAAAATGGGTCTTATATTCAAGCTTTTATTAAATGATTGAAAGTGATGTGGTGTTATTTGTAAGTCGAAGAAGCAGCTTTGAATTCTGAAGTCCGATGATGGTTTGTTTTGCATATGTTGCATCTGTTAGATGTTTCCACGTGGTGTTTTTCTGTTTTCAGAGAAGAGCAAGTATTCTGTTGCTGTCAGTATTTCACAAAGGAGCTTCAGTTATATATTCTGTGCTTAACGTTTTACCAAGTGCATCTGTGATTGCGTTGAATTATTGAAAACACTGAACTGTGCTGAGGACACGGGGACTTCCAAGTCCCAAAGTCTGAGTTGCAACATTTGACACTTTTGCTTTCAGGATTTTTTTTCTTTTTTCTAGCTTCTCCACTGACGACGGTGATGTTGGTCAACCAGTCCACTCAAAATCTATTGGATGAAGAGGATCAATCCATCTGACTGTGATGAGCTCCTGACCTTTCCCAGGTTGACGTTCTTGTTTTGTTTTTTGATAGCTTGGCATAAGATCTGGTACACATATTCATGCTCCCCAGAGGATCAATCCTGATAACTTTGGTGTTTCCCCAATAATTAGATGCAATGTAATTTTAACAACACAAAAATTAATGTAATTTTTAAATAAATAAGTAAATGTTAACATGCAAACTAAAGGTATAAACATTATAAACATTTATCTAAAAGTGACTTCCGGCACCATTCAAAGGTTGACACGCTGTGTTGGACAACACATTAAACTAAACATTGATGTGTTATTAACTTGTTTCTGTCTAATCTAATCATATATAGAAAGAGAATCTTGGATTGCGACTCTGTAGCTCCATCTCCACAGCAGCTTGACTTGCCAGGTTAAGGTCCAGCTTTAAAGGCTGATAGCACAAAAGCACTATTATGGCTCAGCAGGCAGCAAATCACCAATGTTGGCAAGGAAATTAAATGGGAAAACTAATTTTGCCGGGCACATAATTAAGTGCGTAACAAGTGTTCTTTGGGGAGTCCCTCTTGGTGCCTGTAGTCGGAGCTAAGCTAATTATTTATTTATCCTTTATCACCTGTTAAACACCACTTATTAGTTAGAAATTAGAAATACAGTCTTTTAATCGCGGCAAATTGGTTCACACCCTGCCGCCTTGGCATGCGTTCAGCACCTGAATTCCAGAGCAGACCGCATGAGGGATGTAGCTGTCCCGACCTTTGACCTCCGGGGAAGATGGAGAGAATATCCCCTCTGATGACTGATGACTCCAACACAGACAAAAATGGTCTTTGACAATGTTCATCTGACACGCTGTGGGAGAGATCAGATGGAGCCCATGATAAAGCTAGCAGTTTCTGTTGTGCCTTTTACTGCCCTTCTCTCTTTATAGCACTGATTTTTAGTGTTATTGTTTACAGCACGGAAAGCAGGCCACTGAGACGACATCTCTGCTCCAGCTAGTCATTCAACAACAACTCCCCGCTCGGCCTGAGAAAGGACGTTGTCGGCACTAATCAGACATTCGCTGAGAATTCACTTCTGTGCCCTTTTTTTTTTCTTTTCTTGTCCTTACCTGTGAAGCTTTATGAAAAGAGGTCAGGAAAATGTAAATAATGCATTTTTTTTCTCCAAAGATCCTAACAGCGACCGTCTCGCCCAAACTTGCCGCTCCTCCTGTTCGTCTTCGTTTACAGACGGCGCCACAGCAATGCGGTGAAGATGCCTTTGATCACATGATCAATTTTTACAGTTGTGCTGCATCTTTTCTAGATGAAAACCTCATGGTGGCAATTTGAGTCTTGTGGTAGAGCACAGCACATAATTCTGATGACTGACTAAAGGGAGTCTAACTTTGAATTTTTTACTCATTAAGTAAATGTTGAATTGTAACTCAGGGCTTGTTAAGTGGCTTAAGTGGCTGCCTCTATCAACACCCCCTGGAAGCGTAGGGGATTAGTTTTTGCACATTAAACCATACAGTAATATTAATATTATGTATTCTAGGAAAGCGATTTTTTTGGCGATTAAACAATTAATTAACAGCAAATATCTAACATTATTTATCTGTTTTTGATGTTTGCCAACAGGGATGGCTTTCTACTGTTCAGCCGATGTGGAAGTGCCAAAAAGTTGCAGTTCCTCGAAGGGCCGTTTTGAAGCAAGCTGCAGAACAAGCTCATTTCCTTAGGTCCCTATGTTAAAATGTCCAACTTCACAGCAGAAATAAACATGTTTACAGCCTGGTTCAAAAACAGTTTTGGTCTCTATAGATAATTTCCACGTTCATGTCAACGGTACGGAGGGTGAATTTATCTATAACTGACCTGCTCAAATTATATTGAGGCTTAAAGTTATGCATAATTAACGTAGCCCCTTTTGATTGACAGCTAGGTGCTCTTAGGCTTGTTTGAGCACCCAGGCATCATTCTTCCTGCCGTAGGTCTACCTATGATCCACGTAGGGAGGAGGAAGTGTGTGTCCTTTCTTTGTACTGTCCGTGGTTAAGTCTTGCCACTGTTGTAGAGAATCGCTAATCTGCCTTCAAGTCTGAGTCAGATGTGGCCGCAGACTCCCAGAGAGTGGTGACCAGAGAGAAAGAGAATTAAAGACAAAACAAAAAAGAAACCCGATGACCACAGAGAGACTGCAGCTAACTACAAAAACAGGGGGAAGTACTGTTCCCACATTCCCCATTCAGCACTATAATATTCCAAATAAACCTTAAAGCTGCACTAACTTTTGATATGAGCGCCGCTGTCTCGACAAGAAGAATTGTGGGATGTCTGTTAGTGAAACAGAACTACAAATATGGAGGATATACTGTATTAGCAACCATAAGTTCGTGGTCATATCAGACCAGGTAAAACTGAAGCAACAGAAGCTCTTCATGTATAGGGTTAAGTAAGACTGTGTTTTATGCTTATAAATGTTACATTTTATAAGTGGTATTACTTTTTCAAAGTTACATAGAGTCTATTTAATTTCAATGGACTCGCTATATGTCACTGGCTTAATCTGCTCTAAAGATTAGCCTGATCAGTCCCTGGGGTTCAGTGTAGAAACTCTCATGAATAATGTAATTTTATTTAAATCACGAGACGGCTTTTGATGATAAATAATAGAGTTGCTTCGTTTCAGCAGCATCTAGGGGCTGTTTTTATGACTGTTTTAATGAGTAACTTTGTATATGTTACAAGTTTTATTCCAAAAAAAATGAAAAAAAAAGTCCAAATGTTGATGTTTTTTTCTCTCTTGTGTGTGAGAGTTTAGGCTAGAGATCGTGTGAAGAATGTCACCAGTAGGCTGCAAACTTTAAGCCATTTGATTGATATTACTGTAACTGCTATATGTCCTTAAGGTCCTGTAGTTCAAGTTTAAGCTTAGACACCCATTTGGCCTTTTTTTGGTATTTTCTTATCTGAGAAAAGGGAGACGGCATGTGACAAAGGTCAGAAAGAAACAGAATCTCATTTGGCGGAGAGCGAAGAAAAGTTAAATTACACACGGAAACGTGAAAGAAAAGGACACAGTGGCCCCAAAACTCACAACTCTGCATGGTCATTGGTGCCTCGATGCGAAGCCCCCCCTAAGATTGCTCCGGCGTTCTAAGGTTGGAGTTTATGAGGGAAAAGGAGCTGCTGCGTTATTTTTCATGATTGCAACATTATTTTACTTTCTTTTAGAGGAAAGGTTCAGTCTAAATATACTGTCTGGATTTATCCTGATGTTTTTAGGACTTTTTTAAAAGAGGTTTGCATGTGTAAAAGTCTGTAAGCACCGTGCATGGTTGCTGTAGTTACATGTACAGACAGCCCATCTTTAACTGCTCTCCAGACAACTCGCTACCTCCAATTAGATTTATTTGAGCATGACGCCCGCTGCTTTTCCTCTGTGCTTTTTTAACATTAATGGACTGAAATAAGAGAAAAGATTCCCAGCAACATTGACACCTTGGGTCAGCGTCTCTAACACGACCACTAAAATCTCATCAGCCACATATCACATCAAAAGCACTCAGGAACAAGTGACGCCAAGCTCAAAGTGAGGAACTGCTCTTATTTTAAGTCTTCATTTATTCCGATGCTCCTGCTGGGATGAACAATTACTGCACCGGTCGTCTGCTGAATTCATAATCACGGCAGCTACTGTGCCGACTTCCAAGGATGTCAGATGCTCACACATCCAAGGAAAGCGTGACAAACATTTAATAAAGACAGACTTTAATTTTCCTGAGATGGCAAGAAAGTTGAACTCTGGGATTTTCATAAGCTGTCCATCATATGCTCCTGATAAAGAGAAAAACAAAAGATGGGATCAGTCTAATCTGTTCATCTTGTTTGTCTTTCACTAAGTGGCCCCTGTTAGAATCAAGTTGTACCCTAATCTCCAGCGTCTCCAGGATTCCTCCAAAACAAGGCCCACTTGTAGCCAATGCTTGATTAAAACAGGCTATTTAAATTACCAGCGTTATTAATTATTTTTCATGCACAAAAGGTGTCCAAACATGTCACTAGGTGGTGTGATAAATGCAGCCTGCATGTAATTGAGAAGATAAAAGCTCTGGGCTCTATTCGTCGACGTCCATGAATGCCGAGGAGTTCTCCCCCCATTGCAAACAGCATTCTTATGATAATGGAATAATGCTGGTGCTTTAGTTAATTGTGTATAGGCGATAGTGTGGGCACCTTTTGTTGAGAGCTCTCACGAGCCTAAAGGAAAGAGCTGGCAGGGATTATAACTCTTATAGAAGTCTCAATTCCCCCCAACGACCACCACTTTTCTACCCACTTTGCATTCAGAGAGTTGAGAGTTTTTCTTTATGCAATTTGAGATTTGTAGGACGCATTCAGAGCATTATTTTATATCATTTTGCACATACATATGTGATATCTATCAAATACTACTGCCTAACCTGGTGGCTAAATGTTTTTTTTTTTTCCATGAATAGCTCAAGATGTTGCCAGAAGAAGAGAAATCTTTACAACAGGCGTAACACATCAATTTGTTCACAGTGTGTCCGCACCAAAATGTCATCCTGTTCTGGGTAAAATAGGAACGGCTTTGCATAACGTGAGACACTTTTCTCAACCATATACTCTCTAATTCTAAGTCTCTAACTGTCAGGTTTCCAGTTCCAGTTTATGCCAATTGTGTTTATGTTTTTGCTTTTTTAAAGCCACTTAGTTGCTACAGTTTTATTATTAAAAATAGTTACTAGGTAGGGTTGATTTTGATTTTTTTTTGTGTGTGGATTTTTTGATATCTAGTCTCACCATTCAACATAGCATAACAAGGCATTGCCACTACAAGATAAGTGTAAGGTGAGGAACTGATCGCAGACTTTGCTCCGACGAGTTGACTTTATTTTTAACTTTGTCTTACTTGCTAAACTTTCTATAAGTTACTGCAAACCTCCGTAACTGCTCCAACATAACATAATCTCTCTATGAAATACACATAACCTCTTCCCAAATAGTTAATCTCCATAGTACCTGGACTCTATAGCTTTTCTGCACATTCTTAAATCTGCACATTATACTCTAGTACTTTTTGTAAATATGTACACTTGTATTTCCCTCCTTGGTTTCTATTTTTCGCTGCTGTTAACAAGTGAATTTCCCTGTTGTAGGATCAATAAAGTATTATCTTATCTTATCTTTACTTCACCTGCATAAACTCGCCTACACCATCAACTTACATGTAAAATGTTTGAGCCCCAATTAACTTGTCAGTTAGTTAGTTAGTTAGTTAGTAAGTACATTCACTAGCTCAGTTTAGCTTAATCTCTGAGTTTTCCATGGAGACGGTTTACTTCAGGTGGTGATTTAACATTCAGCTGTATTGATATGCTCAAAGGTGTTTCACATTAATTCATTAAAATAATTTCTATGACCCCCCCCTAAGAAGTTGATGGCTTGTACAATCCGGGCAAGGTAAGATTTTTCTATTTAACATAAAGTCAGCAACAAGTTGCTTTTTTTTTTAAATTTACTGTAGTTATTAGTCTTATAAATTATTATTATATCTTTAAAAATGGACTACAGTGCCACCTCTCAGTGTGGAAATGAGCTAACCTAGCCGTTAGCTGTGCAGTTGCTAGGCAACTTGGTTGAACTAGCCAAATGACCAAAACTGATTATTTTTTTATTAAACTAAATAAAACAAAACAAAACATTAACATGTTCATCGTTTGGGTTTGTGGGTTGTTTATGAGCAAGTCAAACGTAGGAACAGTGAGGAGGAAAACACAGTTTGTCAGTTAACATCGCTGCTGCTAATCGAGTTAGCTTCTTCACGTTAGCCGCAACAGCTAAGAAATAAATCGATATTTTTTAAAATTAAGCATCCACTTATCACTTGTTAAACAATAAAACAATGATTTCATGTTTAAGTTGTGAACCTTATTAACATATGCCCTCAAACACACACTCCAGTAATAATTAATGCTGTTTTTTTTATGAATTAGCTGTGTCCTGCATAGTGTGCATGAGACTAAAAGTGCTGAAATCAGCTTTGTGATTACATTAATCATCATTAGCTGCCAAAGTTTAGTTAAAGAGGTCCTGAGAGGGGGTCTCCATGCAAATGAAGGGGGCTTCATTAACACTCCAAGCCACACACTCATTTGCACAGAGTTAATATGATATAATGTTTTAAAACAAGGTGAATGAACTGCATCAGATGCAGGTTATGATGAACGTGTCTCTACTTTTTGGACACATTTACAACCCCCCTGGACTTTATCATATATAAACAGTATATAATTTTGGATATTGAATCACTCTTGCCCTTGTGAATTAGAAATGAGTTTTATTAATCGTTAATATATAATATTTGTAAAGTTTTTTAAAGTCTTAAGTTTGGGGAGGTGTATCCACCCCGGATTCATTTTTTTTGCGTTTGCGTCGTGGAGAGCTGTGTGTCCTCAAAAACGGTTGCGCGTTTTGGGGGCATAAACCGTGCTACCGCCGTGGCCTTTGCTTAAAGCTTGAAATTCATCAACTTGACTTCACCCGAAGAGGTCGTCTCGTTCATTTTTGCCAATGTCGCCCTGAAGCGGCGGCGTTTCCAGCTCAAATTGGACGTAGAGGGTGCACCTTTGCGCAGAGGACTGGTTAATGCTGAGAGGCTCTCTGGGTGCACAAAGGCAGCGGCTCGCAGACGAACTTGTTCAGAGTGAGCCGGGGACGCTGGGAGGAAATAAACAATCTCCGGACTCGAAGTAGCTACGGCCGCTCAGCTTTCAACCCTTCAAACACGCTATCCCATCACCCGTCCACAATACAAGGTAAGGACTTGTTTTTAACACGTTTCAGCCGGACTGTGGGCTGCGGAGCGGGTTTAAAAACCTCCTTCGCTCTGGCTTCCCGAGCATGGTTGTTTTTTGCAGAAAATGGCGTCATCGCCCTCTTGTTTTTCTGCCTGGCCGCGGCGGGGAGAGGAATAGTTTTCAGAGAGTTGTGGCAGCCTCCACACGCAAGCCTTCGCCTCCTCGAAGAGGAAATCACCTAAAGCGATGTGTTTGTTTAATTCAACCACGGGCCGTCAAAACGGCGGATAGTTCGTGATTTCGCTCCGTAGAAGGACGCGCAAAGATGGAAGGGTCACCGGTCCTGTGCGCCAAGCTGCTTCTTGGAAAAGGTGGCACGGAGGCCGCAAAACGCAGCGTTTTACATTCATAATAACGCCACCTCAGCGGCTCCAGGCTCATCCAAATGACCGAGGGTGTTAGTGTTATTACCAGGGAGGTGATGGACGTATTTGTGGGAGCACTGCACCTTGTCTTTGTGTGTATTTTATTCGGGTTAGCTCGTTTTTTACCCGCCACTCCCCTGCCATGCTGCAATCGTTACGAGGGGGGCCCTCTCCTTTTTTACGGCTGAAAGGTGCATTTTGTACTTGGCTTCTCCTTTGATCGAGTCAAGCTGCCCTCCTTTTGTGGCTCAAAATAGTGGCGTTTTTTAAGGCTGACAATATAACCGTGTAAAAGGAGATTTTCAGGGGGGTATAATGGGGGGCGATGCAAATCGTGCCATGAGAACGGCGGCTGCCCTGCGCTCTGGTTCGCTGCTTGCCAGGCTGAGGACAGGCTGAATGAGATAAAATGGGAAAAAAAGTCTTTTGGACGAATCACATAGTTTGCAACAAAACTGGGGAAGTCCGCGCTGCGCAATGATTGTGCTCGCCGCTTTGCGCAGAGCACCAGTGGCCGCTGCTGTAACCGCCGCCACCATTTCGCCGCGATATTTTTGTGTGTGTTGGCCACCTTTTGTAAATAGTTGGGGACTCTTGGATAAAAGAGCACAATAGTATTCATGCGGGCCCTTTTATGGCCTGTGAATACGGTCCTAAGTCCCACTCCGGCTGTCCTGTCTTTCCCCCGTCAGCTACGTGCATGCGTCCTAGCACTGGCCACCACATCCACCATAGCGAGGCCACTCGGTTCCTTCTCGGTGTGTGTGCACGCTCGCTCGCTTTGGTTCCTCTGTGGCCAAAAAGTCGAGGATCGATTCGTGCGCGTGAGTGTCGGTGGTACAGGCCATCACGATCCAACTCGCAACAACGACAAAACATCAGTCTCGGAGACTGCACATCGCTCGCCCCGTGCACATTTTTATTAAGTTTCCTGAGTTATGCAACCGCATCCCCGTAGAGCGAACTGCTCATCCGCCTTTATTTACTCGTCACCACCATCGGATGGATATTTCCAGCGTGTGATCATTTTTTCTGGACCTTGTCCCCCCGCGGCGACGACACTGATTGAAGAAGATACTGTATGTCATTTGCAATCACCCAGTGCCATTTGCGTCACAGCCCGCGGCCTCGCACGCCCATGGGGGGCGATGGAGTTGCAAATGGAGACTGTGTGTGTATGTGTGTGTGTGCTGACGCTGGCCCAGCTGAAAGGGAACCAATAGACACGGACCCGGGCGGCAACAATCGCCGTGCGCTTCTCCCCCCCCCTCTCTCTCTCTCCAGCAGTGCACACCGACTTGGAATTCCGTATCAACGCGGAAGATCGCGCAGTTTATTCGGCATGGTTAGGTTTCCTTCGCCCTGCCTGGGATGCGTAAGTGGATGCGTACACACACACACACACACGCTGGTTAAACCTGCTTTAGGGCTCGACAGGCCAGCCAGGGAGAGAGGAGCATATCCGTCCAGTCCTCCTCCTCATGGTGCTCGGTGCATGTGGCTATCGTGGAGTCGCTCATGTGTGGATAAACGTCTTTCCACTGGATCGTGATGATGTGACCGTAAAACCTTTATTAACGCGCAGAGGATAAGGCTGGATCACGATTCGGAACTGGATAACCGCACACGGACACACGCCCGCGTCGTTTTTTGTTACCATCCATAGCGCGCCACGCGTCTCTGGTATGGAGATGAGCTGGGCGTTTTTACCCAGGAACGTTTTATTTGTTGCCGTTGCGCTTTGGGCACTGCGCATGGTTCATCCAGCACAGCGCCGAGAACTTATGCACAGGGCGGAAGTCCTGAAATCCTGCAACTAGAAAGAGCAGCTTGGAAACCACCCGAGGCTTTTATTGTGGAGGAAATATATGATTCATATCTTTAATCAGTTATACAGATTGATTGGTGATATGCTGGTACAGCTCTTCTAATGGTATGAGCTAATGTAGCCTGTTAAACATTAAGATGTGAAAAGTCTTTATGGGAGTATGACTTAAATGAGTGAATATGTTAAACTTGCAATAAATTATGGTTGCAGATACATAGCATTTAATAATCTGCGACTATGAGCTCAGGCTGTTGTGTGCAGGCACTTTATGTTTTCATTGGATGACGGTGTCCACTTCCTGTGCTCACTCGCAGCCAGGTAGCGTATCAAGTGTTGTTACAGGTGCAAATCAAGCAACAGAAACTCGCATTAGTACATGGTAGTGACTGGAAAACTTATTTATTGTTGCATGTCGACGGAGAACTGTGAAGTGAATGAATCAGTTCAGATTCACCCCAAGTGAAGTGAAAATAGTGTATGAGTAAATGACACAACAGAGATGGCCAGTCTAACCTTGAGGAGGAATATGAACGAGTAACTAGGACATGAGTGTAATAACAAGTGGGTTATAAGGAACTAAATAAAAATGGAAAGCAAGATTAGCCTCCAGTTGACAGGATTGCCCTGCATATTTTATATATATTTGTTGTTCCATATATAATACATTGTTTGCGTTCATCCCCGTTGTCATCCAGTCATTTAACTGCTCCAGCTTGCCGCCCCATCATCTCATGAGACTTTTTTTTTAGGGGGGGTTACAGCACCCTGGGATTAGTCTTTCCTTCTTAGAGCTGCAGCCAACTCCGCCTGGCTCTCTCCCCGATAAAGTTTCACAAGGTATCATAGTTTTTCTTTTTTTTTCTCTTTCACTGGAGTGGTTGTTGACGGCAACAGTTCAATGATGATGTCACTGTGTGATTCAGTCACAGAGACACTTCATCAAGCCGACGTTGTGAGTTGAAGTCATTCAGCAACCAACACCTGTAACCCAAAAAAAAAAAATCTATGTTGAGTCAACTACAGAAGTTTTCTACTTTTGCAGTTTTATAATCCGCATGTCAGGATATTGTGGTCGTATGTATTGAGAGCAGCTGTCGTGCTGTGTCAGTGCTGAAGGTGAACACTGAGAGTTTCCAGCACAGCTCCACCTGTCAACAGGGGCCTACTTTCTGGCCACTGTGATGAAACATGCCCCGATTACTCGAGGAAGATCAGTCCAGTCATACTTTTTTTTTCCCTTTTCTTTTTGGATGACACAGGTTCACGGTGACATCATTACATACAGCGCTCAAATTATACATTTACATGCGACTTTTAGAGGTTTCAAAGATCATAGGCTGTGCATCCACACCTGGCCTGAAAATGCCCATTATGTTCCTCCCATGGCTATATTTATTTAAATCCCGTCCACGTCCCTTCTCCACACTGTGCTGCTGCAGCTCATGCGCTGTGTACCTGCATCGACTGCTACTGCACAACACACTCTGCAGAATTTCTTTTCATATCTGGTTTTGAAGACCCTTTAGCCAAATCCAATGTTTGGTACCCGCTGTCCTGCCGACAAGTGTGCCGGAGCTTATTGCAGATGCTTCAACAGAATGCAGTCCTGAAAACTTTGTCCAGCAGTTTAGTCTGGGTACAAACTGAAATTTTTCCTTTTGGGAGACAGCGATACTTTTAAAATTTGGTAATATGTATTTCTCCGCTTCCAAAGAAATCTGCGCAGAGAATGATTTGTCACAATGGTGACTAATGTAAAAGGAGTTTTCCTAACTATCCCCCCGTCCAGATCCAGCTGGACGTTTCGTTTGGCCTCGCAGCTTTCTCAATATCATCGACCTGCAGAGCCAGAAAGCTCCCGCCCTTTTAGATGTCTGCAAGCAAGCGCCATTTTTACCTTCCTTTTAAAAACCTGTATTAACACACAGTAATGTTATAACACACCATCATTTTACACAGGTAGTTTATTGAAATGTCATCAAAACATGAGCCACACCTAAATTATTCATAATCACAATCATTATTATTGTTTCTGCTTTTTTGTTAAATGACATTTAATGGAGGTTTGTCGGCAAAGACACACTGCACTCATGAAGAGCAAAATGTACAAGAGTTTAATCTGTTGATGTGATCAGCATTTGCAGAAGATGCCCTGTTTGGTGAAATCTAACTTATTTATTCCAGACATAACTGAATATGTAAGTGAATGAATGAAACCTTTACCGCTATATCATTATTATTGATAAAATCCATGCATTCATGCTGAAGCCAGCCAGATACCCTAAAGTTATGCCTGCTTCCCAAGGCATTATGAAGGACAGGCTGACAGTATTTATTAAATGCATATATGCATAGGTAACATTCAGACTCCTATTACGCAGGGCCTCATAGCTAGGTATTATCAGCACATATGTCTAAAACTGTCCTCTGGCTACACCTGCAGGGCGAGGTTTCTCCACTTTCATAAGCTCATCCAATTACTTCACACTCGACGCTGGGCCTCCTCGCCTCAGTAATTTACCCGCCAAGTGCAAAGCCAACGGATGAACAGTTTTTGATGAAATCTTAACAGACAAGAGTCCTCCCGTTTTATTGAGCTGTGTGTGATGTTTCCACACCGTTGACCAGCTGGTGTGTTTTTGTGTGCAGGGTTACGTTCATGGACACTTGTACATAATGTTGACATAGATACATCAGTCATTGTCATTGAAAATCAGCCAAGTTAAATTGTGACACATTTTGGTCAGCTGATAGACAGAAGTGTGGAAATGTGGCGGCTCCTCTGGTTGTATGTACTTTAATGTCCAGATAAGCTCGGTGGTCGGATTGTAATATCGCAATTCACATTTAGGAGATTTTTAGTATAATATACTGGCAACAAGAGGGTAGAACAGGACAATAAGCCTTATTTTTTATAGTTTGCCAACATTTGGAGAACCACAAGTAGCCACAGCACATGAGCTCTGCCATTCAGAACGACTGTGTGTAGTAACTGCTGAGAGAAAAGGGTATTTTTAAGGACAGGGGAACTGTGAGTAGGCCTCATCATCATCATGTTCCCATCCCATCTTGTGGTCAGGTGATAGCGCTGCCAGCATCAGCATCAACGTCAGCGAGTGTGAATTCCCTCCATTAGGAGGAAGTCCTGTCAGACCGCCTCCACACAGCCATCGGAAATAACTACAGCAGGCAGCGGTGATTGCAGCCCTCATCTACCGGCTCGCGAACATCTAAGCGCATGCAGACTTATACAGCATATACGTACGTGATGAAACACGACAGGTTAAAGTGTCTTCATCGGGAAAGACGTTGGAGAAGCTGAGGCTTCACTGAAGAGAGAGACAAGGATTCACCTCATTTTTGCCTCCGGATTTGTCTCCTAAATAAGAGATGTTCCCAAAAGGGGGAAACACTTTGACAAATTGATTTCTGGGCTGGTGTAAACAAAACTCAGTATGGATTATCGCCGCAGATAGAAGTTAAACATATTTGCTTAGAAAAAAATGACACAGGAGAAGATGTCAGGTGCATTTGTAAAATATGAAGCAGAGCATGGAGCGTTTGGAAATGATAGATTTAGTTTAGATCAGTTGCCGGTTGCAGGGAATGTGAAAATAAAGGCCTTAACTTCTCCTGCCCCGTACAGAGTTTTAGCCATACGTCATATAATCTTGGATTGTCAGTCTCTTTTTTTTTTTTTTTTCTTTCCTGGGGCGTTTTAGTCACACAGAGGCTCGTATTATTCCTCTTTTTCTGCAGTATTCCTAATTTCCCAGTCTCACTCCGATCACCAACAGTTGTATATCCTGAGGAGGAAGGAAATGTTCTTTTCAAATCTTTTTTTTCATTGATCTTTTGTAGCAGAGGGAATGATTTTCCTCAGCACATCACGGGACACCCAGAACATTTTTTTAGTCGTCGTGTGGAAGTTTTGTTTCTAAACTCAAAGGTCAGGACACCGGCGATCACTGCTCTCCAATATTTAACGCCTTAACAGTGTTAAGTTTGGAGCAGAACGGACTTTGCATAGTTTGGCATTTATTTAACTCGACCTTTTGCAATGAAATAGAATAAAAGTTGAAATTTCTCATCTGTCAACAGTGCGGGTGGAGCGTGGATGCCAACCATGCTCGAATCCTTAGTCTGAGCCTAGACACCTTTCGCTCCCTTACCTGAGTCAGAACAGGAGTCACTACTTCACACACGTCTGTCTGTTGCCACGGAAACGGGAGAGTCCCTCGCGTTACCGCGGGAGCGTGTTATTGGCACGTGTGCGCGCGGCTCTCGTGTGTTTGTTTTAAAAGCCTTGGTAGTACATAAAGCCTCTTCAGAAGTGATTAAGAGTGCGTCCTATATGTTCTCAGACGGATTGTCCACAAAGGCTTTTCAAACCCTGGTCAGCACCGGCAGCTTGTCAGGTTTTTATGAAACCTTCTCAACAGAGTAATTAGGCCTGCTGTTTGTCTTTGGGCTGGGATTTGTCAACCTTCACGGCAGACTCAAAAGAGACCGCGAATCCCACACAAACCTCGCCTTTGATTACCGTATAAAGTTCCTGTAGGTGTAAATGAAGTAAGTTTGTCGCTGTGATTGTGACAGACGTCTTTCACTCTGCCCCCGTGAAGGCATCGTTCCTCACGCTTCTAGGAAACGCATTTTTATCTTGATTGATTAAAGAGAGGAAATTCCATACACATTTCTCATTTTCTTACAGATATGAACAAAATCCACAGACCTGTCGTACGTCACAACCTGATGTCATGAGGGAAGAAACACTTGTTTCACTTAGCAAAAAAGAAATACACGTATTGTTCATTATATTTTATTATCGTGGCTTTCCCATTTAGATTTTATTGGCACATTTCAGCAGAGCACTAAAATTTGTTCCGCCAGCTGCCTCGGGTTCTTTATGCGTGTCGCTGACCGGTATCATCCTCTGACTGTAAATCACCTGCTGTGGACGTTTAAGAGAGATTCTCTCATCTAATGTCGCTGTGATTGGCACATGACCACCTGTCATTTTAGTCATGGACCAGAAAGCTGTTTTTCTTCAGTAAGACGTCACGCAGCCTGAACAATTCCCCCCTCATGTCCTTTTATAGCGCCGCTCTGATGACACATTGTTGGCAGCTGTACTATTAATACTTTCTAATCACACAAAACCGTTCCAAACACAAAGCAGTCCTATAATACGACTGCTGAAATATTAGGCCCATGCAGCGATAGCTGCAGGGACCTATTGTTTTTCTACGTTAGTTTTTATTAGGGCCCATGCAGCGATAGCTGCAGGGACCTATTGTTTTTCTACGTTTTCTTATTATTATTATTCTTTCTTCCGCCATTGGAGTCTATGGCAGCCCATTGAACCGTATGGTAAAAAGTTGTGAAATTTGGCACATTGGTTAAGGACAGTCGTATGTGTAATGTCACCAAGTTACATGTTGGCAGTAAACACAGTATAGCGCCACCAACGGGTCAAAGTTCAAGGTACATTTGTGCATGTAACTCATGAACCGTGAGCCCGATTTTCAAAAACAAGGTACCGTTGGAATCCTTGGATCATAGGGAGTTCAATGCACCCTATGACGTCATAATGCGCCATGATAGATTTTCCGCCATATTGGAAAATGTCAAAAGTGAAAAAAAAGTTTCAGAGGTCGCAAATTTTGCCGGATTCTCACGAAAATCGGCACAGAGTATATTCAGGCCAATACGCACAAAAGTTATTAGTCAGATTTTTCAATTTCGACGTTGTTTGTGTGCTACAGCCAATCGAAATCAGCGGCGAAGGCGCCGATTTCGATGTGAGCTCATATCTCAGGAACGCTTTGGCGAAACAAAACCAAATTGCATGGCATGCTTCGGGGCTGTGTCCCAAGTGCATGAAACAAATATGGTGTCATAACGTCTCTAGGGGGCGCTATAATTAGCAAAACATTGTTTTTGCTCATATCTCCTGAAGTGTTTGTATTTGAATGAAATTGTCATATCCACAGATACAGTGGGTGGCCCCATTGACAGCTGATGCCAACTTTTCATGTTAGCCAATCGCTGTTGGCGGCAACGCCGCCAAACAGGGCGTTTGCTCATATCTCGGCAGCGCTTTGACTTCCGAAGACCAAATTTGGTCACCTGCAGCGAGACCCGCCCCAAAGTGTGCCAATAAAATTTGGTGGTATTTGTCCACTAGGTGGCGCTGTAATTAACAAAATTACATTTTTGCTTGTTTGTCTTGATGCGTTTGGATATGGCATTAAATTTTCATGTCTACTAATACTCTGGAAGGTCACAATTCAGGTCGTATCCAAAATGTTCACGTCTGCGTAAGATTGTGGCTGCCATATTGGATTATGTCAAAAGTGAAACTAAATTTTCAGAGGTCACAAATTTTGACGGATTCTCACGAAAATCGGCACAGAGTATATTCAGACCAATACGCACAAAAGTCATTAGACGGATTCTTCAATTTCGACTTTGTTTGCGAGCTACAGCCAATCGAAATCAGTGGCGAAGGCGCCGATTTCGATGTCAGCCCATATCTCAGGAACGCTTTGGCGAAACAAAACCAAATTGTATGGCATGCTTCGAGGCTGTGTCCCAAGTGCAGGAAACAAATCTGGTGTCATTACGTCTCTAGGGGGCGCTATAATTAGCAAAACAGCCCATAGACCCGTATGGTAAAAAGTTGTGACATTTGGCACATTGATTGAGGACAGTCGTATGTGTAATGTCACCAAGTTACATGTTGGCAGTAAACACAGTATAGCGCCACCAACGGGTCAAAGTTTTAGGTACATTTGTGCATGTAACTTTTGAACTGTTAGCCCGATTTTCAAAACCAAGGTATCGTTGGATTCCTTGCATAATGCACAATGTAGTACAGTGTAGTACAGTGTAGTACAGTGTTGCACAGTGCAGTACAGTGCAGTACAGTGCAGTACAGTGTAGTACAGTGTAGTACAGTGCAGTGCAGTACAGTACAGTGTTGCACAGTGCAGTACAGTGTAGTACAGTGTTGGACAGTGCAGTATAGTGTTATACAGTGCAGTACAGTGTTGTACAGTGTTGCAGTGTCGTACAGTGCAGTACAGGGCTGTACAGTGTTGTACAGTGTTGTACAGTGCAGTACAGTGTCGTACAGTGTCGTACAGTACAGTGTTGTACAGTGTTGTACATGTATGCTAATGATTACTTTTATTACATTACATGATCGCCTGA